>VZTE01004041.1:315951-368967 GCA_013397775.1 Eulacestoma nigropectus | reverse complement strand
GGGTGGGGGGGGCAGGCAGGAGCCCAGGCCGGGCCCGGAGGCCGCCCGGGGCTCCGAGGCCCCCCTTCATCCCTCAGGAGACCGGGAACCAGAAAGAAACTTCCCGCCCTTGCACGGGGTTTAAATATGCAAAATTGACAAAAGCGCATTGGCTTAAAAGCTTGTCAATCGACTCAGTTTCAACCCATGACACTACTCTAAATTGTTCTCAGGATACGAATAAAATCAATGTTTTGTGAGAAACAAGTAAGATCTCTCCTATTTCACTTCTCACAGAAGAATGGTTTTTTTAGATATCGGCTCCACTTTCAACTTCTTTTTCAGTCAAAAATTAAGAGTGCTCTGAGCATTACAATCAGCATCAGTCCCTTGACTTTTCATTAGATTGAATTAACTGCTAAATTGTATTAAAAGAAAAAAAGATATTTTCCATTAAATTGTGTTCCCAAGGAAGATATCTCTGAACTTAATTTCTATTACATTTACCCTTAGAAGAATAAGACCACTTACTAAATTCTAATACACTAACTAAAAATATTTAGGGTCACAAGTAGAGATGCACACAGTAATCCAGTCTGAAAGAAGGCAGCTATAGAGCACACACTTTGTGCATTCTGAAGTGACCAGCTCTCCTTGACTCCCTCAGCTGAACAAACAGGTATGAAAATTGGTTAAATCCTATAGTTTCCTCTAACCCATCAACCATATTTTACTGTGTATTTCTGTCATCTGGGTTTTATCCACACAACAGATCACAGCCACACAGTAGAAAAGATTAAACTCTACCACATAATGACATGGTTTTAAAAAGGGAACTTCACCATCAACCTTAACAACTTCATTAGCGTTTCATTATTCTTAGGACATAAATATATGCAGCAAAAACATGCTGGAAACAGGACACTGCCACAGTACATCTTCATAAAAGAAAATGCCAACTGATATTACCTCATTGATCTCCCACTCTGTCCATTATTTTATCTAATAGAATTTAGCTTTATCATTGCAGATAACTAACACAAGTTTGAAGAAGGAGGAATTGTTATGTTGCACAGAGCATCACACTTCTGACTGGGGAGAGAGGACACTAGGGGACATATGTTTTTTTCCCAATCTATCCTTCCAGAAAGAAGGCAGCAAATGAAAATTAACTGAAACAATCTTCTAAAGCCTGCAGTGACCTTTTCACAGCTCTCAAAACAAACACTGCATCTTTACCAGTATCAACTTGTAAGAGTCAGTCATTCTTCTAGAAGAGCTGTTTTTCTTTGGCTGGGAATTTATCTTCTTTCCCTGTTTTTGTCACATGGCTTGTTTTATCCTTCTGAAGTCCTCTTCTCATTTTCTTGAGTGGGTTGTATCAAGTTTCATCTTTGATTGCTTTTCCTTTTAACTCTACACCTCCAGTTAACATTTTCTAGTATTTAAATAAACATTTTGGATCCTGACAAAAACATCCCTTCACCTTGTAGCATCTCTATCCAACCAAACTCCATAATCAGTTCACATGCAGTTTACCTCAGACTACAAGTTTTACCTTATCGTTCAAAAATCAAAATTTCTAATTATTCTCCAAAGGTCCATTTCTGAATGTATCACTAAAAATATCATGTCCTACTCACTTAATTAAAACCGTAACTGGGAACCAAGCTGAAGGAGATAGGAGCCATCCCTGACATTTTTATTAGTGTGCTTTGCCTAAGTAATGTTTTGCTCTTTAGGATTAAAATGGGTTACAGCAAAAGAGTTTAGATTAAATACCCTCCAGGAAGTAAGAAACAGCTTCAGATGATCGAGTTAGTAAAACTTTAAGAGAAAATGGATTAAAAACCACTGCTTTGAAACATACTTTCTGGCACCAACACCCTCAGATATCATGAAAGAACACTAACCAGTACCAAGTGGTTCAGGCTCATGAGGTGGGAGATGAAGCATGGGACTCTACCACTGAACAGGCAGTCCTACTCAGCCACACTTCTGATCAGAAGTACAAGATATGTCTGAAAAGCAGCTTAGGCTTTTTTTTTTTTACCTGCATATCTATGCCAAGTGCTGCTGGCAAGCCAGGCCAGCTCAGTGATCCAAAAGAAAATAAACCCTCCAAACCCCCTGAAGGCTATTCATATGCTTATAGCTCCCACATTGTTGTGTGATTATTAGATAATGCAAGAGGGAAGGTGGAGGAGGGAAAACCAAGGGCGGAAGTGAGTATCTGCCTGTTTCTGCAATAGTCTCAAGCTAGATCACTTTAATCATGTTGTCAAACTCCACTGAATTCTCTTGACTAGCTGTTGACAGGTGAGTACTCGTCCTGTACCACAGGCAGGAATCACTACGAGGCAGCACCCGCAGCAGTCCCCCCCAAAGCAATCAGAGCTGTAAGAAAACCACCTGTCACTGAACATCTAGGTATCCAACTACAGGTTTGCAGGACTGTCTCCGAGTCCTCTGTCTATCAGACAAGGATCACTCATTTAGTCTTAATGGACTGTTACTAAAATAGGGAGATCCTGGGACAATGGTTTGCCAAGGCTTCAGCAAACGAGTTCGGCTAGGTTCACTTGCAGGTTTCTGGAGTCTGGAAGAACAGATGGGCGTCAGCAGCAAGCCTGTGGTTACACACAAGCCTTTTAAAGCCTGCTTTAAATATTAGGGGAGGGAGGGAATATACAATATAGGAAACTTTGGGCAGAAAGGAAAGTGGGTTAGCTGTATTTTACAGCAGCAGACTTGGTCAAACTACTAATCCCTTCCTAAATAAACTGATTGAGGCGATTCTGAACTTGAGATGGTTTTCTGTTTCTGAATCATATGCTCCAGCCTTTAAAACCTTTTAAATAAAGAAGGTGTATTTTGAAACTGTGTTGAGTCTTAGGATTTGTATGGGTATCAAACCATGTGTATCAAACATGCCTCTCAAACATAAAAGCTACCATACAGAGTTAGTCCAAGTTTCCAGTTAACATCTAGCCCATCTCCAGACATAAGATCTTCAGGGAGAATAAAAATACAGCAAATACATGCTACTCTTCATATAATACCTTTCCAACTACCTTCATGGACTTTCTCAATCAGATCCCATTTACATGTATGTACCCTGCATTTGTATTTTTTTAATGTATCCACTCTCCATGGATTTCTCATCCCTTGAACCCATGAGGAATTTTAGTATTTTTAGTATTTTTAGCAACATTTGTCAAATTGTTGTAATACCTACTACATGAAAGTATGAAAATGCTATTCGTCCCTCAGCAGACATCTCTCTCCCACTTTGGTTTTCAGGATTTTTCTGCAACAAAACTGTAACTGCCACTGACTTCTACGTTAGTTTTGAAGAACACTTTTCTTACACTTGGAAGATGCATCTTTCATTCTGGGTAAAATGAAAAAGCATTCTTATTTAAGTAGTATAACTGCATAGTAGCCTCTGAACAGTTGCAAACAAGGTTCAAAATACATCAACTACACACTCACAACTAGGCATCCCACAAAGCCCACAAGAAAATAATCTTTAACACAGACTAATTATTGAATGAAAGAGAAATTTCTACTATTTCAGATTTATTTTAATCTGGTGCAATACAAAGCAGAGAGATATACAAAAGTAAGCATTTTAAAATTGTTTCTTAAATGCCACTTTGCAGTATTTTCCCCTCCTCCATTACTTTTTTCTGCATTCAAAAAAGGTTGTTTATTCCCTGATACTGAAATAATACACAAACTTTTCAACTGTAGAAGAGATCTATCAGATAAAATAATTCATTATACACAAGAAACCAGTCTTACAAAGGTAAATTAAGGGTCCTGCCCATAAAATACCATCTTAAAGAATGCACACAAAATTTCTGTTCAAGTCCTCCTGCATTAAAGTTTCCTTTCACATAACTACAATTTTACAAAGCATTTCATGCTGACTTCTTAATTCATACTAACACATTAGCGAGAAAAAGGCTCATTTGGGTAAAGCTTTCTGTGTATGAAAAAAATGGAGATGAACAGAAAAGAGAACATACTATACAAAATCGACATGTTAAGGCAACGCTGAAGAATTTTAATTTAAAATATGTTCATATTACAATTACTTGTCAGGTAATTTACATAATCATAAACTAGATGAACAGCAACCTAAGTAGGCAATTCTAAAATTAAAGTATTCAGAGAATTTCCAGTGAGCTGAAACACTCCCAGCATTTACAGATGTCGGAAACAACAGGAGCAGTTGCACTCCATGCCAGAGATTTTACTTTTACAGCACAACTCCCCTTTTGCAAGCAGCTGACACTTTGTTACACACTCAACTATGTTGTCTTGCTGTATTTCACTTGGAGTGGCCTTCTCTAAGACTAACATTCCTTAAAGTGGAAGATGCATTTTTTTAGAAGAGACAGGAAGTATATTCAAGAGAAGATGGCTGTTCTGAAGGAGCAGAAAACTGAAATGGCACTGGAGATACTACTGGGAGAAGCTGTCACAGGACTGGTGAACACAGTGGACAGTAACAGGGACAGGGATTACACCTGTAATGACAAGCCCACTGACCAGACAGCATTGTTACAGATCAAAATAAAACCTCAGCAAGTGGGGGGGGCATGCCACAGATTCACTCAGCCCACTAGCAATTAGCATGGGACCAATGCCAAAACATGGCGTAACTGGTGGCTCCCTGAGATATCCAGAGTTTTTCTCAGAGAAGCTCCCTACCACCTACGTATTCTGTACTTCTCACAGATCTCCAGCACATGGGTGCACTCACTCAGGAACATCTGAGTAGCAGCAGGGACTACTTTAGAGTAATGTGTACATTACAGCACACATACATACCTTACAGCAGACTTCTTGTACCTAAAGGGGCCTACAGGAGGGCTGGAGAGGAACTTTTAACAAGGGCATGTAGCAACAGGAAAAGGAGGAATGGCTTCAAACTGAAAGAAGGAATGTTTTGATTAGATATTAAGGAGAAATTCTTCACTGTGAGTGCCATGTACAGGGCACCCAAGGGATCAGGCCCACCCAGCGTGGGTTTAGGAGGGGTAGATCCTGCTTGACCAACCTGATCTCCCTTCTATGACCAGATGACCCATCACCTGGATGAGAAAGGGTGTGGATGTTGTCTGCCTGGACTTTAGAAAAGCTTTTGACACTGTCTCTCTCAGCATTCTCCTGGAGAAACTAGCTGCTCATGGCCAGGACAAGTTGCACTGTTTGCTGGGTAAAAAAACCACCTGGATGGACACGCCCAGAGAATGGCGACAATGGAGTTACATCCAGCTGGTGGTTGGTGTTCCCCAAGGCTCTGCATTGGGGCCATTCCTGTTTATTATCTTCATGGATGATCTGGACAGGGGGATCAATGGCACCTTCAGTCAGTTTGCAGATAACACCAAGCTGGATGGGAGTGCAGATCTGCTGGAGGGCAGGAAGGCTCTGCAGAGGGATCTGGACAGGCTGGATCAATGGGCCAAAGCCAGCTGGATGAAGTTCAACCAGGCTGAGTGCTGGGTCCTACACTTGGGTCACAACAACCCCGTGCAGCGCTACAGGCTTGGAGAACAGTGGCTGGAAACTGCTCAAGGGATAAAGTAGCTGGGAGTGCTGGTCAGCAGCAGCTGAACATGAGCCAGTGTGTGCCCAGGTGGCCGAGAAGGCCAATGGCATCCTGGCCTGTATCAGCAATAGTGTGGCCAGCAGGACCACGGCAATGACTGTTCCCCTGTACTGGGCACTGGTGAGGACACACCTTGAGTCCTATGTCCAGTTCTGGGCCCCTCACTACAAGAAAGACATTGAGGTGCTGGAGAATGCCCAGAGAAGGGCAACAAGGCTGGGGAAGGGTCTGGAGCACAAGTCCTGCAAGGAGTGGCTGAGGGAGCTGGGGTTGTTTAGCCTGGAGAAAAGGAGGCTCAGGACAGACCTCTCTCCAACTACCTGAAAAAAGGCTGTAGCCAGCTGGGAGTTGGCCTCTTCTCCCAGGCAACCAGCAACTGGACAAAAGGAAGTGGCCTCAAGCTGAGCCAGGGAGGTTCACGTTGGACATCAGGAAGAATTTTCTCACTGAAAAGGGTAGTTAAGCATTGGAACAGGCTGCCCAGGGAGGCTATGGAGTCACCATCCCTGGAAGCATTGAAGAAACAACTGCACATGGCACTTAGTGCTATGGTTTAGTTATCATGGTGGTGTTCGGTCAAAGGTTGGACTCAGTGATCTTGGAAGTGTTTTCCAACGCAAATGATTTTATGGTGAAACACCAGAACGGGTTGCCCAGAGAAGTTGTGGATGCCCCCATTCCTGGAACTGTTCAAGGTCAAGTTGAACAGGGCTCAGAATAATGTGATCTAGTTGTAGATCTCCCTGCTCATTGCAGAGGGGTTGGACTAGATGATCTATGAAAGGTCCTTGCCAACTCAAATACTCTATAATTCTAAGATTAGAATTAGAATCTCCTAGCTCAGTTGCTTTCTTATAAATAATTTTAGATTTTGAGACATGCAAGCCTGAAATAATCAAAGTATGCTATCATGTAATATTTTTCTTAATAATTTAAAAATACGAATTGTAAAATTACAAATTGCAAACAAATTACATATATTAACTAATTTTGCATATTTGGACGATTTAAAAGATTTCAGTAAGTAAATTCCAACTATTTATATCTGAAGGAAGCCCTAAGAAGACTTAAGATGGCAGCAGAAGAAGCAGAAATAAGATTGCCAAGTCTCCAATTTGAGAAACACTACAAAGCTGTGCAGCAGGCAGCTCCACAGGAGGATGAGAAAGGGAAGCACAGGTCAGACTCTCCCCAACCCTTTATTAAGAAACTTAAAAAACACCAGAACTCATTCCCTGACTGTCTTCTCTCTTGCACAAAAAGAGGAGCTAAAAGTAAAATGTATCAGATTCAGTCACAGACACACACAAACACACATTCTCATGCTTCCCAGGAATGCATCCTCACTAAAGAAGATGCTGGATCCAGCACATACTATGGACTAAATTAAAATAAAATTTCTAATCTCTGGTAGTTTATTGTATCATCCTTTCACCTTCCTCCAGTTTTGCTTCAGCTGCAAATTGTGGTTTGTAGAATGCATTTTTGTAAATTATTTGATGCTGAGATCCTGGAGAAGCAGTCTGAAGAAGATCTAAACTCTATGGGCCTCATCAGATATAAATATTGCTCCACTCATGTCAGGTTACCCTTCTCAGCTGTATATGGAAATTTGTTTCAACAGCTTATCTTCAAAACTCTATGCACCTTAGAAACACTCCTCTTCCAACATCTTAGACGTCTGACATCCCAAAGGACTATACTCCAATAACCTCATTTCTCTAAAGGCTATCTATAGAAAATATGCAGAGAGGTTCCGCTCCAATCTGAGAGAATAAAAAACAGATACATCTCAGATATCCAAGTCAATAATGAAAAACTGTTCTGTGGACAAGGGACATCGCTCTCTCTTTCCTGAACAAGTGCCTATGTCAGGCTACAATGCCAAATCAAGATCACTTAATTAAAATTTTTCCTATTGTGGAATAAAGGCAGGGGTTTTACCTCCACTAAACTGAAGAAAGGCTTATATTATCTCAGTTTGTAGGAAAATTCTTGTCACAGTATAGCCAAGAATTAAACACTTCCAGTACTCATGCAAGGGGGATTACAGCATCCAGCATCTGCATAGCGTAGAAAGGCAGATTACAAAGTTAGTGGTCATACAGTGCCCCAGTTATACCAAGGATACACAAATCACTTCACTCTGTGAACACCCCCCAAAAAAAAAATTCCAGGGAAAATGATATACTACAGTGTCCAGAATTTTTCATTTCCCTTTAGACTGCGGCAATTGAAACTCTCAAACTCACAATTTTCATTCTTCACTGCTGCAATTAGTACATAATTACATGATAAATTATATTTTATCCAAATCTTACATTGGATCAGATGTCACAATGAGTTTGGTAAAATCAGTGAAGTTTGTGTTTACCCAAAGGATTTTAAAAAAGACTTCATTACCTGCTTAACTGCAATAACAATGTGCTGAAAACATATGCCACACATTTTCTCAAAAGAATCATCATTTCAGGCTCAAACAGACAACCTCTCAAAAAATTTGATTTTAGCACATCTTCAGTGGCCCTCAACAGACTTCAAGAATAACAAAACCACTCCTGGAATTCAGTAGTGAGTAAGCTTTAACTAATACCGAAACAGGCATCTAGCTTTTACTGTAGGGTTTTGCTCCACAGCCAAAAGAACTAGACAACTGTTCTATACCATAGCTGAAAAACAAACGTTTCAAGATTGCAAATACAACTGTAAAACTTATCTCCTACACATAGATTTATTCCAGGATAATGTTTCAGACTACTAATAAATGTCATTTGGAACTCTGTCCCTGTGCCTTCCCCCATAACAACCTTTCTACAGAAGAAAATAACATAAAAAAATAATCTGACAGTCATAAGCAGTCTTATATTTTATTCACGTTTGTATCTAACTAATATGCAATGTAAAAAAACTAGAAAGAGAAAGTGCAACACAAGAAGTTACGGACGCAGCACATTTAACAACCAACACACAGTATAAAAACATTCTTCCTCACTACACATCCCACAGGCAACTAAAAACACAATTTATGAATACTATCTGCTTCTATTGTCTCTCTAGCAATGTATTAGCAAAATACATAGATTTAAAAAATAGAGGAAAAAGTCTTACTCTGCTATATCAAGATATCCACAGGAAGCAGCTGCATGTAGAGGTATCCAGCCTTCATTATCTGGTTGATTAATATTTGCTCCATTTTCCACCAGAAATTTCACCATATCTACGTTATCATCTATACAAGCCTACAAAGAAAGAAAGAGTTAAGAAGTAAGTTCATATTAAAGCTCTTCTACAATCCTGTGCATCTTCAAGCAACATCTTCAGGAGAAAAGGTAAGTATTTTCAGTTCTAATGAGGAAGCAGGGTTTCTTTGTTGGGGTCTGACAGCAAGACAGGAAGAATTTGAGAGAGAAATGCAGGTGTTCCAGATTTATAAAACTTTTTAAATAAATGAGTTCAAACAGTTTAAAAAAGCCAAAAAAAAAATTATTTTCTCAGGTAAATGCATTCTGGTTTTCTGAGAAACCCTTTAAAATCCCCACTGCAACCTTATTCTCCAGTACAAAGCGGTTCCTCAGGTCCTCACTTCGTCCCAGGCCCAGCTCAGCCATTTGAGTGGATATTAAAATTGAATAAACAGCTACACCATGAAGTAGAACTGTGACTAAGAGCTACAGAAGTACTTTGAAAACGATACCATAATGTGCTTTTACCTGTAATGCAGAGGAAACTGCAGAGTATGAAGAGGATGCTACACAGTATTTCAACATCCCCTTACTGTTTTCCACTGCAGTATATTCTATACCACCATAAATCTTTTAATAGTCTATTATTCACTCCTGTTTATAAACTTACTTGAGTATAATTTTGGCAATTGCAAACATGTTATCAACTGCCCACATCTTTTAATTACCAAGCAAACAGCGTTGCTCAGATGCAGAACTACTGCCATTCTCCCGACCTCCATCTTGACCAACTCCTATTTTGCCTTTCTTCTCTGTGTTCGAGTATTTTTCTCACAGGGTGCTCAGTAAGTTTTCTTGCCAACTTCCATCCTGCTGCCCTTAAAAGGGCAGAGTAACTGAGAGAAAAGTCCCTCTGCATTTCAGGGCAGCAAGAACTCCAAGCAGCTAGACCCCACAAGACTGGTATTAATTTTTTAGCTTAATAAATCAACAATACTACATAGCCACAAAGCTGAAATGAGAACCTCTATTCTTGGGCTCCTAAATCCTACTAGAGAATTATGCCTCTAATTAAATGTGATTAAGGTATAAATTTTACTTTTCAGAATACTTCTGGAAAAGCCCCAAAATTACATAATGTTTTACTATGGAAAGAAAACAAGTCTGATACCCCTATTGAAGCAATTGCATGTTCCAAGATGAATCCTGAAGCTTTCCTCCATTCTCCAATGATGAGGCAACAGCTACACCATGAGGAGAATGTTGCTGACCAGTGTAACCAGCCAAACAAAACCAGCCACAGATTATCTTTCTTTAACTCCATTTGCTTTAGTTAGGTACAGCTAGACTGCAACTTGTCTGCAATACACTGCTTGCATTATTTGTTTTTTGGTTAAAAAAACCCCACATTCTTGAATGAAAACCTTCCTACATTTTCAGGTATTCTTGAAAACCGCTTTTATTTTTTTTTTTTTAGTCATATCCATCCCTAAAATCAGCAAGTCTTTTAATAAAATAATTTCTTAACATATTCCAACAATAAAGACTACAAGTTCCTTGAACATATTTGTCTTCAATTTCTTCCACTTATCATCAGTGTACAATGCTTATACACTTATAACAAGCTCTGAAAGAAGAGAATCACCTCTTTTTGTAAGACATTTTGTTACTTAATGAAAAAGAATCAAATGCAAGGCGTGGTTCATCAGTTTAAGAGGAAAACAAATTCAAGAAACTCGGATGTTTACACTTAACAGAAACATCAACTATATACAGCCATATATCCAGTTTTTCTGGATATTCAATTTGTCCAACCACAGATAATCCATGTCTATAATAATACTCACCAGCTAATTATAAGGAAAAATAAATTTTTATCAGAAGCATTTTAAAAATATAGGTATTTTAATATTAAATTTCAATACGCTGCATGCTTATCTTAAAATCCCCTAAAATTAATCATCTGTGAAATATCTTAAAATTGCTTAGCACTATTAAAAAAAAAAAAAAGCCCAACCATCTGGTTGTGACACAACCCAACACAGAACAATTCTTGCCTATTTTTCAAGTATACATGAGAAAACCTGGCAAGACACACTCATAAAAATGCTGTTGCTAAGTGAATCAAAAGCGTACATATACAGCACATTAAAAGACATATGACTAAGTGGCTAAAAATATTTGACCAAATTTGGGCAGTTTATTGTGCCATACATGGCAAGAATCAGGAGAGCTCAAATACTTATCAGGTATTATCAGAGATTGCACATTCATAACAACCAAAAAAATCATATTAAAAACTCACTGTGGTCTCCGAAAAGGTAATACCTATCTTAAGTTTACTAAAAACAATTGCAATTGATTCTATTGCTGAAAAACACAAATCTACTGCATCCTATGTCTCCACGTCTCCTTTTGGTTCTTAAAAGAACCATAGGCAGGTGCTGGATAGACCCTATCACTCTCAGCACTTTCCATAGGAAAGCCACTTCTGACGATCAGCAGGTACCTTAAGACAGAAAGCCAAGAAATAAATGTTATAAAAGAAATTTTATCTAAATGTTTTTCCATTTCTACTGCACTGCTCACTTCTAAAAGCAGTATTTATCAAGTGTGAGAAGTGCCTCTGTTGTTAAAGACTGACATCTCAACCACAAAAGGAAAGCTTGTCAGAGCAGCATGATAAACTTAAAGCAATAGCCTCTGAACAGACTGCCCTTCTAGACCTCAGCCTGAAAGTTATTCCAACGGAAAAAGCAATGTACATGCAAGATGTAAATAACAAGAGCTCCACTGATGCTGCACTAACTCAGAAAGATAAACTCTCCAGATTACTTCTGTCCCAGAATCTGAACAGAGGACACAGACAGCTGTAGGTTTTCGTTTTCCACATCTCTTACAGCCCTTCCAAGATTCATCTCAGTTCTTTGTGCTCATCTCCCCCTATCCCCAGTCTCTCCCTTCATGGCCCACAGTTCCCATCCAGAGCATCAGCTACCACTTAGTGAAACCACAGGTCATCCTAAAGCTCTTTCCAAGTGCTTGCAAAACACATCTGTAGAGCACACATACCAGGCAACTCCTGGGGCAAGCAGAGCATGGGCACTCACACACAAGATACCCTTCATCCCATGCACTGGATTCGCTCTCTCAACCCCAGCCTCACCAGCTGGTAGAAAGGCAGCATTTCCGCATGAAGCACTCATTACCCTGCCAAATTTGATCTAAATTAGCCAATGGGCCTCAAACAGAACAACAGCTGCCAGTGCAATCATATAAACCCTGTTTCCTTTGAGAACCAATTTAGAAACTAGGCTAATCAGTCATAAAGACAAAGCAAAGTTTAGAATACAAAGTCTGGTTACCTTTTCTGATAAGAAAAAGGAAGTACACTGAAGTCCAGAAAAGAAAATCACTTTCCATTTGTACAACAACCTGAAACTTGGACTGCAATGACCAGCAAAGATCAACAGTGCCTGGCTCTCACACAGACCAGTCCTAGGTAGGTATAGCTTGTGCTGGAAACAACATTTTAACCTTTTCCCATAAATACTCAAAAGGGGATAACCAGATACGTGCTGATCATCCTAGACTTTTAACTCTATTCCCCATGACTTTGTATCCCAGTGCAAGTAGCAGTTGATAGAGCTGGCTCTTGATACTATCAGGCATTAAGAACACGGGTGACAGGGAGATGTAACTTAGTCAGTAGCCTTAAAAATAGACAGTTTTAAAAGAAACATAAGAAGTTCTTGATTCCTCAGTGATTAACTACCCAAAGAATTCAGCAGACAGCACTCTTCCACAAAAGACAGGAAAAACAAGCCTGTAATTATTTTGAAAAAAATCAGAAATCTTGTAGGGAAAGAAACAATCAATCAATCTCTTAGACTACTGTCCCACACAGATGAAGCAGAGCTATACACCATGTACCTTACACAGGGCTACAATTTCTACTGATTTTGATTAATGTTAACATCTGAGGTAATGCCATTTAATGAGGTTTAGCCATTACATTTTTTTTAATAAGTTTTGGTAAAATTTATCTCCATTTTCCACAGAGATTAAAACCTACCCTTTTACTGATTTGATTGGTATTCTGATCTATTCCATAAATTATTTTGGATCTATTAGGAAAACAAACGTGTATTTCACCTCTGCCATCACATTTTATTCTTTCCTTATTTACTCTTGGTACGGAAAAGAGTCAAAAATATGAACACAGAAAAATATATTAGACTTAAAGGGATAAAACTAGTCAAACAGCCATTTTAAATTGCCATGTGAATACTGGAAACAGGAAGAAGACCTCACTCAGTGGGTCTGGAGAACAGTTTATCCCTTCTTTTGATTTGAGTGAAGTAATTCCATTGGGTCCAACAGGACTTAGCAGGATATGAACATCTTTGTTAATGTACCTAAGAATCAAATTAAAGCAGCAGAGCTTGTTAAAAGTGGTTCCCGTTCTCGTCATCTTGGGTTGCTTGCTCCCTTTGCCATCACATACCACACTCCCTTACAGCTATGCTAACACATTGTGCTAAACTGAATCTAAACCGGATCAGAAAGGCAATTAGAATTTAAAATGACATAAAATAAGAAAAAGAAAGAAATACACCCTTATCTTTATCTGATTAAAAAAGAATTATTTGCTTTGATTACATTGAAATGGTTTTTATATTCAGAGAAGCAGCATTGTTCTGAAATTCATTTTCATGTCCTATTTCCACTATCAGAGAAACAAAACTTCCTTTCACTTTGAATTTTCATCCATTACAAATGCTGCGTTAAAGCTTCTTGTTTCAAGATGACACTTTTTGAAACACACATTTTTAAATTAGCAACCGCTTCTACCACTGGTACTTTTAAATGTACAACACATTTAAGCCTAGTTTCTTGTTTGTAAGTATTTCATAGAATCATAAAATATTTTGGGTTGAGAGCGACTCATCTAGTTCCAAACCCCTGCCATGGGCAGGAACATCAGGCTGCTGAGAGCTCCACCCAACCTGGACTTGTCCAGCCTTCCAATGGAAATCACATTACTTGCTCTGTCTACCTCACTGTCCTCCCTCCCTCCCTTGCGGAGCAATTTAAACTGAAACTGAGACAGGAACAGAGGCTGAAGAGAATTAAATTCATCAGTTCTTGTGAAAAAGTGGTTAACCATGAGTCCTCTGAAATAATGGTGCCACAGAGCAGTTCACAGCGTGAACTCGACAACTACGGCTTCTACCCAAGTCCTCGTGCTGACCTCCCAGTGAGCACAGCACTACGAGGTAAGCCCCACAGTTTGAAGGCTGGTCTCACTCTGCAATGATTTTTGCCTTCGTGAGGAAAGGTTTTGTTAGGAGAGAGGACATTACAGTTCACTAATCACATCTTCTGTTCATCTTCACTGACACTGGGAAAAAAAAGAGTAAGTTTTCATATTGCAATTATTTTTTTTTTTCCCTGTCAATAAACCACTAACTGAGAAGACCTAAAAAGAAATTTGGTCAAAAGAAGCAAACCAAGTTTGAGCAACACTTTCCACTTTCAATAACTCATCTATTTATGCTGCACATTAAGTAACAAAGCAGCACCAACAAGTAAAGTGGCAGTAAGGTGTAAGAAATGAAAACATGAGCCTTATCTAACTTTCAAGCTACACAGTCAAAGTAATCTGGGAGTTACAGTCACTAGAAAAATGGAGGAATATTTTTTTTGCACCTAAATTTGTTACTAAGTCATTAATTCAATGTTTTCATACAAAGTACAACATCTTAAGGCTCTAATATTAGTAAAGACTGTGTCCTAAGACTCACTGAATATTTTGGAACACTTTCAGGACAAAGGGTAATAAGAATGAACAACAAATTAGGTTATGAAATATTAGTGATTACTACACTTACTTACTATTCAAGTAATCATTATAAAAGCAGGTATTTTACATTTGCCAAGTATTCTGTTTAATACAGTACATATAGGGTGGAGAGGCTGCTGTTGATGTTCATGTTTACATTAAGAAACAGGAGAGTTTTGGTGTTGTAACAGAACTTCAGGCACTAATCTAGTATTACAGATGACAAATGTTGCTCAATTATGAAATTAAGTATTCATTTAGCCAACCCACAATTCACAGCTTTTATTTTTCAGTGAGCTGGGGTAATACCCGATACCTTGCCTACTGACAAAAACTAGATTTAGGATTCAATATTTTACTTAATTAAAGCATGCTTTCTAGTAGAAATGGTATAGTTTACAAAGTAAATATTCTTGCTAAACTAGTAATATTAGCCTTTTGCTAGACTAGTGTTATTTTGTTTAACTTGCCTGTAAATATTATGTGTATGACACACTTGTGTGTTATTTTTTGTAAGAATGGCCTACTATTTAAAATCCTGGAGAACTGGCCCATAAAAAATAGTTAAAATTATAATTACCATATCCAATAACTCAAACTACCAAAGCGTTTCAAGAGTACCTCATGGCTTCTGCAAGTTTCAGCAAACTCTTCTCCAGAGAAATTTCTTGGAAACACTTCACTTTTAAGTGCAGAAAATCAGAATCATTTTAGACACCTGCAAAAGCAGGTGAGAAAGACACTTTCTCCTAAGGAGAAAACACTACTTGAGGATGATGCAACGTTTCATGTCCATTCAAGTCTCATGGGGAAGGCATGCAGAGGCTATTGAAACTGAGCACCCATTAACCATCTTAATTCAAATCCTGCAGAGCTGTCAAACATTGACAAACTAGACAAATCATTCCAGAACTCAAACTTCTCTAGCTATTATTTCCACTTCATGTAAACAACTTGTCTAACTTTTCTGAGATATATGTGAGTATATCTCAAGAGAAGTTCACTTAAGATTTTCTTTCAGCTCCAAGATAAAACCAGGAGCTACATGAAATCAGTAAATGTTTAGCTCAAATATGCAGTAAGAGCATAATGTAATTTCCATCCTACAATTCTGTCTTATTTGCTACAATGAATTACTAAATTAATTACACGCCCTTAAGCTTTGCTGGTTTATAACTTATAGGTAAATCTGCAAGTTTAATTAGAGGCACAATTCATGAAAAATATTAAAATCTATTGCTGTTGAGACTGATATAATCTACACGTTATAGAATTGATCTCATAGGGATTTCCCACTATTTAAATTCTAACGAATGCTTAATCATAGTTCTTAATCAGGACTGTAATAGGATATATATATTTGAGTGGTTTCATAGTGTTTCAAGTACAGATAGAATTATTCTTGCCCTCTAACCTCCTGCCAAGATAAATAAGGGGAAGATGAGAGTTGGCTGCAACACGTTATTTACCCTAGCCAGAGATGCTACCTTTAGTGTTAGCAATCCCAGTAATGGATCAAGATTCATTCTGACAAACATTATATGGACAAACAACCCAGTCTAATGCCTGCTTTCTTGTTCTTGCTGAAATAACCCCAGCTGTTCCAGTCTAGGTAGTATTACTGCAAATATGCCTTCAAATAAATTTTTTTTTCATTTTTAGCTCTGTGCAAATCTCTTTTCAGGAACACTTGAAATTCCCACACCAGAAATTCTCTCTTAATTAAAACCACTGTACTAAATGTGTGGTAATAAATTTTAATGGTATTCATCTACTTCAACTCGAAGAAACATCTCAACACAGCCTGCCAAAAACATCTGCCTAAACCCCCCAGATAATCCTTGGAAAATGAGATGTCATGGAAAAAAAATTATTTTGGAAAAGATCAAACCAAATAGCATTGAAAGACTAAGCTACTGATGCTGGAGCAGATATATTTGCCTGAATGGCCTTTTTTCTCCTGGTTCAACATATTGAAAAAGTTGGTGAAGAGAATGGACTCTATGAAGCAATCTCTGTCTAAAGTTCATACAAATGAGGCTTTTTTTTAAACTTATGGTATTAAATGTCTGAGAAAGAACTTCTGCTGTTCCTTCTCATTTCTTTCAATTTAAAAGGAATACTAGTACTTTGTGTGCAACTTGCTTTTAAATTTACTTTCAGGTTTCTTAGGCAGCTTTTTAACCACATGCCAGGTGAAAGAACATGAGTTTACTGGGCAAAATGGAGAAAGGAAGGTCTGACTGACACCATGGTATTATAACTTGTATGACATGCAAATTCACAAGCTGTCTTGAACCCTGAAGGCTTAGGCAGGTAGGTATGGATAAATTACATATGACAGACTCTCATTTCAGCTGCATGTTGTTGAAACCTATCAAAAATCAGTGAATTTGGGAATCACATCCAGAACTAAATTTCAGGCTCATTTGTTTCACAAATACCTTTCTCTTTGTTCTGGCCTGTGCCTTCACAGCTTGCTTTCTAAGGCAATTTCAACAGATCAGAGAATCACAGAATGGGTCAGGTGGGATGAGACCACAGTGGGTCATCTTGTCCAACCTCCCTGCTCAAGCAGGGTCACCCTAGAGCATATGGCATAGGATTGTGTCCAGACAGTTCTTGAGTATCCCCCCTGAGGGAGACTCCACAGCCTCTCTGGACAATCTGTTCCAGGATACAGTAAAGAAGTTCTTCCTCATATTCAGGTGGAAATTCCTGTGCATCAGTTTCTGCCCATTGCCTCTTGTCCTATCGGTCGGCACCACGAAGAAGAGCCTGGAAACATCCTCTGACACCCTCCCTTCAGATACTCATAGACACTGACAAGGTCCCCTCTCAGTCGTCTCTACTCAAGGCTGAACAGGCCCTGTGGCTGATGCACCATGCTCAATGGGACAGACATACAACCCTCCACATCTACCTCCTGACAGATATGGAAAAGAAACAAGGTTCAGGACTAAACAAAATTGTCATACTGTAAAAATATAGTGCCATTATGCAGTTATGCTTTCATTAAGCATTTACTGCTACATCTTTGGCAGACAGCGATTAGTTTTCATGGTCACATAATGCATAAATATTAGATTTGAGAAGGGGAAAGCAATGTCATACAGGACATGTATTTTTGTCCCAGTCAAATTTAACAGTAGTTAGTTGCATTTCAAATAGGGGGCTTTTTCCATGAGTAAACATAACCTGCTTTCAGCATATGCGTGACTAATCAAGTTCTTGAGCCAAAGCAGCTTTTCAATTTAAAATACTTAAACTCCTGATATCCTCTAATGCACTTTCTTAATGAAAATAATCTAGCAAAACAAAAAGGCATCAAGAGAACTTTGTAGGGGAACCTGTTTAAATAAACAAATAGGTTTGTTCACTTCTATGTTCTTTGTATTAAATTTAAACCACATGTACCAAGTTTTCTTTTTTTTCCCTCTGCTTCTGACTATCACCTCTATACAGTTCTGAGTTCTTCAGAGTAGAAGACTGCACTGCCTTGGAAGAGAGCGAACCCAACAGTATCTATCAGCCCTCCTCTGTGAAATCACAGGCTATGTTAGTCTTCTAGTCACCAGCTGATGTTTAACCTTCTGCATTAGCAGGATTTAGGGGAAGTTTTCACTGCTTTCTAATTTTAGCTAAGTGAAGTGGCAGAGCTGAGTAGAATAAAAGTAATAACATTGAATTTAAGAGAAAAAATGATAACCCTTTGCCCCATCAAGCAGAAAAAATTTACATGCTGATAGAGCATCCTAGAGTAATCAAGACAGACTTTCTGTGTGCTCACTTTCCTATCACACATTACTGCTGACAATACAAAGCACCTTTAAACAGAAGAAACCAAGATTACAGGTACAAAAAGGCAGTAAGACATTCAAATAGCACTTGCCATGTGTGGTTTTATTCTTAGCATTATACAATATATTACTAGTAAAAGCAGATATAATAAGCTGATAAGGCTGGTATCAGTCAGGGCTCTTTTACTTCCTAAGCATGGGAATCTCTGCAAATAAATGACTAATTTGTATAACTCAATTTAATGTAGAATAAAAAAGTATACGTGAAGTATGAGTAACACATCAGTTAGATTTTTATGCATTTTGTATGTAAAAAGTGAATATAATTGAACTGAATGAAAAACCTCATACATGGATGGAACCAAGAATAAAATGAGAAGTAACACTGGCATTTCAAATTGCCTAAACATTAATCAGATAACCTTAAATGTGATAAATATATTTGTTTACCAAAAATGCATTCTGTGCACAAAGCCAAAGGTAGGACTACATATAAACAAGGAAACTAATTGTTTCTCAATTTTCCATTTTTAAGGAAAGGATATCTTGCCCCTGCTACTTTTGTTCCTAGACTGGGAAAAGAAGAAGTATTCTTCTGTAATGTAAATCCCAGTAAATTTTTCAATTTGTGATCAAACTTATAATTCACTGAATTGACTACGTAAATTAGAAATAATTTTCAGCTCTTCAAAAATGCTACTAAGTCTTGAAGCTGACATAGGTTGCAAATCAGCAGGTTCAGGATGAAAGGAAAGTATTCTGATAGTCTCATTAAAAATTTAGCAGAAAACCAAGGTTTTTCTAACCCAAATTAAATAGAGTTTAACTGAAATTATCCAAAAGCAAATCAGCCAAATGGGTTATGGTAAATATCAAACAGCTGCTTTTTCTCGAAACTGTATTTTTAATATAGATTTTGTCTATCCAGATGGTAATAAGGTGAGGAACCTGCAGCTTCCAGTCCCTGCAACCCTGCGGGTGTCAGACAACATCTTTGCCAGGTGTACCAGCATTAACACCTCAGTGCTCCTCAGGACACGCCTAGCTCTGAGGCAAGGCAACACAGAAGTGTTGAGAAACCTCCAGAATAATCCTTGTAGCACAGTGTGCTTTACATGTAACAGCGATTATGCATTTTAACTTCATTTTTCAACAAAAAACCCAAGAAGCAGCTCTCTAATTTTCCTGTTTAGAAAAGACTGGCTGTGGAACACACATATATCCATAACTTCATTTTAAAATAACTCAATTCACTTCTGCTTTCAGAAATATATTCAGAACAAAACCAGAAGAAACTGGGACCTGGTTTGCTTTCTGTTCTATGTTTGAAGGAATTACTCAGGGGAACGCGTAAGGTATAAACAACGCTAAAAAATTCAGTGTCAGGTAATTTCCATATACATTTTCATATTCCACATTGTAGGTACACACAGAGCATCATTTCGAACAACCATCCAAAGTCTTTTCTCTCATTTAATCTGCACAAATGTCTCCAAAAGGTAAGGTACTCGCAACAGACAAAGGTCACCAAGACTCCAACTCTCTGAAAGTGTAAGATGACATCAGGATATACCTAAAGCCAAAACTGAAGTCAGCCAAGTCACTTAAGGAAACCCTTGGAAGGTGAAAAAGAGTGTATTCATGGTGTCTCTTTGCTAAATAATCTTCTAAAATAATTTACATTGAATACACTGCATGCTTCAGAAGTTAACAAAATTGCTTGTTCAAACAAATAAAGAGATAATAATCAAACACACCACAAGCCTCTGTCAAGTATAAAGAATAAAAAGAAGTATTCAAGACCAAACTCCCTCTCTCTCAAAGGCCAACTATGCAGCTGTTCATCTGCACAGACATAGTTTGCAACTTCTAAAAAAGGCATTTTTGCCACAATGTTACTTAACACTCTCTTCAATAGGCTCACCACATTGTGAACTTGCTGAGCAATCTCTCACTGGTTGGAGGGAAGATGAAACCTGCGCTCCCATGTGGGTGCTTCCTTTACCCCAGCAGCGATCCCAGTCCCACCTCCAACAACTATCTTTTAACTGCATCCAAATTTTTCACTAGCACAAGAAAACAGCTATGAGTACTTCCTAACAGGGACAGATGTCTAGGATTTCTCTCGAGCCACAAAATTAACAGCATCCACTTTGGAACCCTCTCTCTCTCAAAAGAGCACAACAGAAGTATCAGCTTTGACATCGAATTCCCTCTGGTCTATCTAAACAGGAAATTCTTTGGTACAGTTGTCCCATTAGAAATTCATTATGACAGATTAACAAAGAAACTGCAAGTAATCACAAGTTCCTAAGAAACCACTTACATCCCAATTACATTGAAAAATGGTCAGGAAGACAACAGCCAACAAGTAAAATAACCTAAGTTTATTTAGACCCACCCACAACAGTATGTGTCACTATATAGACACAATACATGGCATTTTAAAAGAGCCAATTTCCAAGTCTTTTTTTTAATCCCTGAATGGGTATCACATGGACCAGAAGCCATTATTCTAAAAAGCAATTTTATTAGGAAGTTACAGTAGTAAAGAAATAAAGCAAAAGTATAGCAGCAATTAAATACTATTTTTTTAACAAAACTGAGAAAATCAAGATAAAATCTGAAGTAAAAATAGGTATAAATAGTATAAACTTAAAGTAACAGAGTAGAAATTTGTAAAGATAAGTTACAAACATCAATGAAAAAACACAGCTGTCGAGGCAGTAATACTAAAGCTTTTTTAAGATATGTTAAGAATGGAAAAAAACCCAGACATAATATAGGGCATATATATATATATATATATATATACCAAAATTTATACCGTCACGTACTTTACTATCAGACTTCCANTATATGTAGAGAAAAATGGTCAACAAATACTTTTATTTTGTGTTTTGAAAGAAGCAGAAAGTTCTATCTTGCATAATGAGGCTTATATACCTTCTACTCTACTAGTAATAAGGAAGAACATTAAAACCCCATGGATCACTATTATAACTCAGTAGATCTTGGTAATACAAATCACAACTGTGCTTAGGCAGCTTCCTAGCCACGATTCAAGAACGAATGCAGCTTCAAGTTTGGCAATGTTTGTTTTCTAAACAGATTGTGAAATACCTGGAAAACAGCAAAGGACTGACAACACTGTACCAGCGCTGCAAAGCAGCAACAGAAATGCCTGAAAGTGTAGCTTGTCAGCCATACTGGATAAAATAAATAAAAATTTAACAAATAAACAAACAAAAAATAATCCATGTGAAAGACACTAAGAGAACTGAGGTTCATTAGGCTTATCAGCAGGAAGGCAATGCCATGTCAACACAGTTATACTGTCCCAAAAGCTTTGCTTAGCTTCACCAACAGCACCATTGCTTTTTTTGCACCATGGAGCCAGACCTCATCAACACTGAATGCAGCCGACACTCATTCCTATGATCTGGGGCACTAGCAAACAGTTTTGAAGCAACATGGGTCCAACAAGACTTTTAAAGCTTGTAGCCTTGCCAGATGAAAGCCTACCCCACTAAGAACAACTGTTCGTAACTGTTCATGAAAGCTTACTAGCAAAGACACTTCCAGCGCAGAACCCGAACAGGCTTCCTCAGGAAAGGTCACCTTGAAGTATGTCTCCCCAAACCCGAGTTAAAACAGATTTCTCTTTATTTTGGTCATAGTATACTCTCACCACATCAAGTATAAGACTAACTCCGCTGTTTTGGCACATAATGCCTGAAAACCCAGCACAAACCGAGTATTTTTGAGAAGCAGTTCTCTAGACTGCATCTGCAACCAGTGTTGCTGTTGTTTTCCTCATGGCATTAAAGAGAAAAGCAAACCAGACTCCATATTTACCCTGATACAGAGGTAAAGAATGATGTATGCTGACTTTTCGTCACTATATTAGAAGCACTGGTATACTAAAAATGTTATCCTTTTCATCAGTATATTACAAAAGCACCTTCTTTTTCTTCAAACTGCTGTGTGTGCTCCAGTACCAACACCATCCCAAGCCTCATTCTGGCAGATCTGTTTCTATGCTCTGATTCATGCTGTACCACCTTCACCACTGCCATCAAACACATAAGACAGCAGATCTGCAGCATTTCACATGGCAAGAATTTAAGACTCTCCAAGTCACAGCTCTGGTCACGCCTATTCTGTGTGGCACAACTTGCACTGCCTCAAGAGGTCATGCCTGCTATCCCCTAAGTCTCTATATGTTCTAGGGAAGAGCTTACAGACAGGGCAAGGATACAGCTGTTTTTTCCCCATCCTCTAGAGAGCCTTTGATCCTCACAAATCAAGTTAACTCTGTGTGTAAAGGCAAACCTGTAATCCAGTAAACTCTGAATTTTCTACTTCTTGCTAACCTTCTTAAGAGCAATTTTATCCAAGCAACCAAGCTAGAGAAAAATACTGTACCTAGACGAGCAACTGTAACCCACAGCATACATGCAAAAAGCGGCATGGCAAAATCATGGTGTCCTCCGCACTTTTGCTAGAGAACAAGGAATTCATACATTCATACACATGCTGCAGCAGTTCACCCCTATCTTCTCAGTCCTGCATGCCAAATTTTGGGAGCTCAGAAATTAGTTCCAAGGAGAAAATGCACTAAAGAAACTTGCCACCGATGTATTTCTTTCACTGTCTTTAGCAGTACACAATATCACTTTTAACAGATTAGGAGAATATACCCTTGGTAGAAGTTCTTGTAGTTGAATGCTGATAAAAATACACACTTTAGGAAAGCATTTAAAGTGAGCTTTTACGATCTTCTTTC
Source organism: Eulacestoma nigropectus (assembly GCA_013397775.1). Lineage (NCBI taxonomy): Eukaryota > Metazoa > Chordata > Aves > Passeriformes > Eulacestoma > Eulacestoma nigropectus. The sequence continues at coordinate 345,746 of VZTE01004041.1, read as the reverse complement.
CCTGCTACACTTGATTTTAGGCAGTTACACAAAAACCGTATCTCAGTCGACAGTAATTAGACCCTCATCCACATATTCTGCTTTAGAATCTATGACATTCACATGACAACGTTTCAAAGTACTTATAAACACCATCCCTAACAGATAATTTGCCTTTCTATGTTTCAAGATGAGTTTCAAGCAATAATCTGTTCCCTGCAGGAGGTAGTGTTATAAAACCAGAAAACCCTAATTCCTTTGAGCTAACATACACTAATCATAATCACTCAGGGCAAGATTCTACACGAGCTCACTGTTGACAAACAGGGAGGTCCCAGTCTCCCTCCTCATTCTCAACTGCACACTCCCAAAAGCATTTGTCAGACTCTCCATTAGCCAATTCACTAACCAGCAAGGCAGAAACAACTTTTTCTTCCTCCCCACCCATTGAAATAAACAAAAAAGGAGGAGGGAAAGAAAACAGCATGGTGGGAGGAAGAAGCAAGACCACACCCTTTCAAGGCAGCAAAGCAGAGTACTGCCTGAGTTGCACCTGGAGCTGCAGCCACTTCTGAGTTTCAGTCTAAAAAGGATTCTAGAGAAAGGGACAAAAGCCTAAATTTCTAATCATGCAGTAATTCATTTGTGTTGACTTCTAACTTCAGAGAGGCTCCTGACATCTTTGAATTGCATCAGGACAGAAAACACACCGACCTTCTCTTCACCAGGACTGCGCCAGCTTGAAAGAAATAACAAAAGCCCTGAAGTCTGCTGTTTACCTGACCTGAGCAGTATGCGTGTCATCACAAAATCAATCACAAATGTCCTTAAGTTTGCTTCTTGTACATCAGACTGCTATTTAAAGACGATTATTATTAAAGAGCACAAAAAAGAAAATCTGGCTGAAAATACACTGGCTTCAAGGTCAGTCATATGAATGCACACTGGCTCTACTGACTGCATTTCCCCCACAAATACCTATGAACAAACGCTAAACAAGTGGGGGAAAAAAAAAAACGCAAAAAACTAAATTGATTTGACTATATGGAGAAAGCACACACACTGCCTGAGCATGGGGAAAGTCTAAGCAGTGCAGAGTTTTGGTGGGTAACCGGTCAGTGGCTCTGGAAGGGGAGGAACAGTGGCAAGGACAGGGGTAGGGTTTGACATGGAAGACTTCCAAGTTTTCTCATTTAAGACAAATGGACAAAGGCCCACATGACTGTCTCTACTATTCAACCATCCACTGTTCATACTGTAAACTGGAAGCTCCTGCAATGCGAACTGTTTTGAAAACTGGTTCTCAATTTATTTTCATGAAAGCTCTATCCATCAGGCTAGGGGCTATATTCCAAATACCTCAGAGTACATGGTGAGAAACTGACTCCCATGTTGTACAGAAAAGAGAAACCCACTCCCTGACATTCCAGGAGATGACCTTTGATGCCTTGAGCTTGTTTCTCCTCCTCTCCAGTGAACACCTCTACAAAAAAACTTCTGGAGGGGAAATCTGTTCTGCCAGCTTAATTTTCACTATTACACAAGGCAAAATGTGCTAGAGCTTTATGCTTCTCTAAGGACTCTACTTTGACATTAAATATTCATTTATGCACAGACCTATGTATAAGCAATAGTAAGGCTGAACAACCAAATATTCCAGGCCTAGGAAATGCTTTAATTAACACTGCCTAAGCCAAAGCAATTGGCCCCACAAACCTACGAACTGTGCAGTCTTACATGATCTCTACTTCCCTGCGGCTAAAGGAACTTGGTTCATTCAATCTGTGAGGTGATCAGTACTTCCATTATGTGTGACTATTCAAAATTATGGATTTATCTTTACAGTTCAGTGTTCAGCCTGTACTACTTAAATCTTGTTGCAAATAGAACTCACTCTCCCATGTGCTCTTACTTGCCACTTAACCATTTACGTACATCAGCAGGATTCATAAAACCTCCACCCTAAAAGTTATCGTTTTACAGATCGTAAAACAAACAAAAAGGTAATAGGGAGGCAAAAGGTAAAAAGCAGATAAGCCATATCCCAACTTAACCATACAATTTGAAATACCATGGAACTGAGGTTTTAGGATATACACTATTTCATATGCCTAAAGGAAAGCTTCCTTTCATTACACTTACAATCCCAAGTGCATAATGTTCCTACAGTTTTCCCTTCAGTTTCCTACCCCATACACCATTCTCTTCTTTTTCCCCCTCACTGATAAAGCAAAAGTTCCATGAGCAACAGCATCTTTTATCAGATGTCCTGAACTATCCCAAGAGCAAATCCTCTGAGGCCCTATAATCTAGGTATGATGACATAATAGAGTATTAAAAGGTTAATGCATGTTAAGTCCAACTACAGATTTCATGTTAATTACCTGATATCTAATACACCAAGTTCCATTATTTCAGTATTCCCAATATCAGTCTTTCTTTTCCACACTATCACTTAATTTTCCTAACTCTCAGTTTCATCCTGACAGCCAGCCCACATCTGACAGCTTGCTTTTGCCTCCACTCTTCTGACTCACTCCTACGTCCCTACTCTATTTTTGCATCTTACAGCTTCCTCCTCTGTGCTAGTGGAGGCAAAGAGGTCACAGCACAGATAGCACCAGCCTGAAGTCTAAACGAATTTTACAAGTCCACAGCACCTTGACATCTGTACCGCTTCTGTGCTCTGAATTATCATACTCAAAATTAACTTAGATATATCACTGTATGGTACTGCAGGTTTTTTTAGGTCTTGGTAAATTCTGTTGGATATCAGCTTTTCCCTGAAGCAGTGTTCTGGTAAATCTGAAAATATTTGAAAAAAGGATTTCTTCTGAAAAATCCTATCACACTCCAAAATGCTAGAATATTAAAACATAGATCCATCCAAGGAGATTTTGCTTCTGCCACTCTGATTCAGTACTTAAAAAACTCCATCCTCCTTTACAGCTTCATAGCTGAAAACAGTAAGAGAATAGATGTTGTAGAGATCCAGAGTCTTAGTCAAAGGGATGGACTATCTCCCAGAAAAATAACTCAACAAGCAGAACTCTTCAGCCTAGAACAAAATGACACTGATGACCATGTAACGCAAGACTAAAAACCATTAATAAGAGAAATCTGTTCACCATTTCTGCTAATACAATGAGTTGAAGTCATTACATGAAGCTAGCAGAAGCTGCAACCAAAGACATAAAGAAACAAAAGCTGCTTTTCTGAAAACTGATTGGAATGCTCTGTATCAGCAGAAGCAAAGATGACTTGATGACTATCTCAGTAAACTGGCCTTTCCTTTTCACACAGATCAGGCACCGGAGCTGTACGACTAACTGAAAGAATGCTAAAGGCCTCAGACAGCTGGACAGAGGAAAAAAACCCTCTTCACTACAAGTTAAATTAATACTGTAGCTTTTTTACTGATACTTCTCTCATCACAGTAGGTAAGTGATGAAGTGCTTTGTTTTTGTTTTTTTTCCTGCAATAGATCTTGTGGTTTTTTTATTAGGACTACAAGTACAGGTAATGATGTTCTTGCATACAACAGGATTCTGTGTATCTGAATAAAGAGATATAACTAAGTTTAACAATCTAGCCTCTCATTCAGGAGGGTTTTTTAAAGTATAGGTATATAAATTACCACAAGGAGAATCACAGTAAAGCTTCCGTGCATCCTATTACTTGACAGTAAGTACAGGGTAGTTTACCTCACTGGTGCTACTATACTCAGATGCTCCTTCCAGAGGAACCTGAACCAGATCTCTCTGAAACAATCCCTTAATACGCAAGCCTCAAAAGGTGCTTATTTAAACTCTTAACATATGATGGGGCTACAGCATTGGCAGATGGGGCAGAGCAACTGACATCTGGACTTTCACAAATTGTTTGACACTGTGCCACATGATATCCTTCTGTATAAACTGGAAAGACATTGATTTGATGAATGGATCACTTGATGGATAAAGAAATGACTGAATAGCTGCATATAAGAGTTGTGGTCAATGCCTCATTGTCCACACGGAGACCAGTAACAAGTGGAGTCCCTCAGGAGGTGGGGCAGATACTGCTCAATGTCTTTGTCAGTAACACTGACAGTGGGACCAAGCACACCCTCAGCACTTTCGCTGACGACACCACGCTATGTGAAGCGATGCCATTCACGGGGACCTTGACAGGCTTGAGAGATGGGCCAATGCAAACCTCATGAAGTTCAACAAAGCAGAGTGCTAGGTCCTACACCAGGGTCACAGCAATCCCAGGCACACCCACAGGGGTGGGCAAAAAAGTGATTGAGAGCAGCCCCGCAGAGAAGGACTTGGGGCGATGGTTGATGAAAACTCAACATGAGCCATCCGTGTGTGCTCACAGCCCAGAAAGCCAACCCTAGGCTGCAGCAAAAGGAGGGTGGCCAGCAGGCCAAGGGAGGGGATTCTCCCCCTCTACTCTGCTCTGTAACAGTTACTGGAATTATGACCAGTTTACAACAAGCTTGGGTAGAGGCACAACAGCTACATGATGGCAAAAGTGCATTATGCTACAAAGCAGTATTATCAATATGCTACTACCCTTTATTAAATTAATTAAATCTTTAGTATAAACTCATTGCCACAAAAGAAATTTCTTCTACTAGTTACACAGGCTCTTGCCACGTTTTCAGCTTTAATAATTAGCTACTGTGCTACTGAAGGAGGCCAAGAAAGAGGGTATTATAGACAAAGCTAAAGCCAGCTGGGCTGGTTTTTTTTCCCCTGTTGCTGGATGGCTGCCTTCATTTCACTGGAACACTACAAAGCAAGTTGACCATATAAGGCACTGGGATTCCCATGGAAAATGCTTACACAAATCTATCCATGTAGCCTATTTAGTTTATGTATCACAGTTAAGATGAACATTTGCGGTACATTTTTAAGACACTTCAGAATTAAATCTTACACATACAGCATTATTTTTGCCTTAACTGAGCTCATGTAAGTAGCCTTCCAGAAGAATCTACAGCTTAACATTCAACTGAATGCGTTTCTTCACATAACATTAAGACCAGATCAATTTCAAAACTGCAGGCAGCATTAATAAACACAACATCCTTGATTCTGGTGCAAATGAAAAGTACCAGAAAAGCCTAATTCAGGGGTCTGACAGCAAATGAATCTCCCTGCCAGCCACTGGCTGCAGCCTGCATTTATCAGAGGCATCAACTTGCTGCATTGGAAAGATTATTTGTAGCCTAGATTCCAACAAGAATAACTCTAACGAGCAAGTGCTTATAAGGAGATGGTAATACACAGTCTACAGAGGAAGGACAGGGAGAACTGAAGAAAGCAACATTCTTGAACAGATCAGGGTGTAAAATAGAGAGGACTGCAGGGCTTCCACTTGAGAAGGGTAAGGGAGCTTTCAGGACATGGAAGGAAACCTTCTTCAGTCTAGAAGAAGGGGCAACAAAGAAATAGGTATGAACTTCAAGATTAGACAGATAAATAGAGGAATACAAAAAGCTGCAGTTAGAAGTCTGTGCCAGCATGACAACAGTATCTTCTTAGCTCTAGGGTTTATTTTTCAGAAGGAATCAAGCACTTAAACATTGCGAAGCAACACTTCTAACACAGTATCAAAATTTCTAGAGAACTCTGCCATACTTTTTATATACTACCTCCACTTAATATTTGCATTAATCTTTTTTAGATAAGAATTTCACAACATGGATCAATGCTTTATGAAAGGTCAATTTTGGCAATACTAAGCATAGTTTAGTCGATACTGGATTTCTTCTTCAAACAGATATCCAAACCTCACAGTATTCTGTATACCAGACTACCAGATCTGTTGAATTAACTAGGATATTTTGCACCTGCTTTAGCTAGGACTAGAATATAATTCTTCAACCAACACATAGTCTATTGACTCCTAAGGACAAAAAAATGTGTTTGTAGATTAACACAATCTGAACAAACTATTTCTTCCAGTAAATGTCAGCTGCTGCCAGACCTAGCTGCCTTTTTTAACCTCAGCAAATATACTCCATCTAACAAAGACACTAACAAAAAACAAAGTAGAAAAACTAAGCAGTGTGTAGCCAAACAGGACCCAGAACCAGTTTTATTATAGAAACTGAGTATGTATGTGACCATGGTAAAAATACAAAAAAATTACAACTACATTTGTGTAAAAGATGAAACTTTAGTCTGATCTTAAATTTGACCTCGAGGCTAAACACATTAGAAACCTATATGTCAGACTGTGAATCAAGAGCCATCTCTACTCAAGTTTGGAATTCTATTGACTAACACTCCCCCAAATTACAAAGATTCCTTAAGAAGCTGTAAATTTATGTAATTTTATCCACAGAGGAGAGCTAAGACTAGTTCTCAAGATCGTGTCACTGGGTTGACCTAAGTAGCAATTTAAAGGACTGCTCAATTAGTTGTGATACCACTATTTTAGAAGTTACTACACTCCAACTGCAAGCTCATCTAGCACATGACTTGCCAAGTGAACAAATTAAACTTCCCAAGAGTTAAAAAGAGTTAAACTTCCCAAATTAAACTACACAAGAGTGAATGGGCACAGGAATGCACAGGAGCTGCTTACTTGTGCTTAAGTAGGCATTTAGTCTATAATAACAACAGCACCACAGTTCACAGTATCTATACCTCATCTAAAGTAAATGCACTCTTAGTTCAGAAAAATGTATATTTATAACAAGCCACTTCAGATAACTTTAGAGTAGCTAAAACTATATTTTTGCTTTGCAGGGTATCAATTTGCAGCACATTTTACGTGGTTTTAGACTCAAAAAGCCACGTATATGGGCTTTCCTTAGAAGAAATGTTTAAGGGCAGAGATTGCCTCAGTGGGATGCCTCAGCTGGGATGCTGAGCTTTTGTTTGAAAGGACTATATTGATACACTTCTAGAATTGAAGTCACTTCCTATCAGTCCTGCACTAACTATAAAGCACTGAGTAAAACTGAAGCAATACAGCATTAACACTCCTGGCTTTAGGAATGGCACAGAAAATACCTACTACTGCTCTGCTGAGGACTTACTCATTAGACTAAATTAGGTTAGGCAAAAGATGTGAGACAACTGTAGCATGCTGTGGACATGTGAGTATCACAAGCTGTAATGTGTTAGTGAGCAAGAAGGAGAAGGAAATGAGATGGTGAGTTATTGCCTTTCCAAGTTAGTCTGGGCTATAGTTTACTTTCTTCCCATGGAAAACACTAATGTCTGAGACAGAACAGGTTGCTAAAACAGTCACATACTTTGCAACTAAACATCTTAAGCTGCAGTGCACAAGACATGGGGCCCTACACAAACAGGAGTTGATGCTGCACAGTCACTCTGGGCCTTCTTATCCAGTCACTAGCTAAAAATTTTAGAATCAGTTCATGTCACCCCCCTTTCCTCATTCCACTCCTGCTGCCTAGGAATAGTGAGAAGAGATGGTAATTGATTGTCAACAAAATTCAGCTTACCAGTCTTAATGATCATTCAGGAAAAGAATGGAAATTCAGGTCAGGGAAAATTAAAAAGTTTTAACACATGACAATTTTGAAGTTTTAAGCCTAGTAAGATCACAAAGGTAAACAAGCATTCTTCGAAAAGCTACAAACAGCTGACCTTGAACACGTGCTGGGACAGTGCTCATCCTCATTTTAATCACAAAACTGCACCTCAACTGCAGAGGACAGTTGTGAAAGAAGATATGTAGCAGGATGCAACACTCACTTTCTGAGCTCAAAGTGAAGAAGGAAAAGTTCAGATCCAGACTAGTTGAATCCAAATCAAGTCACTTTCTGGTCAAGAAACTTCTAGTAACTTTGCAGCTGTTCTTTGTATCTTCATATAACACCACTTTGTTGATATACTCATCAATAAAATATGTATATACTTGCACTAAAATCAATCTACATGCTGAGTTTCAGAAGAAAAAAGTTTAAGATGGTTATGAGAATCAATTCCCACAGCCTTAATGAAAAGCAACAGGACACCCACACATTTATGAATGGATAAGGTCATTAACCAAGCTGAATAAAACTGAGCTGTGTCAAACCCAAAGCTGTCCCACATGAAGATGGCAAGCAAAAACAATGGTGACACAAAATACACTTACACCATCTTACTGCTCTAGGGTTTGCATTTAAGCACACTATTCCAAAAACAGAGTATATAATTTATAAATCTAACAGACCAGAAAAAGTACTTTGATAAGTACTGCGGTAAAACAGGTTTAGTTCCTTTTGTTAAGCAACTCATTTAGCTAAAACAGATGCAAACTCTGTGCTTGGATATGAGTTGTTTATTGTTATAGAGATAGGGAAAACCTAGAAATGTGTTAAAGCTATAGCTACAGTTCTGGAGAATCTAGAAGATATAATTTTAAACTTGAGCACTGAAAAAGGATATTCCAAGTATACCAAGGGCTGTAGAGTTTAGCCACAAATCTGCAAGGCTTACGGATAATTCTACTAAAGTTGTGGTATTTACAGGAGTTTAAGTGTTTCCAGGAGTAGAAGCAAGCTCCAGTTCTTGAGTCTGTTGCTCACCACAGTCTACAGTAGAGCCCTATAAAGACTTGTAAAGAAATTAATCATTGTTTCTTACACAAGCATTGAAAATTGAGGTTTTCAGATGAAGGTGTCAGGCACTGATTAATAATGTTCTTAAAAGTGATCAACAATAGTTGGTGAAGAAGTTAACAAAGTGTAACTTGAATTGATACTATCGCAAACAGTACAGCAAAAAAAGGGCGCACTGTGTTCATTTCCCCATGTTTTAAATTGCTGTGTTCAAGTGTCTGTGGACTCAAACAATGAGATTAGAAAACTCTTGATGGACTCAAGTGTGGCCAATGCCTATAGAGGTACACTAAAGCCCTTGGTCCAGAACTTCCCCATTCTTATTTGGGAAGCTAATGCTATCTACGGAAGAAGTTTATACATGCTTGTGCCTTAAGCCATCTGCATAGTGGAGACAGCATTCATGCAGGTGCCAACATCCAAGATTGGATGTGGAAAGGTAAAAGAAGTGTAAAACTGAGAATCATCACCTTGAAAAAAAGTGATTCTGTGTTTAATTTCCACTTCCTCTTGAGAAGCCTGATGACAAAGCCAGTTTTCTGTAATTTGAAGCTCATTTGGATGTCATAAAATCAGGAGTTAGGTCCTGCCATGTTATTTATAAGCATATTTAGGGAGCACTGAGGTAACAAAAAAACTATCTATAAAATAAATGTCTACCCAATTGCAATGTGCATTACAACACAAGTTCCAGGTATTATTTTGGTAGGTACCTGCTACACATCTAACTACAGGTCTAGCAAGAATGTAACACTGCAGAATATGACTATGTAGTTTAGGTAGAACATTCTATTTATTAGTTTTAGCTTGAGCAAAGGTATAGTTAGAACAGCTTGAATTAAACAAGAATCGAATGAAAAAAGCACCTTATCGTTGATTTGATTAATATAATTCTTTGTATGAGACATCTATGAGCTAGCCTCACTCACAGCTATGAAGTAATAACTCCCTAATTACAGAAATCTTCCCTATTAATGCTTAATATTCAAAATTACCCTGTACTTAAGGTCTTGAACTCAAGATATGAGGTCTAAATGAAGGTTAAATGTGGAACTGCAATACATGATTTGTCTTGCTCATACGGAAATGGCTTATTTCTTTCATTTGAGAATTGATCTACATCTCAGAACTCTGGCATGCAGACTAGTACCAGAGAAGCTGAACAGGTGATGGCCCTTGTGTCACCAGCAACCTCCTCATTACTCCAAAAAAGTACACAGCTATTGGCAGACGACAAGCAAACTGGCACCACCCTTATTCTTCAGGTGTCATTTATAAGCGTGCAGTATGAATTTCCTCAGTTAAACTGTACCTTAATCTCAGATGACTGTACTGTGTTGCTGTATGGTTCTGGAACTAAGGTAGTGGTAGACCAACCCTAGCATACCAAAGTATGAAGTGTATTTGGTAAAACTGGGAAATGTCAGTAAAAATGACACATGAACTCTACGACCGAAGCACTCGTGTAACTGGCAAACTAGAACAACAGAATGATCTTCAACCTCGTTTATGAAGTGCTTAAACTTAGCTTCTGTTTTAAGAATTACTGTTTGCCTTTTAGCTAATTTCTGTTCTCAACTTGTACTGAGTCATTTTCTCCAGTACTGCAAGCTACTTAGTTTTTATTGGATGCTTTAAGTCTAAGCATGTTCAGAACATCACAACTACAGAACTATAGTTAAAGCAAGATAAAATTTTCTGAAATTAACAATTAAAATGAGCTTGAAGCAAGAGTTACAGCCCATCTACTTTAAAAAAAAAAACAGCTTTGGAATACTTTAATACCAATATACAAAATTTAACCCATTCCTTTTTTGCCCACAAGTATAGCAACAGTTTTATCACCTCTTTGAGGGATTTTAGAGACTCAACTTTTAGGTCTTTTCACCACCAAGGATCTTAACTTATACCATCTCATATGCAAGAAGGTAACCAACTGTGTAGTTTCAATTACGTTAGGATTTTGGCTTTGTACAAATGAAAACTTAATAAAAATTAGAGACTGTTGAAAGACCCTCTCTGTCGCATTAGAAATAAAGTCTTCGAACAGCAAGATTGCATTTCTTTTCTTTAATAGCTATTACATTAAATGTATGAAGACAGTATTACAAAAAAAATTTACATTTTGCAGGATTAGATAATTTCACGACAGCATTCCTGTTTCCAAAAAAATGCCAAAATGTTTACAAGTTGGAGTAAAGTTACCCTAAAAAAGTTCTGAATAATTATGTCTACCCAACTACTCAAATTAATCAGGTAACTTAAAAAACAAACAAAACACCACAACGCAAACACCAAACAGCCCAGGAACCATGGACAATTCCACCACTCCCCCCTTCCCCCATACTACTATAGTGCCCCTCAATTCACCAGTTACAGATTATAAATGAAGTACAACCTATGTTTGACAAAACGGTGTCATGAGTAAAAAAAAAAATTTTCTTCAAAAAGAATCAAACATTAACATGCAACCAAGCATATTTCATGTATTTGATTGTGTTCTTCCTCTCCAAACTTCATACACATCTTCCACTATGATGCACTGTAGAGCAGGAACGATGTCTCCAGAGGTCTGTACAAAGCCCAGCACAAGTGAAGCCACTGTTTCATTAGGAATTTCTGCTGTGTCTCTATGTCAGGCACATCATGAGAGAAAAGCCATTCAATACAGCAGTTACCACATAAGTCTCCGTACTACTGTAACACCTAAGAGCTCTAAACATGGACTAGGATCTCCAGAAAGATCTAGATCCACAGCTGTGGAGCAATTCAGGTTTTCTGGAAGAGATTTGTTTCAGTAGCCAAAAAGCTACTGGAGTGTAGCAAAAACCAGCAGTGTCTCCAAAAAGGAAAAAAAAAAACTAAAAACAAAACAAGACAACGACACAGACAAGCATTAGTTAGCACACCAGTGAAAGTCCCAATCTCCCCTAACAATACTCCTGAAGAACTATACCGGGCATCTAAGTTTTGTATCCAATTCAAAGAAGCATTATTCAAAGCAGACAATCTAAACCATACTTTCACACCAAAAAAAACCACTTTCTGTTCAAACTCATTTCTCATCAAGCCAGTGCCCCTGGCATCTCTTAATCACCTGTTCATATGTCACTTAAAAAAAAAAATTGAAAGACAATGTAAGGCAAGATTGCTACAAGCTCTAGGAAAGTAACGTAAGATAACCAATGTATTAAATAAACATTTGCTTACACAGCCCAAAAGTTAACAACTGCATTTTACATTTCTGCTTTGTAGAACAAAGAATGTTTTGCTATAACAAAACCTGTTACTCTCTTTTTGTAACAAACCTTTTCTGCTCGATAAACTGCAACAATTCCTCCTCTCCACTCATCTCTCCTCTTCCTACGTCATGCTTTTCAGGAATTAAGACCACACAACTTCTGTCCAGACTACCTTTGCAGTAGGTGGAAAGATTACAACACATGACTACCAACCTGCCAAAAAAAGTAAGCTCTTAGATCCAGGAATAGATTGAGCAAAGACATCCCTGTTCAGCAGACTGAAGCCTGTATGCTTGCATTTAGACTGGAGAGAAACTCCTTGCTCAGACTGACTAAAACAGGAAAGACCACACTACAAGCTATCAAGGTCAATATAATATCAAACAGCATTCTAAAACTGCTGGCTAAATGCACATACGAAAAAGACGTGCAAAGTAAAACTCATTTTATTTTTATTCCTTCTGTTAACCTTGGGAAGAAAAAAAAATAAGGCACCAAAATACAGCAAGAAACAGAATATTGTTTGGTAGACAACTATAGTGAGCATCCCACCTCTAGTTATGTACTTGCTTTCCACAGCCAAGGATTTGAGGAAGTCAGAATTCCTTAGACCCTACAAATCAAAAGCCACATAACTCAGATAAAAAAAACCCAACAAACTCTTTAAAGTAGAAGAAAACTCTCTTATTTGTACTTCACCTAAAAGTACGCAGACAAAGGCTAAGCAAATATCTTCCAGATACTTCAGTGGCAGAAGTAGTATTGCCTTACACCAGGCAGTCAACAGCCAGCATCTAAAGGTACTTTATATACTTTAAATACAGCCCACCTCATAACAGAAAGTAGTACCATGCTCACAGTGCCTACCACTTGAGAGCTAAATCAGAAAGGTTGTAAAACCAGTGCAACAGCAGGTTTTTTTGTCTTCAAGGTCCAGTAGAAGTTTTTTGGTTGTGTTTTGGTTTTTTATTCTTTTACATCATTTTCAGCAAACCACAACTCTCTATTTTGTCTTTCACCTTCTTAATGGTCATCCAAAAAAGCACTTTCCACCAAAAGAATTCTTAGTGTGATCTGGATATTGGGAAAGATCCTTACCATTTTGCATCTTTCACTGCATTAGGGTGGGGTTTTTTTGCAGCCTTAGGGCACAACCACAAAAGCCTTCTTTCTTTAAAGGCAAAGCTTCAGTATGGCTACCAGGAATGCAGATTAAGGAGGCTGCATAATTTTTCTTCCAGTTTACGTAGGACCCTTGGGAACATGTTAACAGAACTGTTTGGTGGTTTGCCTGCATATATTCCCAGCTCTGCTTCTGCCTACAAGTCAGATTTTTGTCAAAAGCTAAACCTGAAGTAGTGCTAGTTGCAAGCCTCCATGAAAATCTAAAATATGCAGCAAGCTTTTACATAAGACTAAAGATTTCTACAACAGTCAAATGACGGTTTTATAATTTTAAGTAAGTACTCCCCTGGGAACAGCACAGAACACTAGCAACAGCACTAATACGATTTCACCCAGTTCTTGTCTTCGATTTCCAAAGCTAAACTAAGGATGAAACAGTAAGTCTTCCATCTAGGCAGTGCATTTAATACTGAAGTGATTCATGGAATAGATTCATAGATTCATGGAAGTGTCCTTTTAAGCATATAATTTGTCACTTCTACTTTTAATAGGCCTCTTAGCTCAGCAATTCCATACCAACCTCTACAACCGCAGGTGATCAGTGTCACTGCTGCATGAAAATGTCCATATTTGTCAACCTATCCTGGTTACCTGCCATTCAATCAGTAAAAGCTGATTCAATGCAAAGTAACGCTAACTCCCTAACACAGCAGCCACAGAAGTAAAGGTTGGGGAATAGCAAGAGCTTATTGTTTTAGGCGACGAAGCTAAGGAAAGTAAGAATTTCGAAGAAAACACTTATTTGAAAAAAGAAACAAAAAACTTCGGATAGTAAGCAGTGCCTTCATACAAATACTTGCTGACTTTTTGGAAAAAAATCACAGATTGAAAGCGAGTAGCAAATGCAAGACTCAACTGTCATTTGATTTTTGAACAGAAGAACAAAGTTATGAGTTTGCTTCAGTATTTGTCTCCTGGAATTCACAGCTGCTTGGCTCCAATTTCCATCTGCAAAATGAATAATTTCCATTTTAGGAGACCAGCTTGCAGGAGGTCAGAGCAATCTGGCTATACTTGATTACATATCATAGTTGGTTACAAGCTGAAGGAGCTGCCTCTGCCAGTACATGCACAAAATAAAATCTAGAGTTCATCAAAGCAAGTGTACTAGGACTTCATCAACTGAGGCAAAACTTGCACTGAACTTTACTCCTGCGATTCAGCTACTACTGGAGAATGTAATGCTTACTTCTAGGAGTTTTAGCTCAAATGTTGGATGAAATTACAAATGAAATAATCCCGTATCACAGTCTGGATGGAGAGCCAGGATTTTGGCTTCATGCATTCAAAGGCTTCTCTATCTCCAAATACAGTGGCAGGTACAGCTCGTACGTTTACCAATTAGCAAATGCAGAACATCCATTCTTCTCCTTCCCCACCGTCCTTTGCAAGAGCTCAGGAAAAAAAAAAAGACTAGTGATTTATGGCGCTTAGTGGAAGTACAAGTTGTTATGACTACTGGCAAAATATAGGAAAGAATTATGACAGTATAGAAAATTCAGAATTCTTTAACTGTATGTGACACATACTGAAATCACAGGTCAAACCCAACACTACATTAGAGACTTGAAAGTTAAAGCTTGTCAATTTCAACACTCTTCTAAAAAAAAAAATATTACTGACATGGGCTTCAATTCCCAAGCTCAAAAAGAATGCTGCAAAAGTTTATTGCATCAAAAATTTAGAAACTTAAAGCCATAATTTTAGCTCTTTGTTTTATGGCTGAAGAGCACTGTCAATCAGCTAAGCATGTGTTCTATCCGTACAGGAACTGTAGTAACTGTAAACTCCAGTAAAAACAGTATGAAGACGTGGTGATATTACAGGTTAATTACATCACTACTACACATCCAAAGGTTCTAGAGCACGCCTGCCTACTCAACCCTGAACACAGGGGATATCACATGTATCACTATACGACATGAAAACACCTCTTAACAGCTTCAAAGACAAGCCACTCAATGTTAAGGACTATTAACCATAAAATATAACTTACACTTGAAGTGGGAGGGGAGAAAAGTATATACACTTAGACCATAACCATCATAGCAGCCTGTTTTAAAAACACACTACCACTCTGTGGGGTAGAAATGAAAAGTTCTTTAAGTGAAATAGATCAGAAAGTCTGACATCTCCAAATCCTTCTAAAGCTAAGTAAATAATCAAATCGCTATGAGTTCGCTCTAATCTATAACCTTCTGATACTTGCCTATAAAAGGTACCTATTTCTGTTGCAGAAATGTAACTTTTCTTGACCACAGCTGTTTGTAACTACAGCATCTTCAGAAAAAGGTTTTCAGTACGGTTTACTCAATACTGCAAGTCCTACAACCTTTACCATAACCAGTTCAATCTGACCTTTTGCACTATTTCAATGAGATGCAGCACTTCCCTTTGATTCTTGCTTTTCTGGACATTACCTGTGACAGAGACAAAGGGATACACCTGATGACAAGTCAAAAGCCTCAGGTTAAACAAGCCTCAGAGTATACATTCAAATCCAAGACACCAAAGTAGCCAGACCACTGACTCAACTGCAGAAATTCACCCCTTGCTGGCTAAAGAGAGGATTCTCTTATCATGACAGACCAGTCCATTTGGCCAGTATATTATAGCCCTGCTGTATTTTTCAGTTTAGACAGTATGCCTGGTGTAATTTTCAAATTGAAGGCTACTCATTCCCTCCACCCTCCTTGCAGAAAATGGGACAGACACATTACCTTTCCCTAGTTATTCCAGAAGATCCTATGCTATTCATCAGCCTTTGACACTGTCCCCCAGAGTATACTCCTGGAAAAGCTGGCAGCCCATGGCTTGGACAAGTGCACCCTTCACTGGGTTAAGAGCTGGCTGGATGGCTGGGCCGAAAGAGTGGTGAACGGTGCCGCATCCAGTTGCCAGACCGTCCCTAGTGGTGTCCCCCAGGGATCAGCACTGGGCCCTGTCTTATTTAATGTCTTTATTGATGATCTGCATGAAGGGATTACCATTAGGAAATTCACAGGTGACGCCAAGCTTTGTATGAGTGCTGATCTGCTGGAGGGTAGGAGGACTCTGCAGAAGGACTTGGACAGGCTGGACCCATGGGCTGAATCTAATTATATGAGGTTCAACAAGACCAAGTGCTGGGTCCTGCACTTTGGCCACAACAGCCCCATGGAGCACTACAGGCTGGGGACACAGTGGCTGGGCACCAGCCAGGCAGAAAGGGACCTGGGGGTACTGACTGACAGCAGCTGACAGCCAGCTGTGCCCCTGCGGTCAAGAAGGCCAATGGCATCCTGGCCTGTATCAGCAATAGTGTGGCCAGCAGGACCAGGGAAGTGATTCTTCCCCTGTACTCAGCACTGGTGAGGCCACACTTTGAATGGTGTGTCCAGTGCTGGACCCCTCAGTTTCAGAAGGACATTGAGATGCTGGAGCATGTCCAGAGAAGGGCAAAAAGGCTGGTGAAGGGTCTGGAACACAAGTCCTAAGAGGAGAGGCTGAAGGAGCTGGGAATGTTCAGCCTGGAGAAAAGGCTCAGGGGAGACCCCACCACTCTCTATAACCACCTGAAAGGAGGCTGTAGCCAGGCGAGGGTTGGTCTCTTCTCCCAGGCAACCAGCAACAGGACAAGAGGACACAGACTTAAGCTGCACCAGTGGAAGTTTAGGTTGGACACTAAGAAGAAATTCCTCACGGAAAGGGTCACTGGGCATTGGAACAGGCTGCCCAAGGAGGTGGTGAAGTCACTGTCCCTGGAGGTTTTAAGGAAAGACTGGATGGGGCATTTAGTGTCATGGTCTAGCTGACAAGGTGGTTTAAGGTCATAGGTTGGACTGTATCTCAAAGGTCTTTTCCAACCTAGTTGATTCTGTGATCATGTATTAGGAAGAACTCCCCTCCATTCCTCATTCTCTGCTAAACTGGCAACAGTATTGCTGTTGTTTGAATACAGTGTTTCAGACAAGGAGGGAATCACTTATCTTCTAAGAAATTGACAGCTTTTTGCAATACTAACTAGAGTGGTTAATAACTTCTTTCCAAGCATTTGTTATCATGGAGTCAGGTTCCACCAACTGATAAAAATCAAGCCACTGCATTGTCTAGAACTTTAAGTCCTACATTCAGAAAGCAAGAAAATTGTAGAACCCCCCACCACCACACTGTGCCTAAACTGGATGTACTATCTGCATCTTAACCTAAGATTTTAAGAAAGATTCTTATATGTAACTTGTAAAGCCAGAGCATTACTAAAACTGAACTTCACCCTGACACACCTACAGGTTGGGCAGAGAGATGATTGAGAGCAGCTCTGTGGAGAAGGAATTGGGGGTGATGTTTGATGAAAAACTCAACATGAGTTACCAGCATATAATCACAGCCCAGAAGGCCAACCATACCCTGGGCTGCATCAAAAGGAGTGTGGCCAGCAGGCCAAGGGAGGAGATTCTCCCCCTCTACTCTGTTCTTGTGATACCCAACAAGGAGTGCTGTGTACAGCTCTGATGCTCCCAGAATAAGGGCACGAAACTGTTGGAGAAAGTCCAGAGGAGGGCTATGAAGTTGAGAAGAGGACTGGAGCACCTCTCCCACAGAGACAGGCTGAGAGAATCAGGGCTGTTCAACCCAGAGAAGCGAAGGCTGCATGGAGATCTCACAGCAATCTTCCAGTACCTGAAGGGGGCCTACTGGGAAGCTGGAGAAGGACTTTTTGTTAGGAACTGTAGTGATAGGACCAGGAGCAATGGGTACAATTACGAAGAGGGGAAATTTAGACTAGACAGTAGAAGAAATTCTTTACTGCAAGGGTGGTGAGACACTGGAACAGGTTGCCCAGGGAAGTTGTGGATGATCCAGCCCTAACAACATCTAAAGCCAGTCTGGATACGGCCTTGACCAACCTGGTCTAGCGAGAGCTGTCACTGCCCATGGCAGGGGTTTGGTTGGGATTAGATGATCTTTAAGGTCCCTTCCAAACCTTAACATTCTATGAAAAATAATTGGGATTAAGAAGGTAAATACCTTAACAGAGTCATAATATTCTCAGTGAATCAAGAGTCACTGCAAGTGCCAGAAGCATTTCACAATCTACACTCTGAGGCTGACAAAAGCCAAAGTATATGGAAATGTTTAGTTTACATATTTGGCTTTACAGGAACAATTCCTTATATTCTGCAATTCCTTGCATTAAGCAAAGTTAAAACATTCCAGAGAGAGAAATTTATAGTGCACTCATGGGTTTGGGAGGATGGAGAGTCATCTTAGGCATCCTAAAGAGGAGGAGGAAAAGCAGAGATGTAAACATCATGTGTCTCAATGGTTGCTGATAGCACTAAAGGAACCAACCCTCATCAGACCTTTCTTGGAGAAAGAAATCAAAGTAGGGCACATGCTGGGTTTCTACAAACACCAGCACCTTGTTAAGCTCTCCACAGGTGAAGACTTGAATTTGGAGACTGATTTTATAACTCTAAAAGCATCAATAACCAACCAATGCCGCTTATTTATTAAAGCTACGAGGCAGATGGATTTGACTGTCAAAAATCCAGTTTCTGTAACACACGTAGAACAAGGAGACAGGAGGACAGAAAAAGAGAAATTGGGGCAATGTACCTGGATTAAAAAAATTCCTACCTCTGTCACTGTTGTATCTTAGGGTCAGATTATTTTTTACCCTGCGTTTCCCTATGCCCACCTTCATCTACGTCCCAGAATTTCTTAAACAGAGAAACTTATGCAACTGTATGGTGCAATACAGGTCTCATGAATCACAGACAGCTACCAAAAGATAAGTACAGAAGTGTATTGACAAAAAGTTAGTGATATCATTCCTAGTTAAGTGACACTCCTCAGCTTTACAGCCTATCATGAGCTCAACTGCAAAACAGCTGAAGCCATATTTTAAATCATTTTTGTTTTAAAAACTGAAGGTTCTGACTTAAAGTTTAAAACCCAAGCAATATATGCAGTTTAAGCTGCAATGAAGCAGTCCAAATCAGTTGACTTAGGATGTTAATTGTTTAAATTCTGCATAAGCACCCTCCAAGTATTAACAGAATGCAAAGCATGTTATCAAATACATTATCAGCAGTGAAACATGACAAAACAAAACAGGAAAAAAACTACTCAGAAAATTCTCCCATATTTAAGTCATTTAACTTGGCAATATAAATAAAATTAGATAATTACAGAGAAGAAATTAAAAGGGTTCAAAATCCTAGAAGAAATTAAAGAACAAAGCCTTTCAAATGCTGTCATGAGCCTTAGTCTTGAAAAGAGAAAGTACTTGTTACAATATGTGCACGTAAGCAGCTGTTAATATACAAAGCCCTTGCAGGATCTCCCAAAAGGAGGAAATTACACATCAGCTCTTCAAGCAAACACCTTAGTCATATCTCTGTGTAGCTGATAAATGATGTCACTGAAGAAGCTATGGCTCTGATGCCAAGGTTTCTTAATAGAAAGTTACTTTTAAGTGCTAGTTGGTCTTTTATTTGAATCCCCATAGTGAGCATGCCTTCAATTTTTACTGATGATTTTATTTATATGCTGTGTTTTGGAAAAAAAAACCCACACAGGAAAATCAACAAAAAAATCCTAAAAACAAACTTAAAAGGAAAAGTATTTTTAACAGGACTACTGCCATGCAAACTTTTCTATGCTAGAGCTTTCTTGGTTTGATGTTTTACTCCAGCATATGCACCTGACATGGCAGGTGTCTTACTCTAGAAAAGGATGCCAAACCATTAATTACAGCAACAGCTTTTGAAATCCATCTTACTAATCACACATTTTGTTTTAGCAGCCTTTCCTGGCTTTTATGAAGTTTTTGTAAGTCAAACTGAAGCTGTTGATCTTCCCTTGGGAACTGCTCCATATACATCCAGAAAAACTTCTGTTTCCATGCTCCTTATGCCATAGAACCTACTAATCCTTAGGCTCCAGAAAGCTATGACACTTTCTTCACAGGTACAGCGATTCTCACAAGGTTAGGCTCCTTGCAGCAAAAAATTCTAATCTGCAGCAGTCACGTCTTAACAGCTACTTGAACTTGCAAATGCTATTTGCTATAATTACAATGGACATGTTTCTTACTATTACAGAGTATAGCAACCGCTTCAATTGCTGAGAAAACAACTGAGAAAGAGCTCTGCCACCTCCAGATCCCACATGGGTAACTGATAAAACGCTTTACAAAACATATAATGTATCTTCTGTCTTTCATACCAAGTTGTTCCCTATTTTCCTTAAAAATGGTGGTTTTTAAATCACCACTGCTGTATTTACCTAGAGCTATAGGTAAAACTTGTTTCTACAGTAACTTCATGAGCTTTCTTTGGAGTCATGTTTGACAGATCAAGCCAAAGCCCTCCTTGAATATTTTATAAGTCTATAAGAAGTGTTAAGTACAAGAGCTACTAGACCTGTTAAGTTACTCCTCTGCAGAGACGGAGGAAAGCTGTTTCTCTTCCTAAGTGCACAAATACCTGATAAGCACTGTGACATACAAGCATTAGCATTCACGACCACTATTACACACATACAAGCATAGCTATAGAGATAAGTGCCAAGCAATTGGCTAGGCTGTCTGCAAGAACGTAGAAAATGAGTGACCAGAAAGCCATGTCCAGAGAGGTTCATAAACAAAAACCCACTGACAGTCCCAGTGCTAGCACAACTCACACCTTTTGCTCTGCTATACTCAGAAACCAAGAAACTGACATTACACAAAAATTCTTCCTTCAGAGGTAAGCATTAAACTTTTATTTTCTACTGAGGAGATGAAGTGTAGGCTCCCCATAAAAAACAATAGGACCTAAAATAATTAAATTTGCTACTGTAGCTGGATAAAATAAAAGTGGTAGCAAATTGTGAAGTTTGGCAAGTTTTCTAAAGACATTGTTTTATCTGATAGAAATGAGATTATTTATCAAGAGTCCACATTTGGCCCACAGACACAATGTTGGCACCCTGATTTTCACTCTTCATTTTGGATAAAACCTAAGATAATTCACTTTGCCCAAATTTTCAGCAGGTTCAGCACCTAAAGCACCATGTTTATAATATTGCCAAATAACAGATTAGCAAAACAAGTTCAAGAGCACTGACTTTTCATAACTAAAAAAAAACCAACCTAATGCTGCAACAACAGTAAGCAGGGTTACTTCTATTTTACAGAATACAGGAATAGTAGTCATAATTCATACTGATTGAAGAAGTAATGCAAGTAGTTTCAGATTATTTCATCTCTGGGATGGGGAGGCACACTTCTGGAAAACCAATTTATTTCATTAATATTATTCACTTAATTAAGCCTACTTATTCAAGTAGAATTGCATCTAATTGCAAACACATTGCAAGCAACAACACTTGTTAAAACTTGGGACAACATGCTTTGCAGCCTTAAAAATAACAACTTTTCCACTTCAATAACAGAAGCGTAGGTTTTCAGTCAAGAACACTAAAGCAAATTTCAGGATATTTGTAAGCTGAAAGTTCCAAAGCTGTTAAGTCCGAGATGGTATTCCAGTTTCAAAAGGGGCCCACAAGGATCCCGGATTTGACCGAGGAATGCAGCTCCTCAGTGAAAGCTTAATCGAAGTTCACTGTTTTAGAAGGCAGCACTGACCACACACATACACTGTACGTGCTTGTCAGCTGTGCTCACCTTGGTTACCAGATGAAGACATTGTTATTTTGCCTTAGACAAATACTTGCTTCAAGTGTGAAATTTAAAGAAAACTAGTAAGGTAAGTTCATCCTGTAAGTTTGGAGATTTGTTAGAACTACTAACAAACAGCTTTCATGTTAACATTCATCTCAGTCCTTCTGTGAAAGACAAAAAAAAAGAAAACCCTATGAACCTGAAAAAAAAAGTCATAATATAGATATGTATATATATATATGCGCGTATGTATGCGTATATATATATATACACACAAAGCCAACACTTGCAAGTAATTCCCTGATGTACAAGAAACCTCAAATACTCAAGAAGTATATATGTATATATAAAACTCCAGTTACTCTTCTAGCTTCACAATCAGGGTGGTGAAACAGAAACTCCAAAACTAAATAATCACCCCAGAACTAAAACTTGTATAATAATCACCACTGGCTGGCTAACTGATCACATCAAAGCAAGCTTTCATAGTTGCAACTCAAGACCCTGAACTACAATCATAACATGGGAAAATCAATCAAAGAGTTTTACAGACTGAACTAAAAATAAAAAATAAAAGAGTGTATCAGTGCGACTTGGCCCTTTCGAATGTTTTAGGGCTAGAACCATTTCTAACAGCCATAGCTTACCAGATAATTTAGTACTGAAATCGATGGTTATGTGCTAGATATTGACCAAATTTAAGCATTCAGAAACTACAGCAGTATAGGAACTATTTATTTGCCATCTTGCAGATAAACTTACTTCTGTGTGTAGGCCCAAAATGAGGCTACATTTACTGGTCAAGATTCTCAGGGGTTTCACCCTCTTCTTAAAGCCAACTCCACACTTCACTCTGTTTAACAGACCTTTAGAAGCCATTAGCCTAACAAATATATTGTTAATGGGGTAAGTGCTAACACCACTCAGGCATAAATGGGAAACAGTCTTGTTCAAAGACTTCATCATATTGCTCTAATTTTGGTTTTGTCAATGAGCCCGCAAAGATTCAGTGTTTCCAGGATAAGCACAGTGGCTGATTCAGTATGCTCAACAACTGAAACACAAGAGCTGGATACCAGGCCTTGTCAAAACAATGCATTTAAAAAAAAAAAAAAAAAAGTCAACAATGCTCTGCCCCCCTCCCAAGTACTGTGGATCATCTTTTGCCTTCTTGTTCTATCGTACAGACTTGAAATTACTAGAAAGGATACAGCTGAGGAATGCTGCTACTCTTATGCCACGCTTTCCATTGACTGCCATTTCAGGAATGCATATAGGAAAGTAAAGCAGCTTGGAATGTCTCCACCCATCCAGCAGCATCAGGGGCTGACCAGCTTATGGATGGCTCCACTGCCTTACAGCTGCATTCCAGTTTGCATTTTACGGCTGTCAAGATCAATGAAGAAAAATATATTGTTGGGCACTGACAAAACATTTGTTAGGCAAGTGTCCTCATACGCTTCACGCCTTACTCGGTATTATCTATAATTATACTACAAGACAGCAGTAATAAGATGCAATTTACAACTTCTTGGTTGCAAGAATCCCAGAAAGGTGTACTCCTGCTACAATTGTTCAAAACTACCACCACATTGCTTTCAGAGAATATTAGTTTGTCTAAGTCTAATCCATCTGAATATATCCTCGGATAAAATTTCAGTATTTGCTAGAACACGTGGCTGTTCCTCAATTTCACATGGAGTGAGCCCAGCCTCAGGAAACACAATTACACCAAGAGAGACTACCAATTTGCTGGGCTCTCAGTTTTTGAGAGGATTGCACTAAGTGTCTTACTAGCCTAAGTAAAAGGGAGCAAGCAAGAGCATGAGCAAAGGGATAAACAAGTAAAGAACTGGACAAGAGCCTGTCAAACCATCTGTTCCAACTAAAACGTGGCATATATTAAGCCTGGAATAGAGATCCCTCCAGTGTGGTATGTCTACTAGTGATTTATACTGACTGCTTCTGTCTCCTAGCCTCAGATTTAGCTAACACTGAGATTCAGTAATTTGGTCAAACAGCATTCTTGATACTACAATGTCAAGATCAAAAAGGCCTTAAATATCAAGTGTGTTAATATCAATTTTATTTGTACATACAAAAGCACATCTCACTCTTACAAGTGGCTTTTTGATGACTTACCATGAAAAAGTGTTCTAACAATATCAAAAATACACCAGAACACACAGAAAACCATAGACAAAGCTGTACTGTAAAAGCAGCATTAATGCTACAGTGAAATTCATATCTAGAGACCAGCAGAAATTGTCCCTGAACATTAGCTTCAGGAAATACTAAACTCCTACCAGCTGAACGCATCCTTACCCTAGAATGCAGAACTCTTCCTCCATGACTAGCAAGTTTAAGAAACCTGTCAGTTACACTAACATGAAAACTGGCTTTAAATACTTCTACTAATTTCTATATGCTAGAATTCACTTGGGTTAATCTGCTTGTGCACAAGAAATATCCATAGCAATGAAAATACATAGAAATCCCAGGTTCAAACTTGACAGACCACTCAGAAATAATAAATCTAAAAAGGTGAAGAGATTGTTACTCATTTCTTTTATAAAACACCAAGGAGAACATAATTTTTTGAACATAGCACTTAAATTTCCACTATTATACTCACAGTATATTATGAAAAATCATACCTTTTTTCCCCTCTTCTTGTCTTCATTTCAAAGAGTAAAAACAAAAAAATCTTAGATGACAAGATCAGTAGGAAGTTAACAAGAACTTATTGTACTATCTGAACCTAGCTACTGTAACTACAGAGAGAAAGAGCTGTGGCCCACACAAGAACCAATTACAAAAGGGAATTTAAACAAATATGCCTCTGTATTCTGATCACTGAGTGAAGTCAACATTACATTTATTTCTGGACTCATTTTCTCTGTGCTTTGTTGCACAGATTAAAAAAAAAAAAAAAAAACCACAATAAAAGAATAATAAAACAAGCTGGGCAAATTACTCCAAAATTCTTAGTGGTAGAACAACTACAATGAGAGCATTAGGAGGTCTGGTGATTAGAAGGTTGGTTCCCCTCCAAACAGTGAGACTTAGGCATCAGTTTTGTAATCGAGTGCAAACCCTTCTGTACAAAATGAAGTCCTCCTACCTGACAGTTTCAAAAAATTAACAAGTTTACCATATGCACCAGTATTTTCATTCTCCGAAAAAGTCATGGTAGAAGGCATAGCTAGGAGGTTACTAGGATAGTTTTGAGCTATTTCCATACCTTCCTTACCCTTGGTTGTTGGGTGCTGCTGCTATGATGCAAACACCCGAGAGATTTAAGACTCTAGCAACCTGTTCTTTGCTCTTACAACTTGACATGCTGCACATGTTGTAGCCTCAGCTCAAATACATGACCTCTGTTATCATACATCAGAAGGGATCCGGACAGTGCAGCCATAATGCCCTCTATCAAGTTCTAAGGCAAAGGGATCCAGCGCTGGTAGATTTTATGTCCCTTTTGCATCATTGGTTGCTGTTTGAAAGAGGTCCTAACAAGGACACAGTTGATCCCAAAGGTATCCATGCTTGTTACCATATCAGGTACTAAGAATATGCCACCAGAAGCCCCTACAGAACTTTTCACATAAACAATTGCAGAAACTCCTGCAAAGGAAGGTACTTCTTATCTAAGAAATAAATCTCATAAAACCCGAAGGAAATATTAAGACAGCAATAACTGTCCTTACTCAGAAAGAGTAAGCAAGCATTCCGTGAAACACACAGAATCTTAAATCGTATTCAGGGAAAAATGCAGCAGAGTCCTACAATAGTAGCAGCAAATCAAACTCGCTAGTTAACACTGCATACTGCTCCATCTGCAAATTAATACATAACTATAATGTTGCTAAACAGTCTCACCTTCACATTCAATTGAGTACCTAAAGAGTCGCAGAAAAACGCTATTTGATACAGAGAGACTGCCTTCAATTTTGCTTAACTAAACTGTGGTTGTCACAAACAAAAAAGATGATATGAATCCTTCACCAAGTAGGGGCCTTCAACAACAACACCCCCCGCGGGTAGGCAATGATCCCCATGCACAAACAGCCAAGACAATTTCTTCTATCTTACCTAAAAAGCAGTACCCTCCCCAGGAACAGGCAAGATCGAGACAGCAGGACACGTTCTTCTCATGCTATGTGGTGGAACTAGGTTACAGCACTCACCTTCCTCATCCAGAGAGAATGAGGCCAAAAACAAGGTTACCATCTCCTAAGCCTGAGCACCCTCACAGAAAAAGGGCAGTCAAAAAGCAGGCTGCATAAATTGTCATACCTAACCACAGCCTAATCTCAGCCAGTGCTGAGGTGTGTGCAGGTACTCCACATTGCATATCCCATATTCCCAGAGGAGCAGTGTGCACAGGAAATCCAGCCTTCCAGGAAACCAGCCACATCGTAGTCCCTCCCCACTACATGCAGCCTTTCCATGGTGCTGCCCAGAAAGGGTGGGCTCCACTTTCCTGTACAAAGCTCTGTGTAACTTCTAGACAAACTACTTTCAGCCATTTAAGCAATAAATTCCAGACAGAGCTAGTGAACTAAATCCTCTTTCATGAAAGCCAAGGAAAGCAGAAGAGAGTCCAGACTCTGAGAAATGATAGGTGTTAAGCTTTCAGGATGAGAGAACTGAATCCCACGCTGAAGAAATATCTCTGCCTAAGAAGGGACGAGGTTTTATTGAACATATTATATAGCCTCTTGTAAGATTCTTTCAGAATACGCCAGTTCTACCCCCACTCTGGAAACACTAATAATCTGCAAGGCCACAGCTCACCTTTGAGTTTCTTTCTTCTCTCAAGTTCCCCTTACATTCTATTGTTAAGGCAAATTAGAAAAGCTGCACAAGTTAGATCTCATCCTGCATAACAGCTATCTGGGACTGCAACATTGAAAACTTCCACCTCCACTAGAGTAATGGCACTGACATCTGATTGTAAATATAAGTTCTCATTTAAAAGCTTTCTGGTCTTACAGACACATATATACAATATGTATATAATGCAGATTATGCAGCAGAATACATACTATCCTGCTGCAATATCCTACAGTGCATATCTATCTTATAATAGGAAAACAGTACACAACAGTTTTTGTCCTTTGTGTTGAAGGCCTAACCTGAGAACTTGTGCAGAACAAGTTCGTAAAGTGAGGTTTGAACCAAAAATTACATAAAGGAATAATAACCATCACCTAATGACAATCTTTCCTCCTCTGCAAGATCCCAAAGAATTTAACTGACCTGTCCTCAGATATAATGCACTCAAGTCCACTCATTTGTGCACATGCAGATATAAAACAAAAATCACTCACTGGCAGTGTCAAGAGCTGAAGCAAGTACCTATATATATCCTCCCCCCCTTCCTCTTCTCAGCTACCAAGTCAAGTAATTTTTTTCTTTCCCATATGCATAAAGAGACACAATTCTACACGCAGCTTTCTGATGGTGATGGCATTCTACCCCACTCAGAGGAAAAGCTTAGCTAATGGCTTCAGTAACAAAGCTTGATGCTCCATTAAAGACCAGACCTGAAGTTCACCAGAATTTCAGGATTAACGGTACTTTCCCCTGAGCACTTCTAACTACCTGGGCTGTGAAAAAGAAAACAAAGCTTAAATCTCTTCCTATAAGTGCCATATGTAGCAGGAAAATCGAAGGCTAAATAGTATATTAAATATTTAATTCTATCACTATTTCAGACACATGCATTTGCTCTCAATAACTGGAAAAAAATTAATTGATGGAAGAAAAAAGGGACACAACTCAAAAAACTAAAATAATTTTATCTTTGCTGAGATAAATTTATTCCTCTGAAGTAGCAACGTCTACATGGGATCTGACAGACGACACAAAACAAAAAAACCCCAACCAACCAAAGAACCATAAAGCAACAGCATGCCATGGCAGTCTTAAACACAACAACATGGACTGGAACACAATTACCCTCAGTCAGTCAAAACTGTCAGGAAGAATGACAAGTTTCTGAAGAGTTTCCCTTGAGAACAGATACAGCTTTGTTCATGGTGCAGCCAAATTTGATTAAATTAATTCAAGTTATAGACTACATCATGCATGATTTGCACTTTTTATATGGCATATTAGAGCAAAATAAGATTTTGTGTTAATAATGAAGTGAAACCATTCAGAGTCGGTCACAGGCAGGGATTTGTTATATGCCTTTTTTTTATAGCAACAGGCAACATTCACTTACTGTACTGCCTCGAGAGGATTATAACTGCACAATTGATCTTATTTGCTTTCGATATCACAAAATCAGAAAAGGTCCTTTGGTATCACTAAGGGAGGGAAGGGGGAAGGAGTGAGCAAGAATTTTAGCAGTGATGTAAATTACCTCTGTTCCCTTAGACTTTGCCCTTCCAAACTGCAAGCTGACTACAAGGTAAAAAGCAGGGGAGAATAAGCTCAGAATTATCCTGATGAAAGCTTTTTTGTATATAGTATCAAAGACATTTTGAAAATGCCACCTGGACATCAGAAAGAGAGAACGCCATCTCTTACTCTAACAATAGAGTTAAACTAAACGTCATCCTTTCCTACCAATGGCTGGAGTACAGCAACTTGCAGACCCAAGGATCTAACCAGTTAAGGTATGACTTCTAATACAGAGGTCCCTGGAAGCACGAAGCAATCACAATTTGATTAGAGGAGGATAAATACAGAAAATCTCACAATAAAGTGACAGGCTAGCCTACAGTCAGGTAGCCGTGCTGCACTAACACGCTGACAGGCTTAACCTCAGCATACACTCATTCTTCCAGTTCAGTTCACAACTGAAAGTAAACCAACACCCTTTACAAGGGAGTAAGTGACAACTCAGACACAGGAAACAGAGCAAAGTCTCGTAAAATTTTATATCCTATGTTCAAGAGGAGATTCTATCCAGTTCTGCAAGGCAATTTATGTATTTCTAGAGCCTCACATGCTTGAAAAACTTATATGGGATAGGGAAAACAAATTCACCATCCTTTTTTTTTTTTTAATGTAAGAAACTACCTGACCTAACCATTTTGGGAAGATTTCTACTTCATCAAACTACAATACGTAATCATTAAGATTTTTTTTTAAACTACCGAACAACTTCTAAACTTAAGAACGAGAAGATAGCCTGTCAAACATAATTTTTTGCTTTCCAGATATTCAGTGAATCTAATATTGTGTGGAAGCTTTTGGCCTTCTAGAGAAAAAAACTATTCAGGCAAACCCGCATTATCTCCGGATTGCCACAGCCTTTCCTTATTTGGCTAACGTTTTGAGATTCCAATCAGACTGCTATGAAGTTCAACATGCACAAAGCATCCATTTTGAGGAAACTTCACAGCCAGTTTCCCGTCCATTCCTCCCCTGCCCCAAGTGAAAGTTACCTCCCTCGGCACCAACCCCCCTCCCACTTATCCACACCAGAACAAAGCGATATGGAATGGGTTTTTTACTACTTTCCAACGAACAGAAGAAAAATGTAAGACCCCTGTTCCCCTTGAAGTTCAGCTTTCACGCTGCGGCGGGAGCCATCGGTAACGAAAACAAGCAGCCCCTTACTGATACGCGTTTCTATCTAATGAACAAAACACTGGTTTCCCCTAGAAACCGGAGAGAAATAGATGATCCGTCTCTTAACACGCCCGCCCGCACACACGAGCGGGTTTTAATCGGCTCAACTACTGCGGAACCGGGGAGACGAGGGAAGCAGGGAACTGCTACCGGGATCCCGGGCAAGGGGCAGCGGCGGAAGCGCCCCCCGAGGCAACCCCGCTTCTCTCACCTGCGGTCACCCTCCCACGCCGGGGGGCACCTGCCCCCGGCCCCCTCAGCCCACGGAGGGCAGGGTCCGCTCCCCCCGGCCCTCCAAGGGAGGCGCTGCCAAGAGAGGAAAACGAAAGAGGGTCAACGGCACCTCCTTCCCGCCGGAGGAGAGGCCCATCCGCCCCTTCCGACGCCCTGCCCGCGGGGAGGGGGTGCAGCCTCCCGCCCCTGCAGCCCCGCCGGCCCGGGGGCTCGGCCCGCGGCCCCTCCGGCCGGTCGCAGGCTGACCCCACTGCCGCCTCCCCGCCCCGACACCCCCCAGCGGAGGGAGCGCAGCCGCCTCCGGCCCCTTCCTCCTCCACCTCCTCCTCCGGGG
>VZTE01004041.1:253752-315937 GCA_013397775.1 Eulacestoma nigropectus | reverse complement strand
CGCCTCCCCCCCCCCCCCCCCCAGTCCGGCCAGGGGCCCCTCGATCGGCCCAGCACCGACCTGGTGGAGCGCGGTGAGCCCGTCCACATTGGCGTAATTGATGTCGGCGCCCCGCTCCAGCAGTCGCAGCACCTCCTCGGTGTCCCCGCTGGAGCAGGCGGCCAAGAAGACGGCGCCGTCGTCGAACTTCACCTTGGTCTTCTTGCGCTTGACCACAGGCGGCTCCAGGTCAGTCTCAGAGCCGATCCAGCGCTTCAGCTGCTCGTTCCGCTTCTGCTTGGCGTCCGCCATCTTCATACCCCGCTCGCGCCGGCCCCCTCAGCCACGGCCGCGCCGAACGTACACTTTATACCGCCACTATCCCACAGCGCACCGCGGCCGCGCGCTCTCCCCCGCCCAGGGGGGGCGCGGGGCGGGCGGGGAGCGGAGGGGCGGGGCGACGGCCTCGTTAGCATAACCCCGCGAGACTGCGGGGGGCGGGGCCGGGGGCAGGGCGCGAGCAGGGCGGTGCAGGGCGGTGCCGGGCCGGGAGCGGCAGCGGGAGCGGGAGCGGCAGCGGGAGCGGGAGCGGCAGCGGGAGCGGGAGCGGCAGCGGGAGCGCCGCTCCGCCTCCGTCGGGCAGGTTCGCTAGAAGCGCCCCTCGGCGCCGTCTGCGGCCTCTGTCACCTGCGGCAGCATCGATGTTTTTGCCTGTATTGGCAAACGGGGCACATGCAACCACTTGACGGGAAAAAAGGAAATAAATGGAGCAACTTGCTTAAGGGTCCTTTGTTTTGGGAAGTTAGACGTGACCACGTCAGACCAGCTTGATGTACAAAAGCACCATTTGCCTCTACACTTTAGGGCGCCTTCAGGGAACCTGGAGAGAGATTCTTTGTCAGGAACTGTAGTGATAGGATGAGGAGTAATGGGTACAAATTAGACTATATAATAGAAGAAATTCTTTACTATGAGACACTGGAACAGGTTGCCCAGGGAGGCTGTGGATGCCCCAGACCTGGCAGTGTTCAAAGCCAGTTTGGATAAGGCCTTGACCGACCTGGTCTACTGGGAGGTGTTGCTGCCCATGGCAGGGGGTCGGGATTAGATGATTTTTAAGATCCATTCCAACCCCTGAACGTTCTATGATTCTCTCATTCTATATGGCAGTGGACAAAGCCCTGTGCTTATTGTCCATTTCACTTACCGTTCAAGTCCATGATGTTAAAACCTGGGGTAGCAGAGCCATCCTTTCTCTTGGGAGAAAACAAGTAGTTACAAACCACGCAGCATTTGAAGATACAAAGATGAAAATGTTTTTGTTCAGAGTTGCAAATTCTAGGAACCAAGCTATTACAGATAATAAAGTTTTTTCTATGCACAGCATGTTTTCTTTAGCTAAAAGCAATATGTATTTTGCTTTAAATGGAATGATCTCTGGGGATAAAATATGGGTTTGAATTTACTGGAAAATAAGTTTTATTTTCAACTAATTATAGGAAACAAAGTATAGTTTGAGAGGGTCACCAAACCTCATACACTTCAAATTTTGCATGATTTGTGCTTTTCTAATTATAATGTCTCCTTCTTATGGTGGGCAGTCTTGCAGCTGACTCAGGCTCTTATTTCCATTTTTATTGATAAAGATATCAGTGACATTTCACAAGAAGTAGTAGTTACAAGGTACCTGCAGCAACGTGCTGTTCTTAATGTCTTTCAGAACAGATTTTCATCTGGAGATATTTGCATAATACCCATCAGGCTTACTCATACAGCGGTGCATGAGATACATACACTGACAGTTTGCAGGCGTAATGTGTTTGAGAACAAAAGACAACATCTGGTAGTCAAGATGAGAGAAAGATTTGCCAGAGAAAGATTTGCAGTCTAAGTAGGTGGATGAAAGATTACCTGGCACCTAATTTATACCTTCCCGTTGGCAGCCTGTGTGACTATCCAGGGGTACCTTTTATATTCCTGGGTTTGAAAATATGGCTGACTGCAGAGTACGCTTCAAAACCAGTCTTTGCAGTGTTTATTACTCACACGAGTGATTTAGTTATGCTTTGGCATTGCACTGGTATCACCAGCATGTGATGGACAGTTACCAGCCGGGAGCTTGGTTGCATCACCTGACTCATGTCTAAGGAGGGAATTTGCGCAGGTTCCAGCCCCCTGCTGTGGTCTTGTCCTTGTGGGCAAACTCCCTTG
Source organism: Eulacestoma nigropectus (assembly GCA_013397775.1). NCBI lineage: Eukaryota > Metazoa > Chordata > Aves > Passeriformes > Eulacestoma > Eulacestoma nigropectus. The sequence goes on along the minus strand of VZTE01004041.1, from coordinate 313,747 downwards.
GGGACAGACTCTCAACCCAGTGCCATTTCCTAAGGACCTGAAAACCTTAACCCAGAAAACGGTATTGCAAGATAAAAGCTTCCTTCTTCTGCCCCAGATGTCTCAGATATTTCACAAGTCACCTCCCCAACATGCTGCTTCTCTCTCAGTTGGCCATCTGAAAATTTGATTCTTCAAGAAACCTCATAGCTGAAGAATCTAATACACTGATTTCAACAAACAATATTTAAATAGAGTGCTTTATTAGCAACAAAGTAATTCTAGCCAAATTGATAGGCACTTGTTCAAAATGCACTGTCTCAGGAATTTCAATGTCATAGAGCATGTTTCTAAGTTTTCATCAGAGCTCCAGTCCCCTCTCCTTGATTTCAGTTTTCCAGCTCAGATTTTTCTTTCTGGTCGTGGATCCTCTTTTAACTCCAACTTGCTCTTCTTGGCTTGTTAGTAAAATGCAGGGGTTCTACAGCTCAATTTTGTTCTTAAGTATCATACAGTTAGTTTGGTTTTAAAAACCAGATCTCATACCAGATCTTTTATTCTTCTTTCCAGGGAAGATTTTTCACTGATTCAGCTCCAGCTTTTCAGAGAAATTCAGCAAATAATTTTCCATACACTGAAGCTATATATATGTTCTACATTCTTGACATTATTTTCTTTGACTTTTTAAATTTTTTTGGATTGCACCTCATGGTTGGGAGTTCCGTTATGTTTGAAGGTTTTTGCAGACACTACAGGCAAGATATAATTCATTTGTACAGTCAACTGAAACTCAGATATTCTATATATATTAAATATAAATGTCTTCTGGAGATAGCTGTGTGCTCTGCTGGAAATTATATGTGGTTCTTAAATCTAGGAAAGCATATAGTCTTCCTTAAGCAAAAAGTAGAGCTGTCATTCATGTAAACTAGTTAGTCTCTGCAAGTGTTTACACTTCAAGAAGGGAATAATCATCATCATCATCGTCATCATCATCATCATCATCATCATCATCATCATCAGGTTTTAACTTCTATTTTTTTTCTATCTCATATCTCCATAAATGTTTGTAATTTCAATAGCAAAGGCATATTGGGCCATATTCTTTACCCCATCCTAATGCCATTCTACCCTATGTCTAATGTCATTCCATTTCATTGTAAAATCAGTGTAGCTGAGAGAACATGAGACTGTCTACAGCTTCTAATTCCATACTAATTGAGATAAACATATGTAAGTACCAATAATAATTTCTGTAGAAATATGAAATTCTCTTCCCATTATCTGCCTAAGCATGAAGTGTTAAATTCATTTGTGCAGAGGGTTAGAGCAAACTTATATATTAAGGCTGTCTTTGAAGACCATATTAAAAATGAGTATCAAATTTATTCTGAAAGAATCACTACTACAAGAGAGTATCACAACAGTGAATTAGATAACTGCATAAGTGTGCATGTATGTTTAAAATACTCATAGTATGTTAACAAGAGACGCTTAACCATTTGAGCTACTTTATGAGTGCAACCTAAGGACACAATAAGCAGACCTAGTTTTATCAGGCTTTTTTGATGTATCACTACCAGACTAACCAACACACTAGGTGTGCTGTCAGATCCTTTGTTTGCATGTATATACGCAGCACTAAAGGTGATTAAGTATGAAATTTTCCACATACAAATATTAGCATTGAATTCAGTAGGACTACTTTTCTGTAGAGGTAACCATGTAAACATTTACAGACATAGCATCTATGTGTATACATATTTCCAGTTAATTTAATGACAAGTGATCAATACAATGATTTAGCAATGAGATTGCTATCAGTGTGCTCTCTGGTTTTCCATTTTTTTTTAAAAGGAAAACCATTGTTCAAAGATATTTCACACAGGCTTCTAGATGACAGAAGTTCACAGATGAAGCTTTTGCACTACCCAAAATCATCATCTTTTGGGATGTAGAATTTTTGTTCTGACCTCTATCAGGATAACTGCTGTCTTGTCTTTCATCTAGAACAGCATTACACACAGTGTGACTTCTAAAAATGTTGTCTTAACATTTTTGTCTCCCCACTGAAGGAAAACTAATATATCAAAGTTAATGTCATCCATTCCAGCTCTGGGGAAAAAGGGTAATTTGAAGGATAGTGACATATACTGCATACATGTATTGACACAAAACTTTCTAATGAATTTAACAGATTCGTATAAAGAATCATGGATGGTAAAATGAGAGACAGTATAAGAAAATATAAAAGTATATTTTCACATGAAAAGGCCATGACAGAGATACTTAGCATAAGACTAAGGCATTTCTTTCATTGTTTTACTTGATAGTCATAGTCTTTTCTATCTTTAAATCTGATGTACTCCCTACTCTGATTGTGTGACACACCCACACATGTAACAGTGAAATCTCTGGTACAATCCTTATCCAGAAAAAAAGAGGTAAGAAGACCATGCACAAATTGCTATCAAAAATTTCAAGTAAATCACATAAGAAGCAGACTTCTTGCTCTTTGATTTTGTCAGTTCTGAGTAAGATTCTTATGCAGAAACCCCACATTTCAAGGTAGTTTACTTCTTGATGCTGCATAATCCTGAGTCACCAAAACCAAAACTAAAACTACCATAGCAACCAGAGCATAGGTTTATAAACTATGCAGTTCTGAGTTGCATTTGCAATGGTGTATTCTCCCAGCATCTTCCATGAGTTTTACACAGAATGGTGTCTCTGTAGTCCTGAATGGCAATGCAAGCTAACATTTAAACTTGATTCACACAGAGATGCTCTCACATATTTTTATGTGTACCCATCTGTTAAACTAGCATTTGTTCTGTGGACAATTTCAACAGTACATGGGTTAAGCTAAAAATAGTTGTCTTGGCTAGTAAAAAGTAACACTATGTCCTTTAGAAATAGAAAAATACACTTATTTATAAATTTGACTTTATAAAATCATTCTTACTTTCAATTAAATTTAAGTTTTGTCTAGTCATGTAATGTAAAAAAAAGAACTGAGCCATATGTTATGTAACAGAAATATAGGTGCTCTGTTTCTATTCAGTCTTTGCAGTCCTGGGAACACTGCATGTGTATGGATGCAGACACAGTGTTAGACACTGCCATGACAGTTGTCCATTTTTGCCTCTTGCTATTGAGAACAAGTATCTTTGCTTTATTTTGCTGTCCAAAAGGCCACATAACCTTATAGTAGCTTTTACAAACCTCTGTTCAGCTTTCTGAAGGTAAAGTGTTTCCTTCCTACTCTTGTGTGTGCTTGAGTCAAGGACCATACTGCTGAAACATAGAATTTAAATACTGAGGGGGAATGGAATGACCTGTCCCTCTGAAATGCATGCAAGCTGTTCCCTGTGAGCTATATTCTGAACATATCACAGCTGAGAAACATACTTCCAGGGCTGCAGGAGAATGTTTTGGACAAATAGAAATGAAAGATATCCTATTCTAACTTCTCACTCACAATGCAGATATACGTACACTCAAGGGTTATTGACATCCATGACACGTTTCTGCCCCTCTGCTACCAGAAGGTATATGCATTTCCCTTTAAATATTTGTTTTGGTATATGAATGTGTCCTTTCTCTAAACTAAAAATACTAAAATCTATATGTGGCTGAACAATTGGCTCGGCTTGGATTTTGGGCATCTAGGGGTATGCCCTGCTGCTCATGGTGCCTAAAGGCTCTATTTTTGTGAGCATATGACATAACTGCACACTCACATCATGATTAGTCTTAGCAATGTAGTAACACAAGTGACACACCTTTATCACTGCAAAAATAATGTCATCCTTTAACCTATTCAGGCAGCCACTAAAATGAGGGTTTTTTTAAGGAAGAGTTAGAGTACAGCTGTTAGAGTACAGCAATGCTTATTTATAAGAATATTCATAAAGACCTCTGTCTCTGAATACAATAGAAACAAGCAACTGAAAGCAGTTTTCTTGCTCAGAAATCACTTCTGCTAGTAGTTCACTGTCCTAATAAACACTTCTACTCTTTTTCTCTCCCCTGTGTTTGTTACAAGCCCTTTGTTTGCTATGGAAAGCTACTTTTGTAGATAACTTCTCAAGCTACAGCTCAACTGATCAAACTTCATCCTAAACCATCAAGTGACTTCTTCTTTGGTGGCCTCCTATTTTTCCCTAGCACAAGACCATAAAGAAATTGAATTGCTTCATCTTGTCAGTTCAAAAGAAGAGTTACTTAACTGAGACAATTAATCTGAGGTGAAATTACGGCAGCCACTAATGTAACACTAAGGTACTCCAGAAAGGTTGACATCTTGTACTCCAGAAACTTTAATATCTATATCATAAATGCAGAGATGTATACTTTAGAATCTTCTTAAATGGCTTCTGGTTTGATAGGCTTGTGACTTTCAACCCTCATCTGATGAAATTACATTTCCTAACCATTCCAATATTGGCATGGTGGCCTGCAACTCCCCCATTCATCACAGAAACTCAAAACACTTGAAAAGGGACCTATAAAATTAATTTTCCTTTTAGTAGATGCTTATGTAACGCAAAAATCATCTTCTTCTTACCAAAGAATTATTTGCCCACTTAGTGTAAGATGAGGAAAAGGCTGTAAAGTCTAGATTTTAGCCATATTTTTTGATTTCCCTAAACAATTTGGATATATGACTCAGCCTTCTCTTTGCCTGAGAGAAAGACATCTTCCAGCATTTTCTCAGAGACTTAGGCTAAGGTTTCACTAGATAATGAAGACATACAGGCAGGTTACTGCCACAGAAAGGTGTAGTCGTCCTTTTTTTGTACTACCCGTTCCCTACTTCAGGATGCACAGATGCCCTTCCCAATGTTTTTCCAGGCTTTGGTGTTAATTTGCCACCTGAATGAGTTGGCTACACTGGAAGACTATTTACTTCTTGGCTCAGCTAGTTTTCTGCTGGTCTAGCAAACAGAACAAATGTACTAAAGGGTGATAGGAAGCTTCCAAAAGACTTGGGAGTATGTGACCAGGCCTGAGGAAGGACAGAATCACTCTTCTCAGAAGCAGCAATACATTATGTAGGCTCAACCATCACAAGAAATCTCACCTGTAGTTTTAGCTGTGACCGTTAAATCATTACTTTTTCATGTCTGGGAAGGTTTCTTTAATGGTTTGGTGTCCTTTGGACCTGGATTCTGGCATGTGGAAAACAAATCTGCTAACCTGAGTAAGGCAAGCGAGCATTGCCTTTGTCTGCTCTGTGGAAGTAATGTATCTGTCTTCAAGTGACTTTCTCTTTGCTTCCATGTTGCAGCCAGCAAATAGGATTCTCTGCAAACATGGCCGTGAGTGGAGGGCTAGATCATTTTCATGTTAAATAATAAAAACACCTTTCTCATTCTTGGCAGTCTTAATTTTAAAAGCTGACAATCTTGAGGGGACACACTTAGCACACACTCAGTCCTGAGTGTACAGCAACAGTGGCATGAAGTGAGCCAGGACCCCAGCAGAAACTCACCTCCCAGACACAGCCAGGCAGTGCTGTTCTTCACCTCTCATGCCCACCTACCTCTTCCTCCCAGGTGTGTTTGGGTCGTGATCACTTCCCTGCTACAACATGGGTATAGTGCATATACTACACTGGTATTGTGTATGTACTCTATACTTCTTTATGAATGAAACAGTTACAGTATACTTTTACTTCAAGCAGTAACTGAGATCTAAAACACAGATTTTGCTGAGATCAGATACTTGGTGCCAGGTTTTATCAAGCATTCCTTGATTTCTAGTTATGTGCATTTCGTTGCTTTCTCCCTCTATTGGAACTGGCTCAAGAAAGTAAAGGCTGGCCTAGGAAAGTTCTACATTACACTCATTTTAAGACTGATGAGTGGATTGATAGATAGATGAGAAATTACCTTATTTCAACTATATTAATAACAGTAGAATTAACTACTTGTGTATACAATTATAATTGGAAGATAAAATTTTAAAATGTAATTGTTTTAATTATTTTTATTATTAACATTTTGATTACTTATTTAGGACTGTGGGCTGATAAGTAGAATAAATAATAGGAACTTGTAATATTCCTGGCTGTGCATCTGAATCTCGATTTTACACAGGATAAATAACTTAAAATTCTTAATTTTACATTTCTGACCTCAGTTTATATTTGAACCTCAGGAGCTGAATAAAGAATTTTGATCACGTTAATTAGAATCTTTCCACTCCCACTGTTCACAATTTAAGATCTAAAATATTTGAATTAAAGCCTTAATAAAGATGTAATAGTCTACTAGAGATACAGCAACCAATGCTGCATCTTCTTTTGCCGTGGGAATTTTGATTGAGCGAAGAGTTCTCTGAAAAAAACACATTCTTGCATGTTAGATAACACAAAAGTGATTTCTGTGCTAAATGTCTGTGTTACAATTCTGTGGGGTCCCATATTTAAAAAATGTAAAGTTTGCATAATTTTGAATTTGTACATAATATTAAATCTTACGATCTTTATAAAATCACTGTGGTGGTCCCAGTAAAATAAATGGCAAACAATTACTTCAAAAGGAGAAGGATCTGGTCCTACTCCCTCCTCACTTGCATTTAGATAAGATTATAAAAGAGGTCTAACTACTATAGAAAAGGAAACAGTGTAAAAAATAATGGCTTGAAGTACAATTACTGTGTCTTCTTTTTGTAAAAAAGCTAATCTATAATTAAAATTCAAAATTTATATCACTGCTTTTCGGCATTGCATATTTCCAAAGATTCTTACTTGCAGAGACGCCATGCAGTTCCCCACAAAATACAGATATATCCTGCAAGCATATCCTGTGTACAATCACCATTGTATGACACACACACCTCTCTGCAGCAGCACTAAGCACAAAGGAAAATATATTTTGTATTGTTTTATACCCCACATATGTGCAGTAGTTTTAAGGACGATTTCCTCTAGAAGTATAGGAATTGTATAGGTGATACATACAGGTCACATCAGACACTTGTTCTGTCTAGAGGATGTCTAGATGTGTTAATTTGTTTTTACTTAAAACAGTCAAGACTCGGTTTAGAAACTCCTACTTGTTTTAGTGACTTTGTATTAGCTCCCAATAATATCCCATTGAATTGGAGTTTCTTATGCAAGTAAATGATTTCCAGTATAAGTTCCAAAATCTGTAATTTAATTATGTGTTAACTTTTGAGGGGGTTATACAACACAGAGACAATTTCCAGCCCGACTGTTTATTCAGGTTAAACATATTATAGCAGAGCTGGAATCTCATTCCCCTGTTATATAATGTTCCCACAGATTCACACTTCAGCTTTAATAAAGAGATGAGGATCAGCCCTCAAAGAAGCAATTACCCCACACGGTCCTTGTAAGTAGAGAGATAAAGCTAAATATAATATAAAGCATGCCATTTGCCCATACAGTGTTTAATGAAGTCCATACCATAATCAAAACATAGTTAAACAAAATCAGGCAGTTACCTAGAAACAAAAGCACAAAAATCTCTGTCTCATCCTGAAAGCATTTATGGCCAGATCCTGCCATTGTGTCCTTGCTCACATCGTACACTACTTATGAGCAGACCCATCGAGATACTCAGGTATTAAAAACAAATTGGAAGGTAATAAATGCTTCATTTGCTTTTAAAGCTGCCATAAAATAGGCAGCCTTTAGATTCAATATTTGCTTTAATGATTCCAGTGTACAGTGGCTTTGTTAGGTTTGTGTTGCCTGGGTTGGGTACAAGCTATGCAAGCACAGAGCTCAGCCTAAGCTACAAAATTCCAGTAGTCTAAATTAAATCTAGCCTAACTTAGTTTACACTTGAACTCTGCTTATATTACTACCAGTAGACAAACTAGTTAGCTTTAAGGTAGCTCAAGCACATCTTTCTGGCATCTTCTATATCTGTTGATGTTTCATCTGCTGGTGCGGAAGTTACACGGGATCAAATCATCAGCTGGTGTAAACTTACAGTGACTACCCTGGATAAAGGCCTAAACTTCCAATTCTAGTACTTTAGACATAAGATTTGTGTTCCGCTTATAGAAATACAGGTTTTGAGAAAGGCTAGATCAACTCTACAGAAACAAATAGAGACGCCTAATTCACTGTATTGGGTCTGGCTGAGATGGAGTTCATCTTCCCATAGCAGCCCTCACAGTGCTGTGCTTTGCATTGGCAGCTAGAAAGGTCTTGATAACACCCCACTGTTTTGGCTACTGCTGAGCAGTGCTGGCACATCATCAGGGCTGTTTTCTCGAACACTCTGCCCTCCCTCAGTAGGCTGGGGTGGGCAAGAGGCTGGGAGGGGACACAACTAGGCCAGCTGACCTAAATTGACCGAAGGGATCTTCCATACTGTATGATATCAGCTCAGATATAAAAGCTAAGGAAACAAGAAGGAGGAAGAGAGAGCATTCATTATTTACAACATTTGCCTTTTGGAGCAACCACTATGCATGCCGAAGCACTGCTTCCCGGGACATAACTTGCCAGTAGGAACTAGAGAGTAAAATTATTTTTTTCCTCTTGCTTGCACACACACAAACTTTCACTTTTGCTTTAGTAAACTGCCTTATCTCAACCTATGAGTCATTTTCCATCCTATTATTTCTCCTCTGTCCAGCTGAGAAGGGGGTGTGGTAGACAAACTTGGTATCCAGCCAAAGTCAAGCCACCACATTCAAAAAGGGTGCTTCAGACTAGAATTTGCTTGACACCCAAATTAATGAAGTGCAGTTGCTATGCTTCGTCTGAATGGCACAGTCGACATAGATAATGTTCACAGATAAACTATATCCAGTTTTTACAACGTTTAGTAGAAATCTTTCTGCCTTGGTCCTCTCCAACCCGCACAGTAAATTTCTGTCTACCTGTGTGTCACAGAGGATACTGCTCAACATCTGGGCAAACATTTGAGACCTGTGAACAGTGTGTCTCTACTTGGTATCTAAATTTAATCTGTACCCTAAAAGTTAGTACAGGTTTACACAGTATGTCTAAGTGAGCAAGTATACACAGAGATGGATGCAGTTTGTCTGTGATCCAAGCTTCTGCCTATCTTGTCTGGTTATAAAAAAGCTCTTCCTTTCAGGTAATGTAGGTGTACAGCTTCAAGACCAAAGCTGGCTCATTTCTGCCTAGCTTGGAGCACCAGCAAAACCAGCTGCTCTCTGCCTGCACCTGTCTGTGAAGACTGTTATGACGGGACACGGGAGTTACACGACTCACAGTGAGGCCCTGGGGTTTGAGTCTGGGTGGAGGCAGGAGCCAGGTGATATAATTAAGGCAATCTGAAATCAAGAACCAGAGACATATAATGCTTATTAGCCTAACAGAGTAAGGTAGGCATATGGTTGAAAGGAGGGTTTGGCACCAGGAAGCTTGCATGCACTTTGACAAGAGCGTAGCTGAACTTCAGATGGAGCCAGAAAACCAGGGAGTGTAATTCATGAGGTGAGTCCAGGAGAAGGAGCAGACAGAGCAACAGCAAGGACAGATGGCTTGGGACAGAACTACAAATGAACAGGTGGTGAGTGCCAGCAGGATCCTGAACAGTGAAGGCAAAGACAACAACAGAGACCCCGAGGCAAGGCAGAGAACAGAGTTCAAGCCACTGTACTTGTTCTCAGGACATCTTTTGTATACACCCTATCTGCCAACAACTAATGATCTCTGTCTGCTGGCTTAACACCTGTTTTGGGAGCTGGGTCCACTTCCCAAGGGCACAGCACCCAATGACTGGCTGCATGAGGCAAGAGTCATCTTCCTTGGCTAGTCATTGCATAGTCATACCGAGAAGGAAATGCATTCATTAACTTCAGTGAAGTTAGAGGAGGACTGTAAAGAAATCTGTGGAACGTTTGTTTTCACACAATATGAATCAACATAATGAGGTGCAATCATGTCGTGGTCCTATTGAAACCCCAAAGGCCTAGTAGGTATGCGTATGCTTACATGCACACTAATTAAGTAAGCATATGCTTATTAAGGCCTCTACTTCAGTATAAGCAGGAACCTTAATTTTTAAGGGAATGAAAAGATGTAATAAACTGGAATTAGGCATTTCAGTACCTGTAGGGCTGAAGGTGGTGCAAGAAGATGGTTTAGCTTTCTGGCATGTATATCAGTCATTATAATAAAACCTTTTGCTGCAGTTGTGTACGTATTTGCACACTGCCTGTAAAATGACTGCTAGGAGATTAATGATGGTATTTGTATTAATCTAACGAAATGCATATAACTACAATTCTGATTGTAGAACCCATTGCTCTTGTGAAGTGCAACGGAACTGGATGCAAGTCTTTTTCCCTTGTCACATCTGCTTCTAGCTGGAAAGCTGAGGAGCTTGTGTATATATATATGTATATATATATATATATATATAAAAGAGAAGCTAGACTACTGCCAAAGTGCCATTTGACCCTATACCAGGTTTTGGCTTTTCAAAACCACAAAGCTTTTGGTCTTTGCCATTTAGGCAGTGACCCGTTCATCCCCAGCTCACTTTTAGACTTATAAACTATGAGTAAGACTAGTTATTTTCAGCAGTGAGATGGGTTTTTCAGGATGGTATGTTCTTACATAATTATAAATGTACATGGGAAAGTCTAACTAAAGGGAATTAGCCTGCATGCTGAGTTATCCTCATTTGCTTGTTTATGTCAGATACTTTCTTCAAACAGCTTTTTTTTTTCTTTCAGTAACATACATAGGATTGTAAAATGCACTCACAGAAACATCTTCTGAATCTTTGACAGTGATTTTTGTTTATTACAAGATAAAAAAATAAAGCGCAACAATTTCAAATAATTTTTTTTGCATTAAATAAGGAAATGAAAAAGGTAATGTCATATCTTACGTCATGTTTAGAATACGTATCCAAAGCAAATGTGAGGTTTCCAGAGCTTTTTGTTTTTTCAGATGACTTTATCGTGTTCCAGTAAACAGACTGTAATGATGTCTTATCCTTGCTCTAGCTGGAAACTTTGCCACCTTGTTTCTTTTTAAGGCAAGGGCTCTCCTGTTTCCTGTTTATCTAGTTTAAAAAGGAAATAATCTTTAGGATTATTTTCCTTTGGTTCTACAACCTAAAAATCTATCACATCAGATTTAAGAATCACATGGGTTTATCATGAAATAGCCATATTTATTTTCAGTCTCATGCTGTGCAAAACCAATTGATTTTCCGTAAATTTTAATGCATTAAAATGCATTCATTCTCTCTTTTATTGCACTTTTACATCATAGACATCCTAATTCTAGTGACAGTAGGCTTGATTGTCTGTTGCTATGTGTTACAGAGTGTTTATGCAGTCTGAGTTCAGTCATCAAAGGATGATCAGTAGCCTTCCAGAAAGGTCTTTCTCTTTCCAGTGACCATAGAGTTCAAGGAGACTCTTCCCCTGAGTGCCTGAAGTCAGGCAGCATTAATATCCCTTACCTCACACTCATTTAAACCAACAAAATGCAAATGCAAAGTGGAATGAAAGGTCTTGGCTTCTGGTGGGATTATTTTAAACATTCCCGTTACATTTTCTTTGCACACCTATACATGACCGGACAGTGAATCAAGCTCTTTCAATTACATGTTGGCCTGCAACTGATATGAGTAAAGGAAGCAGAATCCAAAGAACTCACCTTGCAGAGCAGCACCTGAAAGAAATTATTATTATTCACAGCTTTAGCTACAGCCCTTTTATTTCCACAACTGTCACTGTTGATCACATGCTTTATAGATCTGTTTTGGAAATGTGTGTCATTAGAGAATCTGACTCCCAGTTCAATATCCTGTAGTAGGCTGCCTGCTACTGTATGTTGGTCACATCTGCATCAACAGTTCAATGCAATAGGAACAGATCAGCAGCTGGAAATTGCTGGTACCAAGTCCTCCATTTAAAGAAACATAGAATCATAGAATAATTTAGGTTCAAAAAGACTTCTGAGATCAAATAGTCTAACCATTAACCCAGCATGGCCAACTCCACCACTAAACCATGTCCCTATAGTCACTTCTATAGTGACTCAACCTCTTCCCTGGGATACATACATATGTGCATGTTACCTTAGATCAGGTTTACTTGGATGCTTGAACTATTCTTGGTTTATATTGTGGGTGGTGCCCACCATACATGTGGTTCAGAATCCTTCTGCTCTAATTATGGTGGCAGTGCAGCTGGGATACTTTTGGAGTGAAAGTTACAGTTTTGTTTCCCCCAGAAAGAATATCTGATGTATGCACCAAACCCACTCTGCAAACCAAGCCAATATACAGTGAGTGAGGATGATCAGAGCATTCACTTCAAAACTTCACTACTTTTCTGAATAAAAACCATGCTGGAGATGCAGCTTCCAGATACCAAAGATTGCCTACTGAGACTGTTCCTGCTCCACTGGACATCAGTGACCAAATCCTCAGCAGGATGAGGACCACTGCCTTTAATTAAAATGCACATAATATTGCTGCGTATCTGGGCCATGAACTACATCACTCTATCTCAGCACTGCTAAAGCTTGCATTTAGAACGATGGAAAGCAGTTGGAGAATTTCAGTCTTTCCCTTTACCTTGCTAGTGCATATTCATTTATGTATAGTGTATATAGTATATACAGCTATCCTTAGGTCTTACATTCAGGAAGAATTCGCTTTTAAAGAACTGAAGAGAGATGCTCGCTTTAATTTTTTAGAAGTAAATATGGCATTACAGAAGTTACTGTGAAGATTGAATGATAATCTAAAAATTTGTATTTCATTAAATATGTTTCTAATAAATCACCCTTAATATTCTTACATTTGTAGTGTTTCAGAACAATCTACTGCTGTCCCAAGGCATGAACTTTTTGGTCTGACAATGAGAGCATTTTGTTTCCAGCTCATTTAAAATAGTTTCATCCAGCCACCTCTTTGGCATCCAGGCATTCAGGGACCTAGAGAAAGTCAGGGAAAACAAAATTCTCTCTGATTAGCACTGTTGAAGGAGATCTGTAAGACTGAGAGTGAGCAGTGTCTATATAAACTGAGATATGAAGACAGGTTTTTTGATAGATGGAATTAATGTGTCAGAGTCTGTGGATTGTAGACCACAAATAGTAGAAGCAGAAAGATATCTTGTCAATTTGATTGTCAGCAGCCTGTTTGCATGCATAACTATAGTTTCTGTGGTATGGTGATGAGTAGTAGAGACGGGCATATTTTAAAAGGTGTTGTCAGAATAACAATGAAGACTGCTAACATTTAGTAAACTTGATGTGGCTGCTGTTACATATAGGTTGGTAAGGTCTAACCACTCTTATTTTACCGGTAGAACTACCCCTGGTTTGGCATTTACTCCCATGTTGCAATCTGAAGTCTGGTTGGTAAAATCTCAAATTTTTGCTGATTTAATAAAACTAGCTGACATGAATTACCTTTTAATCCTTTCCCATTAGTGCATGTTGGGATGCTGCATTAATTATCAGTGATTAATCCTTCACACACAATGCCTGTGTTCCTATAACTATTACTGTTCATGTTATTGACTTGAACTCTATGGCCCAAAGTCAAAGCAATTACATCTCAAAGCCCTACTTTCCCTCCATTAAAATTCCCAGTGTTTCAAAAATGCGTTGTTCCCAAAAACCCATTTGAAGTCTAGCTCCTTGACTTTCTCAGGAAAGAAGCCCTGAACTTCTTCAGTCCATGTGGAAAAGAATCAGCAATAAACTTGGCTGCAAAACAACCCCAGGAATAATGATGAAATTCTGGCAGTATTATCACTCTGAAATATCCTGTTGCACAAGTCCTTGATCCATTTCAATTTATTCCACTGATCCTTTGGCATCCCGACAAGCCAAATATCAGTCTGAATCACAAGTATAGACAGTTATCTCATCACTGTTGACATCCATCAGTCCATTGGTCATGTCCTTCATGTGTTCATTATACTGGGATTTGCTGACCTGTCCTGAATGAGCCATCTAAAGCAAATTAAATACTTCTAATTATATCCTTATGGAAAAACTTTCAAGAGTTTTCTCATTTATGGTTTTCTTCTTGCTCATCAGATACTTCTCAGTGGCCTTCCTGTGTTATGCTTGAAAAACAAGTATAGAAACTTAACTGGAAGAAAGAAGAAATAGGAAAAAAGGAGGATGATCTCTAACTTGGTCAAGAGTGTGCAGAAGCTTAGAAGTGAAGGCAGTAACTTTTCAAAAGAGGGCAGAACGACTAGAAAGTGATTCAGGAAGCATACAAGATGTTTGCAGCTTTCAAATACCAAAAGACTGTTTTGAAGTGTAAGGACACAGAAGAACCTAAAACTTACTTCCCAGGCTCTACTGTACTGTATAGATGTTTTTGTGATCTAGGTTACAGTCATATTCTGCCACATGATAGCATCTCATGGCCAAACTAGGTCTTCTCACTTTTGTGAACACTTTGTACTCACTGCATACTGACCACATTGTACACTAAAGGTAAGGATACTCTGATCTGTGATTTGTATAAGAATAGTCAGCACCTTGAATCTTCTTTTTCATGGATAAAATCTTCATAGAAATGTCTGTGTTTGCTGTGATTTCTTGTGTAGATGATGATTTACTCAGGCTTTCAAAACTGGCATATTTATTTAAAATCAGCAGTTCATTTAAAGTCTATATGCAAGCCAACTACACTGACACAAATTAGCACAAAGCAGACATTCCTCTGATTCTGACATAATATCAAAGCATGCCCTTAAGGCCTCCTTCGGGTGCACATCTCCAGTCTGCTCTGGTAATTGCCTTTATGTCTGGCAGTTCAAAATCAGCAGAGATATTTTTGTCCCTACCCTCTTTCCTGGTAACATTTTCCTTTTTGTTTTACAAATCATCTGTAAAATGTAACATTCAAATATCACAACAAAAATATTTTGGCTTACTTAGACACAGTCTAATTATGAAGAGTTTCCAGCATCAGTCTACAAATACACATTAAACAGTCATTTTGCAAGGCAGTGCAAAATCTTAAAGCTATGCTCACATCTGCCTTTGCATCCCAGTGACTCCATAAAGAACAGGAAAAATAGGTGGTTTCTCAAATACTTGTTAGTCTGGCAACAACACCAATGTGCATGTGCCAATCTAGGAAGATGTTCCCTCTAAGACTTTCAAAAACCTTAAAAAGATAGGGTTTTTTAAAAAGTTTTTTTAAAAAGTTGGTTTTTTAAATGAGAAAAATATTTTGTTCTGAAGACTTATTATGGATCTTCCTAACCAGTTGTGTTCACAGTAATGATGTGTCCCCATTGTTTCAATGACATTTTTCCAACCCTGGCAAATTAGCTCTTTCTCTACCATTGGTAAAGTAGGGAGGAGGCTGTGGCTGGAAAAGTTGTCATATTATTTCCTTCTAAATCACAGGGAGGTAAAGGGAGGCAAATTCATTACTGTTACTTTCCCTGTATTTCCCCATGGTCACAATACCATGCAGACTTCGTAGCTTGGCAGTCTTAGATGAAATTCCTTAGGTCTTCCAGCTTCCACATAGTTACTGAAAAGCCAGATAACAGCCTTCATCAGTGTCATCTCTTTCATCTTCATCAAAGCTCTCATCATTCAGTAGATGTCAAGTTGGAGGCTGGGACTGAACTCTCCAAGAGTTGTCTCCCATAACCTCTCTTCTCCTGGTGATTGTCAAGGCTTATGTGAATGTTCAGCCTCACTTCTCACGACTTGTCTCACAATCCCTGTAGCTTTGCCTTAACAAGTACAGGTGTTACTTAAATGCTAGTAACATTCAGAAAGTAATTTGTTGTCCACTGCAGTTATTCTCACTGCTTTCATAGAATTACAGAATATGCTGAGTTGGAAGGGACCCATCAGCATCATCAAGTCCAACTCCTGGTCATGTGGAGGAAAATTCAACAATTTTCCTGTTAAAATGATGCAAATAATAAAAAACTCCCAAACAACACAACCCCCTGGTGTTATACATCTCTGATACCAAAACATCTGTTGACCTGCATACCACCTGTATTTCTATGCACATTAATGAAGAGAATGAACTGTGACGTGAAAAGCATTATGGACTTTACAGAGAAAATGCAAAATAAAAGAGAAGAGAAGATTATAGGAAGCGTAAGCAGGTATATAAGAACTTTTCCCTGTGAGTCCCACCACAAACCTAAAGAAGGGATTTTGGACTGCACAGCTCCCTGGTGCAGTGCCACACCAGGCACTGTAGTGCAGAACGCTGGGGCCTCTCATCCTGGGGAAGCACTGTCTGTTCACCTGGACTAGCCAAGCTGCAGTGCCTGAAGTGATCACAGTCAGTAAATGCCCTCATGGCAACATCCCGAATACTTGAAGATCAGCCAACTATGTGTGTGTCCTGCTCACTGTGTCTGAGAAGCTGAGCTCTGCCATAGCAAAGAGAAGGTGTTACAGCAAGTATTTTACTGCAATGCTCATATGGTTTCTCTCCAAGATGCATCTGCAACTGCAGCTTGCTGGTGCATGCAGAGCTGGCCAAGCTGGCCCCAGGGCAGAGCCAAGGCTGTATCTCAGAAGTTGATATATTTCACCTCTGTAATTCCTACAGTTTTGGAGAGCAAGTTTCTGCCATTTTAATTATTCATTTCCCACTCTTTAGAAAGTCAGTTCCTGCAAGGACAAAGCTGGTGGGTATTGTTCAGCTTGGAGAAGAGGGGATCAAGAGGAATCCTCCTAGCAGTCTACAGCTTTGTTATGAGGGCAAGCAGAGGGGCAGGCACTGACAACAAGGCTGCCAAAATCCAAGAAGCATTTGGACAAGTCTCTCAGCCACATGGTATGACT
This sequence comes from Eulacestoma nigropectus, assembly GCA_013397775.1. Lineage (NCBI taxonomy): Eukaryota > Metazoa > Chordata > Aves > Passeriformes > Eulacestoma > Eulacestoma nigropectus. Next base: position 296,976 of record VZTE01004041.1, on the reverse strand, counting down.
CCTTGGGGTGGTCCTATTCAGGGCCAGGAGTTTAACTTGGTGATCCTTGTGGGTTCCTTTCCAGTGCAGGATATTCTATGATCTCAGAAAGCATTCCTTTCCCCATCCAGGAGCTGTACAGCGGCTGATGACTGCCCCAAATGGCTACCACAGTCCAACTTCACCACTTGGAAAAGTGAATTTTTTATGTGGCTTAAGATACATTTTTATGGTAGCATTTGCTTCTGATGGAGTTTCTCTGTGTCCTAAGTCTGAAGCACAAGTGATCAGTATGGGAACTGTCTGAGCCTCAGTCTGAGTTCCTATATGCTTGCTAGCAAAAACAGAGTGATTTTCTAAACACATAGTTTGGGAGAGAGTATAATTTGAAAATAAAACTAAACTTGGCCACTTAACCTTCTCCAGCATTAGCAACATCAAATTTCAAGAGCAATAGGAATGAGAAAAGCTTATTAGTACACTCAAAATGCCATCTTTGAATGGTAAGTACCATTCTGTCTTTACAGAGATTATTAGAACAGTGGTGTTGAGTCTGAAGACAGTAAGTTCAGGCCACAGACTGCTGTCTTATTTAAGAAGAATGGAAATCTGAAAGTATTTAAATTACACCAATTTAAAATTGGCAGTGAAAATATATTCATAAATCAAGACAATCTTTGTAAAACTCTAGAGCACCAACATATTTTACAATGCCTGTCCTGCAGTTAAAGAAAATTTTTGATTTTTAACTGGAATCAGAAAGAAAGAATAAAAAGCTTCATTCTTTATTTATGCAAGAGACCTTCTGCTTGCAGAGGCAAATGTGGCAGCTATTATGTACTTAGCATTAGTCTGTTTTGATGCTAGTTCTGCTGAAAACTGGGATGTTGGCCAAGGCACTGGGGTTATTCCCCTTTCTTTCCAAAATATTCCCTGAAATTTTTGACATCCAGAAGCTCCAGGTCAATATCTTGTTCGAGAGATGAAGCCACTAATTGTTTAGACTTCTGTCCACAGCACAAGGAAATGAGATTTGAACATGACCACAGCCTAGGAGTGAGAGGGCCACAGCCTGAGCCACACTGGCACATGTCGCCACTACCCTTGCTGCCCAACAGTCCCAGTGAGAGGGAGGGAGGGAGGGATGGGTGGATGGATGGATGGATGGATGGATGGATGGATGGATGGATGGATGGATGGATGGCAGGCTAGATACACACACACACGCACACACACATAAAAACACCCCACAAGAATAAATGAAAAAGAATGAAGGATGAAGATGACGTTGGATGTGTCAGTAGACTTTAGCACACCCTTAGTATACACTTACACAGATTTTAAAAAAAAAAAAGTTGGAATTGTGAGACAGAACATATGTGATAGAAAATCCTTATAAACTCTTAGGCTTGCATGCTGGGGCAAATGTTTTCCCTGGGGCAATATCTGAAAAAACAGAAGATGTGCAGGTGTCAGGGTGGGGCTACAATAATAATCCCCAAGGGCTATTGCATGTCTGTTTCACAAATGCTGTTTTTAGTATTAAATCTGGTTAAAAAACTCCCATCAAGATAAATTCCCTCCAAGAGAAAATGCCCCTGTGATAAAGGACTTATTTGAGAATTATCCATTTTCATTGATTTTTTTTTTAACATGGTTTCAAAGGTAGTTTCAGCTAAAAAACATTTCCTGACAATCTTGACTCAGGAATTCACATTGCTGCAGGCTCCCTCTGCAAGGCAGAGTGACCTTTAGAGCAGCATAGTCCCAGCCTGAGCTTTTTCCCACCCCCTCCTGCTACACAAAACCTTGGCTAAGACAGTGACAGTGCAAGTCTGGTTTAGCTCTGCTTGGCACCTGAAGTTGAGATCTGTGGAAAATGCTGATCTGAACTCAAGCTATTATCCAGAGTTAGACCCCAAGCTACCTTGTTTTTCTTGCTGTTTTAACCTCTTAGTTAAGTGAGCTTAGCTGTTACCAAGGAACTTCTTTTTCCCTGTAGACGTGTCATAAACAGAGGGTAGCAAGTTACTCAATGACTGCACAATGTTGTTACAGTCATGAAATGGCTTTCAAGGAAAATTAATTTTAGGAAAGCACTTAATGTATTTACATGCATCTTTTAATACAGTTTTGACACGGAAACAAGAAGGGACCAATATCTTATAACCAGCTCTTTGCTGACACAAAAAAATCACTAAAAGATTGAGAACTCCCACTCAGTATGCCACTGAATAGACTCCTACTGACCTTCCCATTTTGAAGCATAAACTTTTTTTGGAAACACATAGCAATATTTTTCTTTGTTACACAGCTTGTTCAAAGGCTTCCTTCTGCTGGAGGTTTTCTCCTGCCTGTAAACCCCCTTTCCTGAAGGACATCTTGAGTGGACCTTCCACCGTGAAGTTCATCTGAATAGCAGATAAAGTGGGGAGATAATTCCACTGAAAAAAGCCATGGAGTTATCCAATAAAGTAATGTAAGTAGTAGAAGAAACTTTTTAGTAGAAGCCCTCAAGAAGCCAGACTTGCATTTTCCTGTAGCATTACTGAGGGCAGTGGATTTACTTGAGATTTATGCTTATATTAAAGCAGATTCCTTTCATTTAAAAATGATTTTCACATCCCTGATAAATATGTAAAACCAAAGATGTTTCATAATCAAGATCTCATGCAGCTAGCCCTACCTCTATGGGAGAAGGCAGATCATGACTGAAGATGTAGAGGAATGCACGAAGTTATCTGTCTTGCTTGCAGTGTTATAGGCCATCCTAGAACAAGGTTATGCATTAGTATGATTTGTTATGAAAAGTGGCATTTAAATATTTAAATGTACCAGGTCCTATGTGTTTAATTTCATTGTTTAATCATTGCATAGTTTCCCAACTAAGTCGTACTTGGCACAGAATGGTGGGTTGCTCTTTTTTTATGTGCTGCTGCAGCTTTTCAGAGCCTTTCAGTGCTGGTGAGGCATTTCAGCTATACATTATTCCTTTTTTGCTCTTGAAGCTGTACATCAAGGTATGCAAACTTGCCAAACTTTTCTTCCCTGGAACATGGTAAAAACAAGATATCCCAGTATATATTCAGGAGTACTTACACAGAAATCCTTGCTCTTTTAGAATGCAGATATAAACTCCTAGTTAATGTATCATGCCAGGAGTAGGGCACAGAGTAGATGTATATCCTACTGATAATAACAGGAGTTTCATATATAAAAATGTCTTGCACCACACTAAAGAAGCACTTTGAGGCATTTAAATGAAATTTATCAGGTTGTAGCTACTGTGTAAGATCCTAGGCTCCAACAAAAACCACAGATGGCATCCTAGTTGTCTCATTGTTTTATACACTAACAAACCTTTTTAACATCACATGCTTCATACGAAATAGGCATCCTCACTGGAGGAATGGGATTGCCTGCTCAGGACTGCAACCCTGCTGATGTCTAGTTTAAACAGACAGCAGATTAAACAATTGAGATAAAAATGTAAAACCACAAATGTTTATACTAGTATTGCTGAGCACCAAAAGCTTAATAAAATGAAGTCATAGGTGCTCCCACATTAAAATTTACTATGGTATTGACAAAAAAAAGCTGGAGGGGTTTAAGGACCAAATAAATGGAGGCAGAGGGGAAAGACAGAACATGATTCAAGACAGAGATGAGAAAAGAAAGTAGAACATTGTAATGCAAACATGTAACAAGCATTTGGAAGTAAGCTGCTTGAAAATCATTGCTAAGCAGTGTGGCTTTGAACATATATTCAAATATTTATTTCTGCTCCTGCTTTCCCTACATACCAAGTGAAAGACCCCTTCAACAGGCCTTCTTCCGCTAGAGCCAGACGTAATGGCTCTGAGGCAATGTAGGGTGTATATACCTCTCTGTGTTTGCACGTGTAGGTTTGTATATGTGTGTGGCTTGCCCTGGAAAAAGCTCCTAAGTGACCCTCTTTTTTCCCCAAGAGGATCATTCTATCTTTTCAGAGGAAAATCTGAAAACACCCACCCCAAATAACAAAACAACCCTGAAATCCACCCTTCCTTGTGCCTTATGTTTTGGATAACTCTTTTTTAGCATAGTGGTAGATGCTAAATTTACTCTTGCTTTACTGGCATTTGCTCATCTTTGGATTGTTGCAGGCATTTGGCTAATAGGGATATTTTAAAAATAAATTAATTAAGAATTTTAAATGTGCTCTGAAAACTTACATAAATATATGTTGTAGTTCTACCTCCATCTCCAACATAATCTCAGTTTGTGGCATCTCAAAAGCCCCCACAAGGAATTACAGGCATCTTATGCAGAGTTCACATGAGGACAAGTCCTTTTCTTCCCTCCTAGTGAATCCTTGATTGCACTGTAACTAATGCAGCCTGCTGCATAGTTTTCTCTAAACTCCATGCAGAGGAACAAGATTTGGGTAGGGCCAGGGCTTGTTTTCCCACAAAAGTTGTGGGATTTTTAGTTGATACAAGCCAGATTAAGGTAGGGGTTTGACTGTCCGCAGATATGTCAATTAAAACAACATCTTGAGTACAATTTGTTGTTAAACCAGTACATATCTTGACTGAACTGGCCTCCAGCTTTGGCTTTGCGAGAGTGTTTATGCAGAGGCAGAGCTCTTTGCAAAACCATGCACACAGGCTTGTCCATCTGTATATAAACTTAGATGGAATGAAATTTATTTTTATCCAGGAGGATGGAGCTGCCCTGTGAGTACACAACAACACGGTTCCAGCTGCATCAGGCACACATGCAGATGGTACTAATGGGGTGCCACTCTCACCCTTTTTCTATTGAAAAAGTAGCACTGTACACCTAATAAATTTACTGATATTTGCCCCTGCATGGATAACATTAATAGCAAAAAATCTTTTTTAACTAAAAAATCTTTTTTTAACTAAAAAAACCAGGCTGTTACTAAAAATCTCATGAATTATGTCAGCAACTGCTGTATTCAGCTATTGTGAAGACTACCTTTTTTTTGGCAGTGGCCTTTTCTCTGCCTAAACAATACAAAGAATTGAACGTATATGGTCATAGAACACAATGACTGTAAAATTTTAATAATATTTTAATAAAAATTTCATAATAAAGTTTCTTTAGTATCCACATTCTTTTGTAAGACAAAACAAAAAGTACTAACAAAACCCAATCTGCCCAGTCTCTGGTGACCTGGTAGTCTGTCCTGCAAAGATCATCCCCAGAAACATTCTTTCAAAGACGGAGAGTTCTGCTTTAGATTAGACTGCCTAGTCCTGGAACTCACACAACAGCCCTACTGAAAACAATTAAGTAATTTATACTTAGAAGCAACTGTGACCTTTTTCAGACAAATACCTTCCCATTATTAGGACAAAAGAGACAGTATGTTGTTTTACTTTCTCTAATATTATCTGCTGTAGTGGTATTTTTTTAATTATGGGAAATCAACTAAAAAATAACATGTTGTCTAGCAACAAAGAAAACAGACACAAACAAAAGAGAAACAGAGTGACAGTTCTGCATTTATATTGTATACTTCTACTTTCAGGTAAACTGAATAAAATTAAAATAACAAACAAGTAAAAATGAACTGGCTAATCAACCTCCCAACAGTGAATTGATACCAGGATTCTGGGTCAATCCAGAAGTTGATTTGGTTTTTTGGTTTGTTTGCTTCAATTTTTTTTTATTTCGAAACCATCTGAGATTCGTTAAGTTATTCTAAGGATATATAACTTTATAATTCAATCTTTTAAGTTTAATCATTAACTTACAGAACAAACATTCATTATTTTCCCCTTCAGCGAATTTTTGCTTTTGAATGAAAAGACTTAAACTTTTCAATTTTTTTAAAGCTACAATGAAAAACGATCAATTCAGAATCTGGGATATTCTGATGAATTACATTGTTTAATTATTATTTGTATAGCAATTTATAAATTGTGTCATGATAATACACTACATGGCACCAGCAAGCTATTAGTAACAATGTCGATATAAACAAGTTCTGCATTTAACTTTGCAAGGTAGGAATAGGAAAAAATGATAATGAAAGAGAAAAAAGTGGCAAGGGATGTTAATCACCTCAATTTGTGATTTTTGGAAGCACCTTGAAATTTCTCTCATGGGCCTAGTCTTAGGAATACATTACACTATATCAAATATATCACTAATTAAAGAATTTAATGATATAGAATAAAACCATATTTTCATCATGATTTCATTAGTTTCACCTGTATTTCATCAAGCCATATACTCATACACATACAAACCTGCTGAAAATATGTAAGAAAGCTGCACAGATCTAGCTAGAGATTCAGAGAATTAAAAACTATTCAAAATTTTAAAATAAACTCTCATTGACCATGACTTCTTTGAAATTAGTTTTCTCTCAAGGTGTTCTTAGAAGCTGCATAATTACCATGTTAAGAGAAACAAGATTAGCAAGTTGTACCCAGCCAATAAAAAAAGATATCTTATAACCCTTTAAAACAAGAAGTTTAAAACAAGAAGTAAGAGATGTCTAAAAATCTTGTAGTTATCTAAACAATAGTAAATAGGAGGACTTTGAAGACCTAACATTGTCTTTGAATGAGAAAAATATTTGAGATTTAAAAGTGATTGAGTTGCAAGAAGGCCACGTCAGCAGTAGCCGAAGAACTGAGTAATTCGTTGTGTCACTGGTACTTGCAGTGTGGGATTTGGCATTTCCCCCCAGTAAGAACTATATGTTCTGACCCTTCAGTCGGAACTAAATCCGTGATTGTTGTACTGTGTATGTCTTAAGATTCCTGATTTGCCTCTTCTGCAACTGTTAGGAAAGTTGCTGAAAGCAGTATTTTTTAGTGTGCTGCAACTAACTGTGAAATGGAGGTCAAAGGATGGATTAAAAGATGGCAGCAACATTAGTAACTTTCTCTTCTGAAGCAAATGTCACAGTCTGCTCTGATATGCCATGATCAAAGACACTGTTCACATTTCTGCTATATTATTTGCGTATTCCAGTGTAACTCACACCATCATTTTCAGATAAACAACCCAAACAGGTCACTAAATGCCGAGGCCTCAGATCCATCTTTACTGAATTTAGCAACTATTCAAGAAATAATCTATCACTTTTAATCTAGAAGCTAAATAAGAGTTATTGCAAAGAAAAGTCTACTGGCTTTTGCCATAGGAAAAAATGAGGATTCGACAAAAGCAAATGCAAATTAAAGGTATCCCAGCCTGTCTCTATGCATCCTGAGAGGATAACAAAACAAGGAGTAAGGAGTAGTAGCTCTTGAGGAATTGTCAAGAATAATTTGTCTATCTAATTTCTTTCATAAGAAAGTAATGGGCCCTGCAGACCGGAGACTGAGTCAATGAAGTAGAAAATCAAGTCATCAGAAGAATATAGGAGAAGAGGAATAATGAGTTTGGGTCAGATTGAAGAGTCCACTCAGCCCAGTATCCTGTCTCTGACATGGCCACAGCAGTTGTTTATGTAAGAATGTAAAACCAGGGCAAATGCATAGTGATAGGTCCTCAGTATGGCCTTGTACTGGGTTTGCATGGCAAGATTTCAGTAGCAGGGAGGCTACTGGATGGATTCTGTGAGAAGCTGCCAGAAGCTCCTCCCATGTCCCACAGAGCCAATTCCAGCTGATTCCAAGATAGACCCACTGCTGGCCAAGGCTGAGCCCAACAGCAACAGTGGTAGCACCTCTGGGATAACAGATTTCAGAATGAAAAAAAATCAAAATTGAACTCTCTCTTTCAGACATTATTGCACTGACTTTACTAGCTGACTCTTTGCTGTTCAGGGTAAAGTAAACAAGGATGGGAACTATCACTGCATACGTACAGGAACTCAGCAGAGGCGAAGTTATCTATGTAGTGTCATTACAAACTTGCATGTATTCAAGAAAGAAACAGAAAATAAGACCAAAAAATGATCTTGTTCCCAGAAAAATTGGATGCATTGTCCACAGGCAATCCAGTCGAGTAGAATTGCGCAGCAACATTATTCAAATAGATTTTGAAAAAGACCAAAATGGAAATGTAGCAGGCTGACTGTGCCTAAAGTTCCCAGAGAACATTTTAGCCCCACAAGTCATACTCTGTGTACTTCTGAGTTTTAGGACCATGCCAGAAGAAGATGCAATTTCTTGGTCTCGGTTAATCATCTTGGCAGTGGGAAATTATATGAGTAGAAGATGCAAAAATATTTTTTACAAGTTGCTCCAGGGAACTTAAGAAACCAAACAATGTTTCTTGCTTTACTAGAGTATGTTCCTTGCACAGGAAAGGTCCTTTTATTATGGCAGGTTGTTTATCATCTCTATATTGAATGAGAAACCTAAAGGTTTAATTTTTTTTTCCTCAGTCATTTAATCCTAGAACAACACAAGTCTCTAAGCCAGTCTCATTGTCTCCCTCCTGAAGAGTAGCCTCATGGCTCCTGCTGTGAACCGTTAGATTTCATAGCTGATTCAGAGCCCACCGCTGCTCCTGCCCACTGTGACGGAGAACTTGCTGTTGTAAATGAATACAGCAGTGCAAAGATCATGGGAAGCTTATACCTTTGTTTTTAATTTCCCCCCTAAGGGCAATTTGTTCCAATTAGTTCCTCAGCTAGCAATTACTGCTGCACAGTGCTCTGACTTATTTCTGTTTGAACTGGCTGAATCAAAGTTAGAGAATCTCTTGTGTGACGTAATATATACCCTGGTCTAGTGCTCTTGCAACAAAGAAGATCCCTTGTCAGGGATCGTGGCCATGCTCTCTGGAAAAGGACTTTCTTCACTGTCTGATTTGGTTCTCTCTTCCATGGTACACAGGAATAATTTTAAACAGTAGCTTTCCTTTGCTGTAAGGGTACGTGTACCTAATGCATATGAGCAAAACAGCATGTGCAAACGTGAATGAATGGTTTTTCTCTTGCTCTTATTGCTTTGTCTTGTCTGGGTGCTGACCATTCCTCACAGACGGGTCTCTCACTGGATCCAGTAGCTGGCACTCCTGGAGGGAGCATTGCACCTCACAGTACACATGTGTGAGACTCTCCCTCACAGCATGTACCAGTTCCATTTGTTTTGTCCTGTTTTCCTAAGTGAGGACAAACCAAACCTAAAGAGTTATGGAATAGCTGGTTTTATCACATATCCAAAAATCAAGATACATTGGTACACACAGTGAACTATTTCACCCCAAAAGCTTCGTCAGAATAGAAAATTTTAATGACATAATGTAGAAAGAGTCTTGACAGAACTTTGAGATGTTTCATGTTTCTGACATTGAACAGTTTATTTAAAGGAAAAAGCCATGTGATGAAAGAGACCTAATCATGGCTGCAAGGAAATGCAAATGAGAATTAGTCCTGAATCTCTTTGGTTCCCTAGCAGTATGGCTCTTCTGCTCACCTGGCTGAAAGTGAGAGAAGGCTCTCACATACAAAAATCAGAAATAGTCCGTAGATTCTGGGACAAGCTTAGCATACAAAGAGATAGGAGCAAACCTTACCTAAAAACCATTTGGTACCACTCTAAGGAAGTAATACACCTTAAAATAGCTCCTTATCATTCCCTATTAATTTTCTCAAAGTTGAAACATTGGATAAACATTAAAAAATTAACCCAAATTAGGCATATAATTTTCTTCAAAGACAGTGGTGCTGTTCAAAATTAAGAAACCTGCTACCACTATTCACAAAGACAAAATGAAACAAAATGAAAAAAACTCCATATTCCTTTTGGAGCATGGGTCCCTGAGGACTGTCAGATAACATATATTCACACAACCCTCTAGGCTCATTTGTTTACTTATTTGTGCAGTTCGGCTTATGGCCATACAGCAAAAGCACTAAATAAAGAGCAACTTATGTAGTCAATTATAGACAACATTAAAATCAAACAGATGTATACAAAATACAGAAATTAAAAATACATAATCATCTTTACCAAACACAACAAATAACTGGAGATATAATCCAGACTACAATTATCTCAGTTAAATTATATCTTACAGCAGCTTCAGATCTCCTTAAACTAATTACAAATATAATGTGCCTCTGATGATACTGTCACTGAAGGTTGCTCTTGGAATAATACAATTCTTACTTTTTTGCCTCTTTCATTTTATAAACGTGAAATAGGTAGGAGGAAATAGTTTTGCTAAGTAATACAGAGCCTGTGGAAAAAATTGGGTTACTTTTCTGATGTCATCGTAACATAATAAGTAAGGGTTATTATGTGAAGTATGTTGCTTAATGCCTAGATGCTTCTGTCATGAGAATTATGATCTGTTTAAATGAGAGAAATATTACCTATTTTATTTTTTCTATAAGGTGCAATAATCTAAAAGGGTTTGGTTTGTCAGTGTGATCACAAGACAAAAGTACTTGACGAAGAAGTAAAAAACATACCTGTGAATACAGGTAGATGTCAAAATGCAATGCATTTTAGAGATCCATATCCTTTAGACAATGGACATGCTTCCTTAGTATTGTGATAATGACTGCTTTGTGACTGCACAACAATGCTTGTGAAGGTGAACAGAATTGCCTTGATTTGTATGGCACCAAGGTGGTTTGCCTGGACTGTAAAACCTGCATAAATCTACCTACATTTAAGAGGCTTGCCTGGTTAGAAATGTAAACCCCTTGTGAACATGTGTTCAGAAGGCATAAACCATGCTAGAGCTGGTCATGCTTGTATCAGTATGTTACCATATTAATCTGAACCAAGTTTTGATTTGGTTATACCATCATATGAACTGCAGTACAAGAAATTAAGAAAATTGCCCTCCTTCCCCAGAGAGGTGATCCTTAACTGCATAGGTGTTTCTTGTACAGAGAAAATCAATAATGATTTGCTTAAACAAATGCATTTTTCTTTGAATTGAAACAGATCAGGAATACATGGTTTCAGCCTTTCTCATACTGACATGACCTAAATAATAAAACCCTATAAACCGCATTAAACAATCACAATGTTTTCAGTAATTCAGCAGTGTTTAGTCATTTGAGAATGTCCTGAGATGCAAAGCTGCCCCCTAGATAGGTCTGAACCAGCTCACATCTAAGTTTTGATTTCATCCTCTAAAGTCAGGGTGAGGTCACAGAGTTCCCACTGGGGTATGAAGTTTTCAAAATACAAGGCTGCCCATGAATGCCGCCAACATTCAGGCCCACAGCACCATTTAACTTACTGTCAGGAACAAAGAAAATTCCATGAGATGGTAGACTGAATATCCCTGCAGGATGATGACAGTTCAGAGGAAATCCAGATGCATTTGCATGGGGGAAACTTCTGTAAACAAGTTCTGCACTCCAGCAAAGAAATAAATGTCAAGGTAAGCTTGGCAAGCAACAAAAAAGGATGAGTCATATTTCTCCAATTTCATTCCAAAGATGCCATCTTTCACCTTCCTCAGTACTGTAGTCACAAGACTGACAATGTTTCTGCTCCTTTATGGGAAACGGTATTCGAACATTGTGGATAAATGATTTAGCAGAGCCCTACAGTAATTTTTCACACATACTTTGTTTTTATTACCAAAATCTGGAAGGAATAAGTTTCCACATGCAGCAATCAATGTGCAATTGCCTATCTAAAATGCTTGTAAATCACTCCCCTGCCATGCTTTTTAGCTGATATTTTCACATTAAAATATATAGGATGAAGTCATTTTATGACAGGCTTCTTGTTAAGCAGTTAATGGAAAATGTTATGTCCATTTTGCAAAAGAAGAAATGGAGGCAGCATCACTGAGACCGCATTTCCAAGCAACCATTTTCTTTGAGTTGCTGAACTTCTGATTAACCAAATTGACACATCTTGGAAACTCATTTTTAAGACTGCTATGTACTTTAATTAAAGTCAATAGGATCTGTATGCACCTATCAGGTCTCAAATTCAGGCCAACTACTCAAAAATCAAAGAATTAGAAATAAAAAATCACTTTGGCAAAGATTTGCAGAAGATTACATGTGATGTCTGGGACACAGCCCAGGACTAAACCCAGTCCCTTAGCTCTCAAGCCAGAGAATCAGCAGAGTAATTGTCATTCCTGCTAGTGCTACTGCGTAGTATTATTATTTTCCTAAAAGAAGCATAGAAAGTACTGTCTAGCTCATCCCTGTTCTCTACTGTTTGTTAATCTGACTGCACCTCATTAATATTTTTTTCTCTGGAATGATTAATTATTTTTACTTTAGTGAACAGAAGCCAGTCTCTGATACAAAGATTGTGATATTAAATGGAGAACCCAGCAGTTTATAAAAGGTTTCCAGCTGAGTTCATCAGTAGTTTGTGCTAATTAGATCTCTAGATGAAACTTCATGTATAATGGATTCCTTTTCTCTCATGACAAAGTGTTGCCATTTATGTTTTCTATTAATTTTTTAAAAAACTGAAATGCATAGAAAAGTTTAATGTTCACGAAAGCAATTCAGTTTGAATCCTTTTATGACTCATATCCCAGGATAGTGATTTTTTCATACTATCCACGTAAGGTTTTTAGATAAAGAGATTCCAGATTGTTGCTTATTAAAAATTACATTTATTCTTGTTGCTATTCTCCTATGATTACTCTTGCAAATACTCATCCTTGAAAATGTAGTAAAGTGTTCTAATGACATGGTGTTATTCTGCATGATTAGTGTTGCAGAATACAGCTAGGTTCTTTTTTACGTGGTAAATTTCTATCTTATCCAGATGATTTAATCCAAATTATATATGGATTAGAAAAGCAATTGTGGTCTGTTGAATTCACCAGCAAGCTGGAGATTTCTAAGCATGTCAATTTAAGACTATATAAGTATAAACAAAGCTCGTAATTTCCAATGGATACGGCAGCTATGGTTTAACACGTTCTTGCTTCTTGCTTATGGACATCAATATGCATGCTGCTGCACTGAGATGTTTAATCTCATGCCAATGAACACCCCCAAACTATTTTGAAAAAGTCAGGTCACCACATGACCTTATTCAGTTCTGCCTATTGTCAAAGCTAAGTGCAAGAAGGAGAAGTGTCCTGAAAAGCCATTCAGAAACCTTATGGTAACAATCTCCAAGCTAGTGATAAAAACATTTCCAAGACATGCGTCTTGGTGTTAATGGTTCAGGAATCTCCCAAAACTGTGTTTCTGTATTTAGGAGTGATTTCTGGTTTCTCTTGGTTATGAAGAAATCAAAAAGATTTCTTACAGCACTGTTCCTGGGAGCTTCAGTTTTACCATTGCCAGGCTCCCTAAGTAAGTAGAGATGTGCAAGTGAGAAACGCTAAAAGCCAGAGGTGTGTAATTTTGGTTGAGAGAAACTCTGATCTTATCTACACGGGTTCATTCAACCTTGCTTTCTCCATACTCAGCAATGTGATTCCTTCAGCTATGTCTCTTCACGTCTGTTGAAGTGACTGCGGTGACAAGACCCCATGAAACTATCGGCTTCTGTATGAAAACAGCCAAATAAGATCTTCCCTTATGTCTTCTGTCCCCCATCACCTTTTTTCCCAGCCTACCTTTCATATATCTCCTCCTCTGCATTTCCATATGTGGGTTTCTACTACTTCCCTTCTTCCTGACAGTCTCTCTCACAGTATCTTTATCCTTGTTTTTCGAATGTTGGAAGAAACAGGTAAGTGAATTAGACCTGTCAAATCCATGCATATCAGGTAGTCATGCCCTGTAACCATGAGAAGCGTTTACTGTGCCCATCCTCTGTTCCTTTTGCCCACTTACTCAGTCTCAGATCAGACTTTCTGTGTGGAACTCACCTCTCCTGCCTTCAGACATGAACCCCTGAGCCAGCTTCCCACGGTTCTGCCTCAGAGAAGAAAGAAATAGGTATTTGGAGACATGATTTATCTCAGGCTTTTTAAATGCCTACCTTTGGATGAAACTACTTGAATCTTTCAAGGCCTTCTTTCTCTCCACTGACTAGAAGGGGAACTCAGATAATCAGCTCAACAACTAAGAGTCCTATTTGAGATACTTACATTTTGGCTAGAAAGATGTTTAGTAGCCCTGCCCCATGTAGACCGTGGGCAAACAATGGGAATTTGAAATGGGAAGATGGTGAAAACCACAATTCCAGCTCTAAACAGAAAAAACCCAAGAAATATTTAGAGCTGGCAGTACCAATAAACTATGTACTGCTGCATGGTTGTCAAGCATTTGACCTTTTTAAGATGGCAATTTGTAAGTTATACATAAAATAAAGTTTAAAAAAAATTCCAAATCAACAAAAACTAATACCCCAAATGATCTGGTAGAAAAAACTTTTACACTATGGGTTAGGCTTGATGCTTTAGATGTTACAGATGCCACTCTTCATGCAGTTTCTGAACTATAAAGATGGGATTTATGGCCTTACAAGCATGAAGGTGAGGAATCATAATAAAAATAAGCATACTGATTCATGTGAAAAGTATGTGCCAAATAAAGCCTTAAATCATTTTATGCAGCCTGTCATTCAAGCATATTTGACTGTCATCCAAATTGCTGGAATTGTCCTTCACACAGAAAAAAACCTCCTCTGTTTATTTTTAGAGTAATTGGAAGAGCAACATATTATCTTCAAATTAATGAATAGGTCAAGTTGTTTTTATAAGCTTAATAATATTTTCCATTGTCCCTCCCTCCTTAACACCTATCTTCATTGCCTAATCATTCACATACTTTATTTTTTTGAGTTTGGGTGAGTCATGAAGTGCACATTATGCTGATAAATATATCATCTCTGCTTCCTTTTAACATGAACTCAGTGGTGTGATTCACACCATAAACCTATTTTACTCATTCTATCCTTTGTTCATAACCTTGACTTTGTTAATATCAGCAGTACTGCTGGAATCACATGTTTCTACTTAAAAGCTAACATAAAGGTCTTATCTGCTTTACATTCTATAAATTCTGTCTGACACATTTTTTTCCTATGACTCCAGCTATTCATTCAAAATTACAAACTTTATTGTAACACAAGCTGAAGAAACCTTAAATATGAAGGTGATATTTTCCCTCTATGATGCCATTTAACTGATTTGTTTGAGTCAGTTAAATATTTTAAAGGCTATTTAAGAAGCTCTTTCTTTCTTTCTTTTACAGCTTAGTTCACAATTTCAAGCTCTGCTGGGAGTTTTCCAGTGCTATGTTAGAAAATCAATACACCCTGTGTGTGTTGCCCAAACAGAATCACACTTCGTGCTCTCTTGCCCAGCCCCCAAGACTGTACCTATATTCACAGCATCCCTGAAACACAGGGTATGTACTTTGCTTCTCCAATTTCACGTGAGTAACAAATGACTTTGCAGTAGTTCTGAGAGTGCAGTGGTTGGTGATCCTGAGTAAGAGCAATTACGTGTGTGTCATTAAAGCAACATGTAGTTGAGCTATAACAGTCTAAAGATAGTAACACATCATTATGTGTGCTCGTGTCTGAATAGTGAGGGAACATAAGATCTTCCTTAAGAGGAAGTTATTGGAAAGTTAAAGTAAAAAGCAACACAGTGTAAATGTTTTCTATGCAATCCTTTCAGGAGGCTCCATTGTGACATTAAATCACTGATTGACTATGTTTGTGTGCTCAGACAAAGACAATGATTAGAAGTTTCTGGTTAATTATGAGGTGGAGAGAAAACAGTGAGATCATTTGGAAGTGAACAGAAAAGCACATAGACATGCTGTGGGACATTCTGAAAGCAGAAAGATTAGTTCATCACCTTCCAGACTTAGAAAAGACAGGCAAGTGCAGAGACTGTTTCTTGTTGCTACAGGGGAAGTTTTGTTGCTTTTTTTCCTGAAAACAAGTAACTTCAGATAAAATATTTTGTCCAGTGATGACCAATAACCAATGGCCTGCCTTTCCATTCAGGCTGAATATATGCCAGATTTATTTTGAAAGGGTCTTTGAAAGGAACAGATGTGGGAGTATGTGCCATGAAGCTGTGAAGAGGTGAGAGAAGTGAGAAGGGGCAGGTGAGGAGTGGTGGTGTAGGAGATTTGGAAGTTTCCTAAAATGGCTTCCCCCAGTAAATCTTTATTTGGTGCTGCAATAGGACAAGACCTACTGAATGCAAATCTGCTAAGGCAACCAGATTGAATAGCTCTACACCATAGTTCTTGGTCCATCCCTAGACCAGGAAATTGCATGGCAAACTGAGGAATGTCTTTTTCACTCGTGCAAATGGCAATCTTATTATTAACTTCCATGGGTCAAGACAAGCACATTAATTAAAGCACCTATTGGGACTTACTTTTTAAATATCTTATTTGACCACAGATTTTTGAACATCTTTGGTTGCTATTTCATTTGTGATGTTTAAACAGTGGTAAAACCTAATTTTCCATTTTCATTCAAGGTTGGAGTAAGTTTTGACACAACTTAAATTCCTATGGCTAATTTTAATATTAAGGTTAAACAAGGAAGTGTCATTTTACTTGAAAAGCTCCTTTTCATGGAAACCTGATTTATAGCATAATGTTGAAGAAAGAGACCAGGGTTATCTAAACACTTGCTATCCTGTTTGCTATGGTTATCAGCTGAGGACTAGTGTATATTTATTACAGAATGGCTATTTGCTCCGGTACAGCTCACCTATCTGGACCTTTTGTCTTCTTTTTTTCTTTCAGGATGACCACTGCCTGCTTATCCTGGCTTGAGAGGAGTACAGCACACAAAGTTGGTAATTTGTATACCTGTGAGAGCTAAACCACCCCTGAGATGCCTTGCCAGCCCACACCCTTTACCTCCCATGCCTCCTGCTTTCCCTCTCCTGGTGGAGACACAGCATTCTCCCACCGCTGGCCCTGGCTCCTCTGGCACTCAGCCACCATTCTGCAGCAGGTCTGACTGGATCTGATGTCTGCCAGAGACTGTTCTTAAGCAGCCGGGCGCCGGAGGTAAGAGCAGTGACTGAGAAAGGCTTCTCCCAAGTAAAATATGACTTATTCATAGGAACAGAGCACTTGGGGAGAAAAACATTAATGGGAGATGAGCCGATGTCTCACCCAAAAGATTGACAGGCCTAACATTTCTTTGTACCCCCCTTTCTGGATGGAAATGCCTCTGAAGGACTTTTCTTAGCTTCAGAGCAGAGATCTTTATAATAAGGCAATGCCTCTGTTTCATGTGCCTGTGAGCTCCTTTTGCCAAGCTCATCTGGTGAAGAAACTAATGGACACTGGAAACATTCCTGTGACTGCCCTGCTTCACGTACCGCATGCTGCACATCAGCACAAGAGGAGTCCCTGCTTCTAAAACAGAACTCTCTTTCTTAACAACCTCATTACCAGGACACTGAGCCGGCAAATCAGATGCACACGACTTGCCTGGCTGTGCTGCGTCCAAGCTCTGCCTTCCTGCAACATACACTCTCCCCTTGAAGTTCACTGCAGGTAATTTCATCTCTAAGTGCTTGTAGGTGTCTGGCTATCTACATTTTTTTGTTGCTTATTGTACTTGGCAATTTGGGAAAACTCTTGAAATTATTCGTTTCTTTGCTGCTTTGACAGACCATGCCATCAGAAAGGCACATGTGATATTAAAAAAGATAATGAAATGTCTCCCAATATATCTACAGTCGATTTTAAAACTGTTCAGAAATATCTTGGTTTGTGTTTAATTATTACTTGGTAACAGATCAATTATTCTATAATTTGCACTCAAAGAGTAATCTGTAAGTATTCACAAGTGCAGACAAATCTTTTTAAGTAGTGCGTGTATATATATACATAATAAACAAAACTAAAACTCCTACTTAATTTTGTGTGTTTTAGAATTCTGCACATTCAATATGAAGGGCACTATCTACAGATAAATTCTAAGGAATTATTTTTCTTAAAAGCAGTGGCTATGATCTTGGTTCAGGAAGTAAGTGAAATATTTCAGAATATGGGCTATCTTTCTGAAGATAGAAAAAATTGGGCGGGACAAATATTTGCTGCATCTTGTATTACTTGTAGGGAGTAGCTGCTTTCTTCATGTCATTGGAAATGATACAAACATGTATTATTACTTGCTTGTTGGCATACAGGCTAGAAATAAACTAATTACCTATTTAATGTATGCCCTTCCTTCTGGATCTCAGGTTTCAGTCCAGTGAGTTAAAGTTACTATCAGCTTTCAGGCTATGAGTTAAATCTCTGCCCCACAAAGGTCAGTAGGAGGTTTGGCATTACATTAATTGGGACCAGGATTTTACTCCCTGAGTATTTTTTGGGGAAGATCGGAACTGCTGTGTTAAAAATTCAAATAAGAGAAATCTCAGCTTACAAGTACATAAGGCATTCATTTCTATCTTCATGTAAAATGATTTGGTCAATACCCAGAGGCAGTTAAATTAAGACTGGTTACAGCTTTTATTTGCTGCTAAAAATTCAGCAATTCACATCTAGAATAGATTTTGTTTTTACTAAGAGAGAAACAGACTCCAGATATTTAGCTTGTGACACAGATATGATTTATTTTAGACCATGCATCAGTCTGGAGTAGATGGCTTAAGCTGCCAAAGTCAAAGGCTGGTTGTCTTAGAAGCCCTTCTAAGTGTACTAGAAAGTTATACATCAAGTTACACGTCGGTGTGCATAAAGTTTTGTGGATGGCACAACATGCAGATGTTTTTCCTCACAAAACAAATGAATACATTAGCCAAGGATTTCTTAAAAAGCGATATGTTGCTTCAGTGACAGCTGACCGGTAGTGCTCTTCAGCTGAAGAAATTCAGTTGTCTCTTGACAGCAAGAAGATTAGTAACTTCTTAATTCACCCAGCAACCTGGAGCTTACACCAAAAATACTATAGGCTATGTGTACTACATAATAATTCACTGTATTTCACAGATGCTATGTCCCTTACCATTAGGCTTTCAACTGGAGCAGAAAGAAAATAATACAAGCTCACTATGTAAAAATACATTCTTGCTATTTCTGCATAAACTTTTCAGCACAAAAGCAAGCTCAGACTGTCTGAATGGTGAAGGGAGTGCCCACTGCAGCACCCAGGCTGTGTAAAACTGGCTTTAGGCCAAATTTATCTTAACCTGGTTGTGGAACCCTGTTGGGGCTGGTGTATGGCAAAGACTTTAAAGGCTAGTGTAGATGCCAGCAGTCTCAAAAGGGCTATTTTAGTAGCCAGGATTATTGGGGCATAAAGGAACCACAAAGCCCTTGCTCTCTGACTGCCTCGTGCCAATAACACACAGCAAGAGAGTGACAGAAGATGCTTACAGCATAGGAGGTTTTCACTGTTTTTTGGGAATATCTTTGTGACAAATTCCTCTGGCATCCTGGACTCACGCAGATCTGCCCTGGTTTGCCAGTGCAGTGGTGTTACAGTTTTGGGGAGACAACTGAAATGCTGAAGATTACTTTTTAAAGACATGACGCTGACAAATTAAGTTCAAAGTCTAAGCAGGGCCCTTCCAAGTGGCAACTCTCCAGGGCTGGACATTTATAGCATTAACTTCTTTAAATCTGTTCAGGATCTTCTTGGGCTTCAAATACTTCCAACATTTCGTCATTCCCGTTAAACAGGGAAAATTGCTAAATCATTTTTTGGAGGCCAGCATAATTATATTCTCAGAAAATAACAATAATGAAAAAAAAAAGTTGGACAACACTATATATGTTGGAAAACAGACCATATGATAGAATTGGTTAAGTATCACGGTAAATACTGGCAAAAATGTTAATACAATGGCTTTCTTAGATGTACTCCTGGAAACTGATGTTGATACAAAAAGATGCAAGAAGAACTTTTAAGAGATTTGTTTAGGACTCTTCTTTGTAGCCTGGGAACAGTGTAATTTCAGCTATAAAACCTCTGCCAAACTATGTACATGTCTCACTGTAAAGTGTGCACTTCTTTATTTGCATGTCCCAAACAAAACCAACTGGACCAAATGTTTTTGTTGCTTTACATTGAGTGCTTTTTCCTCCATCATATTTGCTTGCTACTTCTATTCCTGTTAATTAGCATTCTGGGATATTTGGGAGGAAAAATAGGAAAACAAGTGTCAAAGAAGTCTCTTCAGCAGTAAAACTGATCACATTATTACAGCCAGAAGCTCACAAGACAACATGAGCAGTGTGTTCATGCAGCTGGATACTTCCATGAATGATTCAATAAAGTATCACTTGTTTAAAAATGAAAACCATCCAGTGAACTAACACTTTACAGTAAAGCCTCCAATGAAAGTATGCTTTCTTTTTTTTTTAATGCTGTGACTAAAGTTATTGAGATAAAATTTGGTGTCCATCCTCACATCTCCACATAAAACAAAAAAAAATTAGTCAGGCAGAACCCAGGACAGTGTTATATGGTTTCAGAGAAAGAAAAGACTCAAACTGATGAAGATTCCAAAAGAAAATGAAAGCAAATATCAATCTGGAAAACTGAATAAATGTGATGCACTGTGTTTGGACTCTGTTATGTTACAGACTCAGAATACCTTCACTTGGCAAGGCACTACACTGCTTATCACTATTTTTTAAGCTGATGCATGACTTCGGTGTTCACACATGTCTTAAATAAATTAATTCATCTGACACAGAGTCCTCTCTGTTTGCTACACGGATAAAAGGAAACAGACTTAGTGCCATTTATACCACAGAAATTGAATACTCATATAAATGTGCTACTGCATTTATACTGAATTTTACAGAAAGTCACAAGAAGAGGAGACCCAAAGGACTACTGGATGCAAGAGACTTTTTCTAAAACATGAATTGTTGAAAGTTCATCATTTCAATTTGAGGAACATCTATTGAATCCTGTATTTCTCAAGAAGAATTTTAATGTTAAATTTCAGTAGTCAGCTCTTGAGCTCAAAACAACTTGGAACAAGGTCTCTGTTGAAGCATAAGAAAACCTTTTTATTTAATTTGCAGAAATTATAAAGGCTTGGTGCACAGAAAAGCTAAAGGTGCTGGAAAATGGCAAATCTCACAAGAGCACAGAGGGAAATATGCTTCTGGAGATGGATTGATGAGGAAAATTGAAACAAGGACCTCTCATTGAGCATGCCATTGGATGATTCACACAGAGTGAGACAGCGGGGTCTGGATGGAGCATGGTATGGCTGACACGAGGCCATACGGTCATACTCCTGCACACATACAAGTTAGTTAAAACAGGCTCAAACTTGCAGGCTAGAAGTGTGCAGGCCCCAGGGGTTCACCTACAGGAAAGCTGGGTGCAGATGGGTGGCACCACAGGTGCTGCTGACAAGGTTCCAGCTGCCACTGGAGCAAGGACTGCTCACCCTTAGCATGGCTCATCCAGTTTGTCGTGTGGTTATTTCTCTATATGTTAACATGCTGTGTGTGCAAGGAGGTGTGTCAGTGAAGGAAGATCAGCCTGTGCCAAGGAGAGCTGCTGCTGGCTGTGCTGGCACCACTTTGTCCTTTCTGCACTGGTCAGACCCACAAGCAGGACCAGGCTGCACCCTTGGCATCAGGCTGTGCAGGGCCTCGAAACCAGCCCTGGGCAGAGGGGTGAGCTCAGCCACACCTATGCCAAGTGTGAGTGGCAAACCTCGAGTTTCACATCAGGCTCCTGGACCAGAACAGGACTTTGTAATGTATTCTGGTGACTTTCAGGAAGCAGAGGCACTTCACACCAGCAAATATATAAAAGGTTATTTTTTAAACTAGATTTATATATTTATATAAAATATTCATATATTTATAATTCTAATATGAATCTATTTTAAAAAGGGAGATTTTTAATCCTAGGTACTTGCATCCAAATTTAATTTAAAAACTTAAGTTATTTAAGGTAGCATACTTGAATATGTATAATTAATATCTCATTTTTAAAATAAGATTTAAATCCATAAATCCAGGAGTAATTGGATATGGTAACTGGCACCCCAAAGCCATAACTGAGTATGACTTAGTTGTGATATTGAAAGAAGTCTGTTCCTAAAAATTCTGAACACATTTTCATGTACATCTAGAAAGCTTAACAGAAGGGGAAAAAAAAAAAAAAGGCACCAGTGACAGGACCTGAGGGAATGGCCTGAAGTTGTGTCAAGGAAGAAAGGTTCTTCACCCAGAGTGTGGCTGAGCACTGGAATAGACTCTCCAGGGAAATGGTCACAGATTGACAGAGTTCAAGAAGAGATAGGACAATACTCTTGGGCACATGGTGTGACTCTTGGGAATGGTGCTCTGCAGGGCCAGGAGTTGGACTCGATGATCCTTGTGGATGCCTTCCAACTCAGCTTATTCTGTGATTATAAGGTATTTTTATAAGGATCAGCATTTGCAAAAATGCCATGCTTGGAGGCTACGTAAGATTTCATATATGTTCTAGTACTTCCATAAGCCTCAGTGGCCACAGGAACAGCTTAGAGGTGCTAAGTATTTTTCTAGCATCAGTACTTCACCATCTGTTTCCTCCTGCAAACATCATTCTCGGCAGGAGCCAAGGAGAATATGTAGCAAGCAGTGAGAAATGGCAGAACTATAAAGTAGGAACACAGTATAGGAAAACATCTACTTATAGGGTGGTTCGTCACCAAGGGAAGTAATTTCTGGGTTTTAGTGTAATAAAACAAAATAATTGTACCACTCTGATAATTGTACTAATAATTGTAATAATTGTAATAATTGTACCTTTCTTGCAGTTTTAATACCAGATGCTAAAATTTGAGGTACCTGATAATGTTTCTAAGTTATATACAGTTCTTGACATAAAATTAGATTGGACAAAATTGTGATTAAATATAATGCAGCACTGCAGATTCAGGAATTCTTTTCAAGATCAGTAAACTAAAAAAGAAGTAAGTCATCCATTTTCACTCTTCTCCAGTTTCTATAGCTACTGAAAACCAAGCTTAGAAACTGAATGATGCATATGTCTAACTTGGTCTAAATATCAGTGTAATAGTGTAATTCTGAACATTATTCTAGCTTCCTGTATTTGAATTTCCTTTACATGAGCTTGAGATGAGATAGAACATAATTACTTGTTAATTGCTTTTTAGAGAGCAGGTTACAAGAAGAGATGAACAGCACCAGGAAAAGTTAACAGGCATGAGAATATTGGTTTATGTTCAAGCTGAACCTTCCACAGCACAAGAATATATTTATGATCAGCTGTTGGGGATCAACCCAAACTTCACTTCACGTGAACTAAAGGTCCTGCATCTCTCCATCTGCCATTTGAAAACAGTGTAGGTCTCTCACAGATTCTGTGTTATCAGCTCTGATGGGTGGCTTAGACACTCCAGAGCTTCTCAAATAGCATCAGGCACCCAAGTTAAGCAACTGAAATGCTCTCTTTGTGACTGAAATAGCCTTCAGGCTACTAGAACAACAGTCAAACAAATTCTGGGTTTATGGTCAGGCAGCAGATAGTGAACTATGCTGGGACATGCAGATTGCATTGAGGATTTAGTAGGCAATGAACAGAAAAATGCATCTGGGAAGGGAACACGAGAAAAGTAGTTTGGGAAATGATGCACTGAACACAAAAAAAGAGACATGGGTTTTGTGTTCTGATAAGATCAAGACAAGTGATGTAACCTGCTTGACTTTTGATGTATCAGATCATACTGGTGCAACTTACATGCACTGGAATGATTACCTGGCACATGATACTGGAAATGATTCAGTATTTACGTAATGTAGCAGGCAAAGCTCCTTTTTCCCCATAGGCCTTACACCTTGGCTCTCTGAGTATTCTTTTATACACAGGCTTTGTTCTTTAAGGTGCTATGCAAGCCACACTGAGACTTTGTTAAACATGTGCAAGTTTTAGTTCATAGGAGCACATACAATTTCTGGACCCATGAAAAAGCCACCCCAATATATAATTCATTGCTTGTAAAAATGAAGGCAATTTGATCTCATTTGGTTTGGCCCTGCTCTTTGCTGCTTTTATCCCTCAAAGGCTGCCACCCACTATTTGCTGCACAGAGGTGTTCCCCCTGCCCAGCTCCATCTTTTGGTTCCCACATGTTTTGCCTTGAAGGACCTCACCTCTACTGGCCTTGTCCCTTCACCAGCCCTAGAAGGGCAACTACACCAGTACCACAGCTGCACATGGAGGTTTCTTCCAGTTCCATTCTGTTTTCTCATGGATAGCACATTTCTCTTTTTAGTAATTTCTAAGTTTTTCTTTTTTTCTCTTAGTAAACAAAGATGTGAGGTAGCCACATTTTCTCGCTTGTTGTCTCTCCCTCTCTTAGAGTTGTCTATTCATCATGCTGGAGACAGTTTCAAAAGCAAATAGATTGTCACATTAATTTTTATTTGGGATTCAAATTTACCTAAATGAGAAGGCCTGTCTGTACTAAATAACTTTTAAATGAGGAAGTTAGTAAAATGCTAACTGTTTTGAGTTCTTTTGAGGGCAGAATGATCCAGAAAAGACACATTTAGAGCAGTGACAATCTGGATCGGGAAAGACTGCCAGTCAAAAATCATATGAAAGGAGCGTGTTAAGGAAGCAAGAGAAGTCCTTTCAGAACAGCTAAAGAAATATAAATATCTTTGGTCCTGCCAGCTTGTGCTTCTTACTCAGCCGCAGACTCAGAGAACTTGGGAAGCAGCTGAACTGGTATTAGTGGCTTCTTCCCTGCCTCAGGGGTAACAGGAAACTGAGACTGCAGTGGTTCTTCTGCAGTCGCCACTGCAGTCACCTTTGCTAAACAAGAACAGCATTTGATGAGGGATTGGTACTTTTCCATTAAAAAACCCAAACAAATCACAGTTCCCTCTCTACTGTCACAGCAATCAGCACCACTCTAGTCAAGCTTTCCACCAATGAATAGTCTTGTTTGGGTATCTTCCACTGGCAGTACAAAGCTAAAAGTGGAAAGAGAGTTTAACTAGGACACAGCCAGCCGATCTGGCAGTGGATATTTTTCTAAGGATTTTTGTCCATATGAGTTCTGAGCGCAAATGCCAAATGACATTCAGAAGAAAAAAGATTAAGCTGATAAAACTGTAGGCTTTTCCTACTATTTTGGCTGCCTGTGGTACACAAATTACATCACACTTTTTGCTTGATTAAAAGGAGAGGAAGTAAAAGTAAGTACTAACCTTCCTTTTTACTAAAACTGATTAAAAAGGATCATCTGCATGCTTGTCCTTTCATTTCATATTCCACTAGCCAAATGGGTTCTCAGAGCTGTGCTGCAAGACAGAATATCTCTAATGAGGTAGCAACTGTTTTTTGCAGGTATCTACTTACTTTATCTGGATGTCTCTTTGTTAATAGTTCCCTCTGCCCAAGCAGCTGTGCCTGTGATATTAGAACAACATGTTCCCTCCAGTACAGTGTGTGGAGTTATTTCATGTCCAACCAGAGATAAAATGTAAGCTACTCAAAAGGAACTTCCAAATCACCCTGTAAAAGGAAACTGCAGAGACAAGTTGCTGGTAAGAAGAGAGATGAAAGGGTTATTTTAAGCACTTACTGACCATATTTCTCTTTCACCAAGCCACGTTATGCAACCTGTCAGGTGCAGAATACTTGGAGTTTCTAAGAGTTGAACAAGCATTGCAGATATGTGCAGAGCAAATACGTTTATTTAAACGACATGCTAGGAAAACAAAGTCATTTTGCATGGAAGTCAGGATGTAGAGGGAACAGGTGGCAGATACAGATATTTTGGAAAGGAGAATGCAAGAGAACAGATTTAATCTGCATTGTTACAGGGGTCAGTGGACATTTCCCTTCCTTATTTACACATATTTACTGAAAAGGGAGTGAGACCACATGGTAATATGTTTTTAATCTTAAGTATTCCTGCAGGGCAGGGCTGTGAGGAGCTGGAGACCAGCTGCAGTGTCACCAGAGCAGGAACTGGTAGTCCCAGGGGGTTGAAATGGCGTCCTGGACTGTGGGCAGCACAGGGAGAGCCCTGGGGAGGGGTCAGGGACCCCTAAAATAAAGGAAGGGATGCAATGAGTGCCAAACATTTATTTGGCTACATTTAAATGAGGTAATCCTCCATAGCAGATCTAGGCTTACTGTGTCTAAAGGTTCAGGATGAAATTTATTGGGAGATGTTCTCACTAGCTGATTTGGGAATCTTAAACTTACTCAAGTGCTAGTGTTTTCTTTACCCTAGTCCTCTGTCACTAGGGTGATTTGTGCCAGGTATCTGGTAGCAGATGTCCTCTGCAGAGGGTCCTCCAGCAAAAAGGCATTGAACACTTTAGCCTGTTCAGCATCATCTGTTTAGATCTTTTCTTCTCTCAACACAGCAGACCAAAGCTTTCTCAGCCTTCCTCTTACCATTAGTTAAATTACAGAGGGATTTCCTGTTACTCCTTACAGGCACGGCCTTTCTGCTGCTCCCTCCCTAACAGTGTTTTTCTCTCTTGCTGTTGCAGCAGTGCTGGGGTTTTTAGAGTTCTCCTTCTGAACTCGGCTGGGTAACAGAGCCTTCCACAGCAGTAGCTTGCACTCTCATCCTCTGGTCTCCCAACTTATTTGTTTCCCTCTGACTTTACCTATTGCCCTCTGAGACTGGTGAAATCTGCTTATTTTGAGTATCTATTGCCTCACACTGTTTCTCTTTACATAAAATAGGGAACTCCACAACTTCAGAAATAGCCCAGGCTGTCCCCATCATGATCTTTACAGTTGTTGAATAGTTAATCCTCGTGTATTACTTTCCCAAGTAGTTAAAGCACTTCATTACCACTCCCGTGCTTTGAATGCAGAAATGTAAAAGCATTCAGAAATAAACTTCACATCTCTTGCTTTTGTGTGCTGAAACAGTTGCTCACTGATACGTTAGCATATGAAGAGGTCAGAAAAATGTCTTTTATTTTTAAAAAATATGTCACCCCTGACACAACATACTCACAGTTCAAAGATAAAGGTAAACACAACTCTCAGGTCTTGCAGTGTAATTGAGCAATCTGTTGGAAACATGAAAACTGCAGACAGCTTTTAAAGAAGTTGGTTGTAGTTTCATTTTGATTCTCTCTAAAACCACAGAATAACTTAATACTAAAGGATGTCACCCATATTCCAATGAAATCAAGAGAGAATTTCTTGTACTCATTGGTGGATTTTAGCTACAACTGCAAGTATGGAGCAAAATAAGATGTTCAATGTTATAAGTTAAATCTCAATAACCAAAATTAGGAGGAATATTTGTAATTGTTTATATCCGTAATAATATTATGCTTAAGATTGTCATGTCTTATTTTATTGGTTTTATAAGAAGCAGAGAGTGTTCTTTAAAAGCTTATTATTAATGAGGATTATGTGTAGGGATCTTGCAAAATGCAGACTATCTAAAATATCCCTTTAAACCACAAATAATAGTGTTTTAGCATTAGCTTTATTTAGCTTCACTGTCTTTTTGAGTAATCCATACTGCTTTAAAAGCTTAACAATCAAATAAACAATTATGATAATTAACAAAATACTGAACTATTGGTGTAAACAAACCTGTGCAAGCATATTTCAGATCTAGGGAAAGACGAAATACAGTCAAGGAAGCAGCGGACCATTATGTCTAATTTATTTTTCTCTCTTCATGGGCAAGGTAGAAAACCACAAAAGGTGTTTAGAAGAGATGACAAAGCAGTAGTTTTATCCCCTGCTCTTCATTATCTTGGCTGAAAAAGAATTACAATCAAAACATGGACGGACATCTCCAAAACTGAGCAAACCTTGGGTGAATATTTCTAAGTGCAAAAGCACACTTTTCATAATCACTAATGGGATGAAAATGAAACTACATCAGTATTTTTATGAAAGGAAGACACTTGACATCACAACACCGAATGGAAGAAACAGTTATTTCTAATACGCCAAAAACTGTTTGCATCTCTGGGTGTGCAGTAAATATTTTCAGATTTTTGCTTGTTTATTTTTGGGAGCACTTTGCAAATGAAACTTGCACCATTCTCAGCAAAGATAAGGCAGAGTATGGTCCTGGGATGCTGTACAAAACCATTCTTCCTTCACTGGAAAGAGGCACAGCATTTTTAAAAGGCAAAGTGACAGGTTGATAAGAGTTTTGTTCAGAAATCACAGTGCGATGAAGCATGTCAAAGAGGTGTGCTTGTTTCAACAGGTCTTGATTTAAAGCAGAGGGAAGCTGGGGGCTGAGCAGCCCGGCACCTCTTCCTTTGGGACACGACAGTGCCGTGTGTTGGCATTCCAGCTCTTGTTCCCGGACAAAAGGAGCTTTCACTTAAACTGCGAGGTATTGAATAATGAGCCCCTGCACAATACAACAAACTGAACACAACTGTCCCAGCAAGGCTCTATCAAAGCACGGGAAATCTGCCCTGGCCCCATGATTTATCATTTTAATTGGAATAAGACAGATTCCATCAACAATTACAGAGCAGAGCAGCAAGAAGTCTACGTTTTTCTTTAGCAGCTGTTATTGTGCAGGGTAGACAAAGAGCTAAGGTAGGAATGAAATCCCTTTTCAGTGTAAATAGGTATCTAATCTGCAGAGGAAGATAAAATATAGAATCAAGACCTATCAGATACCAAATATACTGAAGAAGCAAAATCATGCCTTTTCCACAGTCCTAATACAGCTATAGCCAGTCTTCCTTACTTCTTACAAATTCCTCTGCTAGTGCTACAGCAACTTCTCCCTGCTTCTTGGCATACTTGTACAAGGGTTTTCAAAGAGTCATTCTTTGACCTTCCCAGGTGCTGCTCATTTAGAGTTTCATTTTATAGGCAGTATATATAGTCCAGTAGGGGTCAATGAGGACCACAAGCACTAAAAAACGGAATGCAGCTTAGTATGCCTTGCTATAGATCTGGAATTTTCACTATGTAAAATTAAGCATTTAAATATTATGCCTCAAAGGTGATATAAAAGGCCATAATAATTAACTTTAAAGTCATAATTTTAATTAATACATATCATAGCCTACCAGCTATATTTTCCAATGTCTCTTAGCCTTTGTGAGAATGACACATTATTAAGCAGAGGAGCACAAGTCTCAGAGCAGGTTACCTTAGTGCAAAGGGTTTTTTGCTGCCAGAAAGACTATTAATGATCCACCGTTTCCTAAACTGAAGACCACTATTCTGTCCTCTGAATGCATACTGATTTCAGAGCAGGCAGTCTAAGATGTGGGACCTGGTCCTCAGTGACAAACCTATGTCTGGGAGACAGGTGTCCACTTTAGGACACAGGGAGATGCATGTATCTCGAAAGGTAATCTAAAAAATACCTAGCAGATATTCAGCCATAAATGCCTGCAATGGCCAAAAGCCAAATTAAATAAAAATTTATAACTGTGTCACCGCAATCCAAATGCGAATGCTGTAAGCAGTGGTAGGAATGTCCTAGAAGTAAGCAACAGATACTGGCCAGCTCCTGCATGGGAACACCATATGGATCAAATTTTTCACACTGGGAAAGATGCAAGTGAAAAAGACATGCTGGCGACCTACAAAAACACCTTGGTTGGGATCAAAAAGGTGAATAGAATTATTTCTTGCAATAAAGGCCATGAATTAAACAAAATTAGTAGAGAGAAAACTGGAAACAAATAGATTTATTCCTTTTTTCTTAATGCAGAATTAACTGAACTGCAGACTTCGGACTTAAAAGTTCAAAAGAGCTAAGAAAAATAGGTGAGAGAAAATCATGGAGTGTAGATCCAATGCTGCCTATTAAGCAGGATAATCCAAGTGCAGTTTATACGGGAGGAAGAGTTACTTGCTATTTTTTTTTTTTGTTTCCTATTGTTGGAAATAGCATTCTGAGATGTTTCATGAACTATACATGAGTTGAAAATACAAAGTTAAATGTATTGATTTAAACCACTACAGAAAGAGCACATTTGTATTTTCATTACAGTTAAGAGCGCTCATACCACGCAGCTGATGAGCTGTTTTGAGTGATGAACCGTCTGTTTTGATTGTCATCCCACACCCTTCTCTGCTGTAGCATAAGAAAGAATAAGTTCTAATTCTCAAAACTGAGCTTGTTGCCTAATCCACATTAATAGTGAAAAACATAATCAAGACTAATTCAATGAAACAAGTAAATAATGTCATGCAGAAACACCAAACAAATTGAAACACTACTTCCTAGAGTTGCATTCCTCTCTAATCCTGGTAAAGAATGAATCTGAGTGTGCAATATATCATATTTAAATTCACTTCTGTTAATAATTTCATCAAAAATACACAGAGAGTGGTAAATAGTAGGCTAAAGGGTAGGACACTGACAGTAGCTGTCATGGGGTTGCTAAGTAGGAAAGCAGGAAATCGCCAGACCTCCCTTCTTTCACATTGCTCCCATGCACAAGGGACAGAGAAGAGGTATCTTTTTCCCATGGAAAAACCCAACAAAACAACTTGAATTCTAAACTACCTCCTACACTTTCCTGAGAGTTTAAACCCTAGTTGCATGCTGACCAGCTCTTGGCTCCTCACAGCTACCCACTGTCAACTCAGAAATCTGTAGCACATTAAGAAAGCACAAGTTGAGGATAGCCCAAAGTAAAGTGAATTAAAATGATGACAAATATTTCAGAGAATATAATTCCCTTTTTATTCAGTGCTTTGGCAGAGTTTCCATTCTGAGATGCCAGAAGAACAGAGAATAAAATGGAAGAGTCTGGGAGAACTCATGTTAAAATACAGTGCACCTTGATTTGAGCCTTTATGATCTTCTCTTCAAAACCCAACCCTGCAAACAGCATGCAAGTGTGGTTTGAGAAAAAAAAAAACTGAATAAAAATAAGAATATATCACATCAGTCAATCTCTATTTCAGGAAGTGATGCAAGCAAAGTCTGCAGCAAACTGGGCCTTCTAGAAATACTTTGCCACCCACAGCATTGTGTAACCTTCCTTTGGTGTGAAACACGGCTGGGCTTAGCTCCTGCTAGCAGCAGTTAGCTGCACCCCATGCAACCTTGCTGAAAGTTAAAGAAACAACAAACAAATGCTGTTACTTCCCTCCCTCTGCAAAAGTGTGTCTGATTAAACTCCTGTTACAAAGCCTTATGACAGCAGAAGCGAATTCTGCAGTTTCTGATAGGAAAAATGCCTGTTCCACATCCCACCAGAGGGAACAGAAAGGCTGGTTTGCTTGACAGCTGTTCATGTTTTGGATCTTGCCTCTTTCACCCCACTGGAGCTCTCGACTTTCAACTTTATTGTTTGGGATTTTTTTCCATTTCTCCCTTTTTCTCTCCCATCAGCTAATTTTCTTCATTTCTTTCTACTCACAGTTTCCAAAGCTGAATAAACACGGAAAATACATAGTCAGGTAACAAAACTCAACACTTGACAATTAGGCAAAACTCATGCAACAATTACAGCTGATAAACGACTATACCACATTATTTTTAATTTGGCTGCCACCATAGTAAGTCTTGCATATAGAATATCCCACTACATTAACTCAGACCTGATACTTTCTAAGCATATCTACATGGACTGTTTCCTGGCAGAGTAATAGCTGCCTTAAAACTATTGACTAAGCAAAGCAGGGCTAGAAGAGAGCACATTATTTGACGTTATTTATCCTGCTCTCAGGATATTTGGTTGGATTTTTTTCTCCCCTATTCCTTTGAGGCCGCAGCTTCCCACTGCTGCCGCAGCAACGGTTCATCTGCTATTGCTTTCTTGCTTTCTGAGCAGGGCTGGTGGCAGGAAGCCACAATTGCTCCCTGTGTTTATCTCTCCCCATCTCGCAGCCCTGACAGAGTGAGTCTATTTGGATAGCAAGAGGCTGTGGTAACTAAGCAGCCACAAAATTCAAAAGGGACATTTCCAGCTACTTGCACTGCTAAGAGTAAGTGCAAAGCAAGTCTTTTATAACAGAACAAGCATATTTTTTAATGTGAATGGAATGAGAAAAACAAATAGCAGGTTTTGTGTGGGTGCTGTACTTACATAATCTTAAACGAAATCTTCCTGCTTAAGAATAAAAGCTCTTCATCCTAGAAATGGTTTTTTCTGACAAACATATTAGCAATAACTTCATATTCCAGTTACAATCTCTACATATTTCATCTTGACCCTTTCTGTGAGAAGTTCAGAACCATGCACAGCCCATGTTCCTTCTTTCTCTAGAATGTAGCTCTCATTTCCTTAGGGGATCAAACAGCCAAACCCACTTAACCCCTCCATGAAATATTTAACACCCTGCCTCTGGAAGAACTGTTTCAACCAAATAGTTACAGAAAACATTTGAAGGGGTAGGTCTAAAATGCAAGCTTCAAACCCAGACCTCAGCTTTCCCAAAGGAGGTAGTGCACAGATCTAGGACTTTGGTTCAAGACCAGCCAGCAAGTCAGGAGTAGACTCAGAGCACATACTGGGATCAGCAATGCTCCCGGTCCTGCCTCCCGTGCTTGGACTGCTTCTGTAATTTTCATATAGAAAATAACGACTGCAACAGTATCCAAGGAAGACTAACAGAATGGTGATGAGACTGCTAGCAGCAGTTATTCTTCTAGATGGGTTACTAGAATCAAAGACAAAATTTTACATCAGCGCTGCTTCTGAAAAGTAAGCTTTGATTCTATAAGCATCACCACAGATTCCAGGTCTTCTGCTCATGCATAGTCCAAGTGTTTGATGAGATCAGGGTGTAATTTTTACATCTCAAGCACCACTATCTTTAGTGAACTTGCATTATAAACAATGAAAAGGACATTTTAAAGAAGGGGCTATGCCTGCATTTTTGCAAAGGTAAA
Source organism: Eulacestoma nigropectus (assembly GCA_013397775.1). Classification (NCBI taxonomy): domain Eukaryota; kingdom Metazoa; phylum Chordata; class Aves; order Passeriformes; genus Eulacestoma; species Eulacestoma nigropectus. The sequence continues at coordinate 264,354 of VZTE01004041.1, read as the reverse complement.
CTCTGCCTAATCTCTGCACATGCCTGTCTTCTGAACACTCTGCTACCAGTGCAGCCCCACAGGACCAGAGGTGATGCTCAGCGTCTCCGCATAGGGTGAGGGCTGGTTTCAGGAGGTTTGTGCTTCCTTAGTTTTTCTGAGTGATGGGCAAGATTTCCCAGTGCACTCTGTCTGCCTTTTACTGCTTCAGGGATGCAGAGCGGTCATAAAGTTTAATTGCCCAATTAATCAGGCTTTACGGTTGCTCTATGCTGCTGGAGTGCCACAAAACAGACTGAGCAAACTAGTGAAGCTGGATCATTACTGTGTCGAAACCAAGACACACGTATTTGTGTGTGTGTGTGAGAAAAACATTCAATACATGGGTTAAAGTATCCTAAATACAGAAGTGGGTATAGATTGTACAGGGAGGCACATGTCAGTGTCGTGGAGCGAGTTACGAGCAATAACCCTGAATCCCCCGGTTCTCTTTACAGGATGGCAGAGGGAGCCTTCAGTGTGCAGGTCAAGCTGGCACAGCCAGGGTTCTGTTGGGGCTGCAAGATGGAGGGGAAACGCAGCAGCTGAGGCTTCCTTCCACTCTCTCGGGGCAGCAGAAATAACCTTCTGTGAACGAAGCACAGGAAAAGGAAAAAAAAAAGCACATAAACATCCATGACAATTTGCAAATGGAAGAATCTAAACTCTCATGGGGAGTGGAGTTCAGTGAAGGCAGCACCAGGTGAGGGCTCAGACCAGCTCTGCTTCTCATCGCCTGCTTGTCCTTTACCAGGTCCCTTTGGCAGCCTCATAGCTTTTTTCCCCACCCACCATTGGCAGGTCCCTGTTTCTTTTCAAGTCTCTTGGTTGTGGGTGATGCCAGACGCATGTGCCTAAAGAGAGAACAGCAAACATTTTGGGGTGGTGGAGGACTCTAGAGACAATTTCACTACAAACAAATTCTTTGGTTATCTTAATGCCAGCAGGCATCTCAGTAAAAGTGGTTTCATGTTTAAGAAAAATGCTTGCTTACTTCCAGGTTAATAATTTTTTTTTTTATTAACAAAGCAGTTTGCTGACTATGTAAACTGTTGGTTAGAGCAGTGCGGCTCAAACTGCTAGATGCAGCTACCAAAGGAGCCATGGAACAGTTCAAAAGGGCTGTAGCTCACGAAGAGTTAATTAATCCACAATATTTTTATACTAAACTGTCAACAGTTCAAGGCAGTAAGTATTTCTCTTGGTAAGTGGGTGTTGTGCAGGGCTTGCAGGATTTTCAGAAACAGGCAAATTGAAAAGCAAGCCATGCTTGCAAAACCAATATAATACAAAATTGTGAAATGGACACCACCAGACCCCAGCTCAGACCCCGTAGGATGGTGCCCATTTGGTGAGGCACTGCCTGTGCTGGAGTCACCCTCAGCTCCTGGCTCTTCCCACCTCAAGGAGCTGCCCTACTCCTCCTGCTCCCTGACAAAGCCAGACTGAAAAGCGTTGCTTTTGGGATCCACGTCAAAGTTTATTGCAATATTTTTTCAAGCATTATTTTTGAGTCCATGACAGTAATATAAATCAGCTGATTTCTAGTAATTCTTTAGTACAGATAAGTAGTGACATATTTGAGTTAGTGCAAACACACTTCACTGTAGCTTGTCTACTATGTTTGAGGTGCAGGTCTTGCTTGGTGGTGATGGAAAAGCTATGGGAACATTATCATTCACCCCCGTGGCAGCTGGCATTAATGCTGACCCAGTGTGATCCCACCTTCCATGTCAGAAGGACACTCACAGCTACGTTGGGCTGCATGCTAGCTGGCTTCGCCCTCCCCATCTCCTGCCACCCACACGCATTTAGATCAGCACTGAGTCTGTTCCAGGCTTGTCACAACCCTCTGACAAAGCAAAGAGAGGCAAAGGGATAAAGGGTAGGGAGAGAATTAGCAAGGAGGGAAGAGATGGAAGGAATACATATGTGGAGTGGAAAAGGCTTGAATAGATCATTGACTATGGTTTTCAGTTGTGTTTGAGGAAGCCCTCAGTAACAAGCATTCTACAGGACTCCAAACAGATGACAGACATTGCAAAGGTCCCTTGAAAATCTAGATCAGGTTAGAACAACTGGAAATCTGATCACTAGACGGTTATGCAAGAGTCACATGTGAAATCATCAATCGGCCCTTATAGTGCAGCTTGAAGGAAACCCTCTGCCCAGCCTTTCCTCTGGAGAATTAACGCAGGAATAGCTGAAAGAAAATGCATTTCGAGATTAATTTTTCATTCTCAGAACATCCCATAAAGTGGTTGTTTCTTTTGGAGGTTTGGGAAAGAATAACTGCATACATTCTTTAGAGCAGTGTTATATTGTTCGGACCAGAGCTACCTATTGAATAGTTGTCACATCATTACTTAGAGACATGTGCCAACAAATTTGAAATCCAAACTTGCAGACATTAACAGGAACATGGAGAATTTAGATTAAATGTGCATTTCAAGCTCTAAGCAGGAAAGTTTGCACTGACACTGCTCTATATAAAGCAAGATTTCTGTTGCTACGGTTTCCAAATGGCCTCATTGTGTACAATCAATAAAGGCACCGAATTAAATTGTTAAATTAAAACTGCAGCTCCTGATGCTGAAGGCAAGGACTCCATGCACATTCAGTCACAACTATAGGTTAGTTTGTTTAAATCTTTGTATTCAGAGGATTTGATTACTGCAAAGAGGAAATTCATGCATGCACAGCCTGAGATCACACAGAGATGGTCTCTTTCTTTTCGCACAAATGATGGTTTGACTTTTTGTGCTGTTGAAAGGCAAATATCTGTCAAGATCATAACATACAACTAACTGCAGAATATTATGTTCAAAATGATAAATCACTGTATCACATTTTAGTATTTTATTAAAGCATTGTTAATATTATTTGTTACCTATGAACTGTATGACATTTTAAAAATTAATACAACACAGAAAATGTCAAGTTTTCTATGATTTTAGTGAAAAAGGTATAAATACCAAGTACATTCAAATAGAACATCAACAGATCAGAAACTGGATGCTGTCTATGGATAAAAAAGTATTTATATCAGCTCCATATGAAGAGGCAAAAATATATAATTATGATTAAACAGATTTTGGGATGATGGAAGATTGTGAAAAATTATGTTTGGGGCTTACCTATCTAAAATGCTGCTGACCATGGAATGGAATTACATGGTAGAGATTATATGAGACCTTTTTTCTAAATGCTTCAACTCTTAAAATAAACAACTAGCAACTGAGTTCAGAATGCATAATAAACAGACTTGAAGAGCTTTTAACCCCAATCTTAAAAAGAAAGAGAAAGGAAAAGTGCTTATATAAGAATAACAGTTCAGAGCATCTTTAAATCCAGTGGAATACATTCTTTAAACCCTTAATACTCTGATGTATTTTTCCCAAGAACAACCCTGGTGTGTCTGTGAGATACTTGACCTGTTTCCTTTCAAACCCCTCAAAATAATGGAATTGGTAGAACAGAAAGGTTTACTCCCCTTGATACAGACAGCATGCTAGATGGAAAAGAAATGTTTCAAAGACTTCCAGTGATAATGAACAGAAGTCCTAATTACAAAAGGTAGAGGTACGTCAAAAAGTAATTAACTTTCAGTTAGATATAAACTATGAATCTATGTCATTCTGAAAACAGAACTCAGGCTCCTAAGCTACCTAAAGGCAGAGGTTTTGTATTCCTTGGAGATTTAGCATCTAAATCTCCTATACATTTTAAACATTTTTGAAATCTGGCATTCATTTCCAATCTAACCACCTGATTTTTCTGTGGTATAAAATCACCAGAGTTTGTATTTCTATAGTTACATTACTCTCCAAACTCCTTTATTTGACAAGACTTTGTAAGCGTGCATCAACAGTGTCTTTCACGCATAAAACTAGAAGCACCAATCATAAAATCACAGAATCATCTATGTCAGAAAGGACCTCTAAGATCATCAAATCCAACTATAAACCCAATACTGCCAAATCCAACGCTAAACCATTTCTCAAGTACCACATCTACATCTCTTCTAAATAACTCCAGGGATAGTGACTCTGCCACTTCCCTGGCAGCCTGTTCCAGTGCCCAACCACCCTCTGGGTGAAAAATCTTCTAATATCCAACCTAAACCTCCCCTGACACAACTTCAGGCCATTCCTTTGGGTCTTGAAAGAACAATGGACTACTGGATGAGACTTTATTTGTATGAATGTTCCAGTCCATCACCATAGGACACATACATAATTCTTTTACTTTGTGTGCGAAACCTTCTCAAGAAGAACAAAGTACCTTAGAAAATGTGAACTTTGTCTTCATAAATAAAAGCATCTGGTTTGCTGTCTAACCATCTGGTTTGTCTAAAGTTTATAGTCTTCTGAGTGTTATTCACAGGCCCACATATGATCAAGCCTCCACAGACATTTTTATTTGGTAAAAGCTTTCCCACAGCCCTTCATTTTTTCTATCTGTTTTTGATCTTGTAAAAAATGTCATTTTAATACGTGTGTTGTAATACTGCGTGTGTTTGTGTTTCTGTGAACTGTGCAGATCTCCTAGTGTGTGGATATTATGGGCTAGATTCTCTTGGGAACAGTGGAGGAAAGAACTACGGAAGAGTCATTTGGAGATACCAGACTCTACGACTTCTTCTCTGAGGTCCCTGAACAAAGGGCTAGGTGAGGTTACTTTAAAATGCATCAACTATTAACACCTAACAAGGCATTGAGAACTGTTTCAGTTCAAGAGCTACAGCTGGTAATAGGTAAACACTTTGTCAATCCTACACCAGGTAGGTACTCTGCCGTGTTTCACAATTCCATGATTCCTGTCATCATGCAGTGTCCAGATAACCTAGCTGTGTTCAGCTGTGTGTAAATAAAATGTGTTCTTATTTTCCCTTAATTCTACAAGCTGAACAGTCACTACATTTCTGCTTGCTCTGTTTCATAAACACAAGATTTTCCATCCGGAGCCCTTACAAAGCCTTGCCAAAAGGGTTCATTCTCCTTTAGAGTTCAACTGCCCCAGTTTCTGAAGAAAATGTCTCAGTTCTCTGGTAGGTCAGTAAGTACACAACAGTTCACGAGCTCTGATACTTCTGCCTAATCTGCTCTCTTACGACAGGCAATGGAAAATGTTTCACTTGAAACAACAAACATTCAAAATCAGAAATAGAAATTACCTCAGTAGATATTAATATAGCTTCACAGAAGCCTATCTCTTTCTGCTCTAAAACATGATTGATGTTTCAGCAAAGTAAGTGTGTGCATACTTAAGTCTTTTTCTGCGGTCAATAACAATAATTGCACCTTTTTATCTACAACAAGTTAGCAACTGTGTGTGTTATGTCAAAAGTGTGATTTAAAGAGAAGTGTAGACCTATGGATCATGGAGTGCACTACTGTATTTGCAATGTGAACATAACAGCCAATTGGAGCAAAAAGCCCATATTTTAAGTGTGAAATGTGTCTATTTCTACTGTCACTTTTCCCTCTATTTATTTAATAAAAGAAAGTAGAAAGGATCCCAATAGTCCTGCAGAAGCTAAGACCCAAGATTTCTCTTTCCACAGAAGAGTTGAGAGAGGGCAGCTGGATCCCACTGGACCCTGCTGTGTTTAGTTTCTAAAAATGGGAACTAAACTGAGAAGCAGCCTCCAGGGGCAGCAAAATACGGCAGGAAGCTTGGAGATGCCGTTCTGTTCTAAAAAAATAAATTGTTTCATGTACGTGATTCTATTTACTTCTTTGCTTATTTGTGTAGCTTGGGGGTACTGGGTTGTTGCCAAATCGGCTTCTTACAGCTTGGATTCCTGTTGACATACAAAAGTGTGAGTGTGTGAGCTCAAGCACACATACTTAAAAGCAGCTTCTGTGAAGGCAGAGGAGAAGAGTTTTAAGTAATTCAAATTTGCTGTCAATAGATTTCACTAAAGCCTTGTATGCTGCAAGCGAGATTGACTGTATATTCCAAATCTAAATCCTAGGTAATTAAATTTTAACCTTTCATATACAGACAGATTCTAAAATGAGCCATAACTTTCCATCTGGAAAGTTAGTATGTTAACTGATAATACAAACTTCCAGCCATTGTAAATAGGATGCATGCTGCAAATTTAAGTTACAACTTTTTCCAGATTTCAGGAACAAGCCAAGTAACAAGAGCTGAAACGATGAGCCTTAATCTTTGTCTATATGTTCAGATACAAGATGGGCTTTGTATTTCTTTTGTTTATTGTACTGAAAGAGTTAGCCTATTCATTCAAAATGAAAGTCAAGACAATCATTAATTGTGATTTTTCCCAAGTAGCAATGCTAAGCCTGGTCATAAGTAAACTACTATATCGCTAATTATTTACATGCATTGAATTTCAGTGTGAATGAGCCTATCACTGTGTCAATTTCTACATTACAAATTGGCTCGTGTTTTCAATCTCAATGCAACATTACCATTTCTAACCTTCAAATGGGAGTCAGTATTCACACCAATCAAGCTAACCCATATCCTTATGTTCCAGAGCTTATGCTACAGAGCTTCATTTGAGAAGGATAATTAAATCAAAAATTTTGCCTTAGTTTTTTAATAAATTTTTAAGAAAAAAAATACTTATTGCTATGAAAATCTTGTGTGATCCATATTTGTTTTCAGAACACATTTCCAAGAGCTGGGAAGATTTGTTTTCTGGCACACATCAAACATTTTTCCATTGGCCACAGCATTCTTGCACTAATTGAGTTTAGAAAACTCTTCAGCTGCTGCCTGGATGAATATGATCTGTGAAAAGCAAGCCTCAGAAATAATGGGATCCATTAGCTAATTACACTTTATCATCAAACATGCATCAGTTGCAAAATGTAATATGAGAACTATATTCTGGTATCCCAGACCTTTCAGATTATAAGAGCTGCTATTAAAAAGGGACGTCAGTATCTTCTTTCCTGAAATACTTCATACTTCCTAGTGAAGGAATCCACTCATTTTCAAAAGATACAAAACGGTACAAGACCAACATTGCCTTCTGAAGAGATGATTTTGGTGTCTGAAATAAAAACTTCAGAGAATTTGCTTTGTTTATTATGCATGAAATCTGAACAGATCTGTTCCCTGGTTAAAATTATCCACTCTGCTAAAATACCACACAAAATCCTACAATCAATTGCAAATCAGGACATTTTGGTAGAAGGCGTGGATCTTTTTAAATGTGATTATGGACTGTGTAGAAGAATGTTTCATTTCCCCTAAATGCTCCTTTACTTTCACAATAATTTTATTTCCTGTGACAATATACGTAGAAGTAACTGACTGTATTTTGCCATAGCTCTTACCTTTCTAGTAATGTTTCAGATAATACATAAGGAAGATAATCTCACCATTTCTCCCATTATTTTTCCACTGAGAGCATTTGCTTTCCTTTTTAAACAGGAGGAAACTTAAGAGTCCCATTACAGCTGGCCTTGTTAACATATTGACCTTGACTCTTTGTTGCCTTACACTCTTGGCAGCTACATAATTCTGTGCTAAGCGGAAGCTAAAATGCCATCCTCTATGAATATTTACCTTCTGAACATACATGTGAATTTGATTTCAAAGATGACAAGATCCAAGTGGAGAACCAACATCAGGATTTCACATGAAAGTCCAGTCACTTGCTGGTTTAAATTTCAAACTACATAAAATCCCAGAAAAAAACAAACCCCACACAAGCATGTAAGTCACAAAGATCTTCAATATATTTGACTCCTGTGTTGCTGAATAAATTGTGAGCATTCAAGTAACAAATAAGTATAAATTTAAAATTCATGGGTTGCACTACATCAGCCTGACAGTCTTGGTGAGCAGTGGACTGACACACAAGTTTTGTACTGCAGCTTTCCACATGCTCCACACCGGCAAATTTCCAAACAAACAGATTCAATGCTGCTCTTCTCAGCCCAACTCACTGACTGCTTAGCTCACCTTTGTTCACCTCCTGCCATTCCCTTCAGCCCTCCTCCCTGTGGAGCCCCGTTATATACACAAGGTTTGTGCTCCTGTCACAAAGTGAAGAAACAACTGGAGACATTGTCAGAGACATTCCTTACAGTGCTACATCCTGCTGCCATACCCTCACTGTTTCCAGAAGACTGAGAGAGCAGCACTGCATGTGGCTGGTCGATGGGACACGAGCAGGTCACAGCAGCACCTTACATCACAGCCTGCAATGAGGTCAAAGCAGCTCCAGCGGAGGAGGTCAGGCAGTGAGACTCTCAACCCCCTAGAGCCTCACTAAATGCTCATGTAAAAGATTTAGCAGTTGTAAGAATCTTGTTGCTACAAAGATATACAACACATCATCTGTTAGAAGAACACAGAATGACTGCGAAATAAAGTACTTACATCTGAGTAAAATCCAAACAGTTTTCCTTCTATTAGGAAATAATAAAATGCCCTATCTAGATGAGTACAAACCTGCCAGCTTTTTAATGAGATGCTCTTTCTGCTAAGAGTGGTTTACCAGCAAACACACCTCAATTTCTCCGGGTCTGATTATTCCCTATGTAAGTCCTCACACTGGTGCAAGGTTAACAAAAATAAAAAAAAAACCAGTATCAGGTTAACAAAAAAAAGAAGGCCACCAAAAAAACGCCTTACATTCCACAGGTGCAATTATTTCACAAATAAAAAGGAAGCGAACATAAGATTTTGTAGGTGGCGCTTGGAGATTCTTACCATGTATTCCTTTTGCAATCTGAGATACATTACCATTTTAAAGTACTCTGAGATCAGTAAAACTAAATAGGGATATTGTTAGTGCCAGGATTTTTTGTAAAAGTATAGTATCTTACCTGAGGTGTTTCTTTTCCATTCTGCTATCATTTTTTTCCTTGTTTTGTATACGGTGATGTTCATGTTCCCATTAACTCTTACAATGTTACAGCCTACAACCTCTTAGCTCTTATTCCTGTTTTTATGCCAGAAAGCAAAGGGAACAAGCAGCACAAAGCCTTTAACCTTATCTTCCAGGCGAACTTATCATTGTATGTTGGTTATTGTCTTCTTTTGCTAATAGAAAGCAGACAGATACTTAGGCATATCCCTGGTTTTCATACAGGCTCCTCTAGGATGATTGTTTTTAGTTCCAGGAAGAGCATGCAGCAGATGAACACTCAAATGAGGATGAATTTTAAAAACCTAAGAAAGCATGCTCCCAAAATGTAAGTTTTATACATTTGAAAAACACCTATTTAATGCTATACTTCATATTAAAACACAGGTGTTCAGTAGCAGACCTCAGATATAGGGAAGATTTAGATTTGCTTTCTTTTTCTTTAAAAGTTCCCTGGACACCCAACAAAACTGAATTACTAATGGCTCACCTTTGGGTTGATCATGAGTCTTAGCTGAACCTTTTTGTCTAACTGGGTTAATTAGGTATTATCTTTTCTCTTTTTCACCTAAATAAAGGTTTTATAATCTCTTAATATTTCAGCTCCTGCAGCTGCTTTCATTGTGCAAGTTAAAGATCTCTGTTACGCAGAGCCACCTATTTTCACCTATTTTTCAAAATATGTAAAACTAAATTGGTTTTGAAATTTCCACTCATCTGCAAAAACTACCTGAAACTGGCCAACAAGGGGGTGACCATTCCCCTTCCTCCAATGATAGAGAAAGATGGGATGACAGACATGTGCGACTGCCTAAACACTGTTCCTTAGGAAACAGCCTTAAAAAAATAAATCACTTTTCAGATCACATGTTAAAGCTTTGTACAATTGAGGGTTTGAGATGTGCTAAATCTTACATGTTCTGCACAGTCCTATTCACTTAAACAGAACTAATCACCCAAATTGCATAAAGCTAAGTGCTTGTTTAAATCCTCACATGACTGATGACTAATGTTCAGTATTTAAAATCCTTTCCGAAGACAAAGGAACTGATTGTTTCATTTGAGCAGACAACTTTCTAATTCATCATAGTAATTTAAATCCTTATCATTTAAAACACCTAAGAAGCGTGGCCTCACTTCATCAACAGATTCTCCTTTTGTCCTTCTGGAAAACTTTGCATACTAAATACCACAGCACTGGAAGTAAAATATTTTCAGTCTGAAAGTGATTTAAATTCCATCTTTTATGACAGGTATTAAACAAGAAAAAAACGCAGAGGCTAAATTTGATAGGGTTCCCTGAATGCACTAAATCTAAAGAGAACTCCGAGTTGATCTTAAATATAACAATCACTGAGTATTTAAGTGGGTATAAAGCATTGCCTGAATATGCTTCAGTATACAGTGTAGAGTGTACAGCGCTAGAAGACAGGGTTTAATGTTTCACCTTCTCCAGTTTACCAAACTTTAAAATTATAAAAGCTATGTAGTTTGTGTTGCTTTATCTCAGGGAGATTCAAAGAGTGCGACTGTAAGCCTTTCAGGCGCGGCATCATTTTGTTCCCTTAACAGCAGAAGCCCATCCAGGTTCTGCTTCGTGACCGGGACCCACCAAAGCGCAGTGGTGTCAGCAGTGGACAAAGCCTCTGGCAGGCTGTACACGCTCCCTCTCATGCCTGCCGAGAGAGCCCTTCTCGCAGCCGTAACGCCGCCGCTGCAGGGGC
>VZTE01004041.1:207240-253043 GCA_013397775.1 Eulacestoma nigropectus | reverse complement strand
TCGGCCGCAGCGCCTCGCCAGGGCCGCGCGGCGGGGCTCGGCCGCGGGAGGGCCGGCGGGGTGGGTCCCGCTCGGCAGCCCACGTGTTCTGCTCCGTGGCTGCCGTGTCCCTGGGACGCTGCGGAACTGGGGGGAAGGGTGTGCTCCCCTCGGGAATGGGTCTGGGTTGCCTCTCACCGGAGTTTTCGGGAGCGGCCGCTGCTGTCGCCCCAGTCCACAGCGGCCTGGCTTACCATTGCTGGTGTTCGAGGGCCGCGTTGTGAGGTGGTGGCGGGAAGGTAAAGTTCGCGCTGCTGGAATGCAGAGTCTCGAATCGCGGTACCAATCTTTTCCGACAACACGAGCCATAAAAATACGGTGTTGTAGAATGGAGGGGTCTTTTCCGTCGTGTACAACTAAATCTTGTAACTATGAACCAAATCCTAAAACTTATTATTAAGATTCTGCCTTAATACTGTGAGTATACCTGGAGGTGTAAGGGGAGGTACTGTTTTCTTCAGTGCAAGATGTTAGTCTTGGGTCTGAGACTAAGACTGCTAGATGGTTAAAATAAAGTGGAAGTTCCTGCTGCTTGTGCAAAAATGTAATGCTGTATTAATACGCGTTTGGATTTTTAGAAAACTGCAACGGCTGTTGCCCACTGCAAGAGAGGGAATGGCCTCATTAAAGTTAATGGCAGACCTCTGGAAATGATTGAGCCCAGAACTCTGCAGTATAAAGTAAGCATCCACCCAGCCTCCACCCTGCTTCCCCTTTACACATGTAATTGCTTGACACTGAAGACAAATTGCTTGTCTTACTGAAAGTACCAAATATTTGATTATTAACTGATTATGTAAAATACAGATGCTGTTATGAAAATTCAGTAAACTGCACTTCTGTGATGGGCTGTTTTGCTTAACAGGTTTCACTTAATGTGAAGTATTTTCTGCATTTCCTATATACCTTATAAGCTGAAATTGGTGACTTAGAGCCCTCATTTTAAAAAGGTTGTTTAGAACTTTATACAGTAGCCGCTGAAAAATGCTGAGAGAATCTAAAACTGTCTAGATAACTATAAAGTGGAGAAAACTACCTACAAATTAATTCAGGTCTTCAGTTTCAATGAACTTACTTTTTGCATGTAGTTATGGCATTCTAGTTAAACTGTTCCCTTGCTCTTAATTCCCATGTGCATGTGCTTTGCTATTAAGAGATTTGAAACTTACATTTACTAAAGTCTTTGGTTTATTTATCTTATGACAGCACTAGTAAATGTTAAAGAGCTCTGCAAGAAGTGTACTGGACGTTAGTGTGTGCTTTTAAAATCAAGGCTCTATCTTTCAGTATATTCAGTAACACACATTTGGTAAATACTACAAGCTCTAATCCTCATTACAAATGAATTTTCTTTGTGTTTTGTTTCCCAGCTGCTTGAACCTGTCCTCCTCCTGGGGAAGGAACGGTTTGCTGGTGTTGACATCAGAGTTCGTGTGAAGGGTGGTGGCCACGTAGCACAAATCTATGGTATGGTTTTTGGTGCGGGCTGGAATGCGTAAAGCCACTGTAGTGAGTTGACCCTGGTTTCATGCCAGGTGCCCACCAAGCTGCTATGTCACTCCTGGCTTTACCTTGATGGGGAGGGGGAGAGAATAACATGGAAAAACTTTGTGGGTCCAGATGAAGGCAGATGGCAGATTACTAAAGCAAAGGCTGTGCCCTGACGCAAAGGAAAACAAAAGGCTTCCATCAGCAGGCAATGTTCAGCAACTTCCCGGGAAGTGAGACCTCAATACCTGTAGCAGGTGCTCTTCCTTTGCTTTTACTGCCGAGCAGACTTCCTTTGGTATGGAATATCCCCTCTGGTCAGTTTGAATATCAGCTGTCCTGGCTGTGTTTCCTCAAAGATCTTGACTACTGCCAGCCTGATGGTGACGGAGAAATGTTGTAGGCAGAACCTTGGTGCTGTGCAAGCATAGCGCAGCTGTAGCCAGAACACAAACCAGTTGAGAGCTGTCATGGGAAAATCATCTCAGCCAGACCCAATGCAGCCATGTACTTAAGAGGCTTGGGACTTGCCAAACACTGTTCTGTTTCTTTCTCCACTGTGCAAATGCAGTTTTTCATAAGGGCTTATTAATTACATTTTATTTGCAAAGCTGTAACAGAGTAAGCTGAGTGAAGCAAAGTGATGAAGTTTTGAGGAAATGCAAGGGAACTACCTTTACGTTGTGCACTGTGACAGGATGGTTCAAATGCAGCTGAGCACAAGGATTTTGGGAGGGGTTTAGCATTAGAAATTATATCCTTAGTTGTATATTTCCATGTTGTTTAGAAGCATCTTTCAGGTGATGAAGAAAGCTAGGCAGTTTTCCCCTTGCAGAGAAGGCTGGGAATATATTTGCATTAGTTGTCGATAAAAGTTCGTCTTGACAAAAGATAGATTTGTTCTGCTGCTAATTTGAATGTAGTTTGTGAAGTGGAGCTGAGGCTGCATAAAAAGCAGAGGCAAATTTCAGGCTCAAGCTTGGTAGCATTTGTTTTTCAGAACATTCATATTTTCATCAAAATCCTGATGTTAATGTTTTGACAGATAAGTGTAACAATGTCCTGACAGTTACTCCCATTCTCGTGGCTTGAGTTCTGATTACTGTGGTACTGTGCTAGTTTTTCTGTTCTAGCAAACAGACTGTCCTGTTGACCCTTTTGCCTCCTTAGTCTTTCAACACACAATCAATTTTATCTTTGTTGAAAACTCTAGACATTTGGGAGAACTGTTAAGGATTTTGAAAGTTGACTGCTTGTACATAGAAGATGAACCTACATTAGTACTCGGGAGAGAAGGTGATCAGACAGCCCTTGTGCAATTCCTTGGCTAGATGGCAGTTGCCAAATCGACAAATGAACTGTGGGTGGCCTCCCGGCATAGATTTCTTAAGATTTGCCAAAGTAAAGGTCACGTGAAGTATGTGGGAGGGGATATTAAGGAAAGAAAGGATAAATTGGCAGCAAATAAAATAGCACATTTCTCAGATAATTGGCACTTTTTGTTTAAATTTTAAATAGATTTGCAGTCCTTACTGATCTTTTATCTTTTTTTAACAGCTATCCGTCAAGCTATTTCCAAAGCTTTGGTGGCTTACTATCAAAAATGTAAGTAACTTTGGTTGTTGTATTAGCTTTAAGTGGAAATGTGTTGCTTTTGGTTGTTCTACTGCAAAAAGTATTAATAAGGATTTGTTCCATGTGCAACTGCTTAAACTAAAGTTGTTTTTTTTAAACAGATGTTGATGAAGCTTCCAAGAAAGAGATCAAGGATATTCTAATCCAGTATGATAGGACTCTGCTTGTTGCAGATCCTCGCCGTTGTGAATCCAAGAAATTTGGAGGACCTGGTGCTCGTGCACGCTACCAGAAGTCTTACCGTTAAAATTGGTCTCTAATCATGTGGCAGTCAATAAACAGAAAGAATTTGATAATTTTCATGTTTCTAAATTGCCTTTTCTTGGGTGGATAAATAGATTTTTTCACTGTGTGTTGAGATTGATACACAAAGGGATTTGTAGTAAGTAAAATCACAGGGCTGATGGCAGTTCTTTTTTATCTTTTCATAGTAGTTCTAGGGAGTTAGGGTTTTAAGAAAAAAGAAGAGCTTTCTTCTGTTGATGAATGTGTGTGATGAATGCAAAGATAAAGAAGGCTCACATCCTGGATTTTGCGGGTACATGCAACAATACAGTGGTTCGTGGAAGATTTCCATCCTTTCTGGTAGTTGACGTTGTCCAAACCAAAGTAATTACGGAGGCAGGGGAGGGAGGTGTATTGAACTCTTCGATTACCAGATAATGCAGAGACAGAGTCCTGAACTACTATGTGTAAATGTAGGAAACTTTAAATATTCACTCTAAAAATAGTATTTTGTAAAAATAAATCAAGGATTTTTTGTTTTAAGATTAGGTCTGAGTGATGAATGCTTCAACTGCATGTTCACACAGTACAAGCACAGTGGAGTAACTGCTTAAGTTATGAGCTGGGTGAGGCAATTTGAAAGCTTTGGAGGAAGAAAGGGTGGAAAAAGTGAGTTGAAAAGTAATTTTAAAAAATTTAGCTAGAGGGTGTCGGTATTAAGTGTTGGAGAACTTTCCGTTCCTATCCATTGACCCAGGGACAAAATGTAAATCCTGAGTAAATGTGGGATGGGCCAACAAGAGTGTTGAAAAGACTCATTCTGTCCTTTGAAGAGTTGCAAGTAATAGAGTGAGGCCTTGGATACGAGCTGACCCAACCGGTGTGAGTGCAGCCCTGAGCTGTTTCCTATGTTGGTAAGCCAGTTTGGAGTGGAACTGGAAGAAACTGGAGACTAAGACACTGAGCTGTATTGCTCTCCAAGCCTGGTATTTTAATGTCATAGGCTTGTATGCCAGTACTGGAATTGTCAGAGGAGCGCCTTGGTACTTCAGATTTCTGTTGGGCTTTCTCTTAGCATGGTATTCTCAATTGCTTAATGGGAGATTTTTTCAGTGTACTCAGTCAATACAAAGTTAAACCAGCTTCCCTTGTGAGTGAGGGAATGGGAATGAATAGTAAAATTCCACCCTTTTGCTCTAGTTTGATAAAACAGGTGCTTACAGCTTTTTATTAATGTTAAGCATTTGTCATGATGCCTCTGCTTTTTCAGTAGGAAAGTATTAAAGGTGTACTCACAGTTATCCAAGAGTTAAACATGTAGCAAACGAATTCCTTCTAAAAAAGGGATTCTGCATCCATCTCCATATTTTAGCTGTCACTTTCTGCCACAAAATAACTGCATTCCATGATTTGAATAGAAGAGGAATGCTCGTATTCAAACCTCTCATGCTCCTATTGAAGCGAAGGGAACTGTTGTGTGTTCTATCACCAATTTACATACCAGGATTATTTGGTTTTACAGTAAGCAAATGGGACACTCCATCCCAGACTCCTGCTGTCTTTGGCAAGCTGCATGGTCTGCTATCCTCAGTCCCTGTTTCCTGCACTCTAAGCTCTTGGGCTGCTGAAAACTGCAATCCTCAGCCTCCTAGCCTGGCCTTCCAAGGAAAAGATGCTATGCAGAGCTAATTTTGAGTTTGATCACTTGAATTCCTCTGAGTTTTGTGAAAACTTGTGTCTTGATGATAATTAGCTTCAGCTGAGGGAAAATAAAGTCTTTTAGTTGTTTGGCTCGTGTGACTGAAAAGCAATGGCTCACTCGTTGCTTAGGAAATGTGCTCTGGCCTGCCAGTTGGCCCATACATATGCTGTGCTATGGCTTGTCCAAAACTGATTCTTGCCTAGCTGTTAGTTAAGTGGGATGGAGGGGAAAAGAGATGATGCAAAATTGCAGTGGTGTAGAACTTAATGAGGCAGAGGGAGATGCAATACCTGACACCAGTAACCTTAGGGGTGGATTTCAAAGTTATGAGGAAGCCTGATGGATCTGTTTTTCTGCTCACAGAACAGCTTGTAACAATTGGGGATTATTGTTTTGCTGTTCTTTTGTGGAAAGGCTGAAAATAAAACTTGCATTGCTACTAATATATTCAGAGATTATATCTGCATGTCATTTCTTCTACCAGAAGACTCTTAACATAATAAAAATGCTTTCTGAACTGAACTCTGATCCTATAAAAATTCCCCATTAATCCTGCAGAGTGATGTCATTGCCACACACTTGCTTTCTAAATGAGAAATGTTTGTAGAATTGGGCTGCTGTCTGCCTGGATGGCTGAAGGTTTTTATTCTCAGAGGTTGCTTACTGATCACCCACTAGAGGGCTTAACTTCATTGGGGAACTGTAACCACTGTAAGTAAAGTTTGAATGTGTTTGTAAAAATGTCTCCTTTCCTCATGTCCTCATTCTGCAGGGATGGTAATGAATCACTTGTCATTGAGCATCCACTCTGGCCAGAGACACGCACATCCACAGAGAAATAGTGAGTTTGATCTTCAAACCATTAGGAAGGTTCTTGAGCAGCTGTGGAGATGGTTCTCAGAAAAGAGGAAATGCCCCTAATACCTTGTATCGTCCAGCTCTTTCATTAGTTTCACCAATGCTAATCCTTAGGAGGATCATCTGTGCACAACAAAATGTGGCCTCACTTGAATTCTTCGTTGAAAATGCCATGTTTTGTTAACAACAACAGTGGACCTGGTTCCAAACCAGGGCAAGCTTGTGCCCATGGCATGGAAGGCAGTTATTTCCTTATCCATTGTTTATAATCCTGATAAACATTGTATATAAATTTAAGTCCTCTCAAATGTTGTGTTGGAAAATATGGAGAAAATTTATTTTGACTGCAATATACAAATATATTAACATTGAAATGTTTTAATTTTATTTTTGAAAAAAAAATATGTAACTTTAAAAATGTAACTGGCATTTTTTAAGTGTGGAGAAGTGTGTTCTGTATTGTGCTTATTTTCTTACAAATGCAATTATTTTCTAGTGCATTTTTTTCTGTTCAAATTTTTCGGAAGTGCCAGTCTAGGAGTATCCTAATATTTGCTAGATAATATGTGTTGTTGCCTTGATATAATTTGATTTAATTTTTTTAATCTCTTAATATAGTCCTCTGAGTTACAGTTCAGAGTACTTGGCTGAATAATTCTTTTTCCTTAGCTAACATCCTTAATGCGCTTGGGACTGCTGTTTCCTACCTTGCCTTTGGCAGAGATGTCTAAACTTTATGAAGCCTATTGCTTTAGCTCTTACAAAGTTCCTTTGCAGCTAATAAGGCTTGGCCTATCTTTAAATATTAGAAGTTAAACAACTGTGAAATACTACATATACCAACTTCGCGATAGAAAAATTGTTTAAAACCCCCCCCAAACCAAACAAAGAAGCTATTTTGGTTAACTTTTTTTTTTCCCTGTTAAACCAAAAGAGTTCATTTCTATTAATGTTACATTAATTTAGTTGCGAAACTGCATATGAAGCATGGTGAGAAATACGGTCTTGAGAAAAGAGGGAATCCCAGATCAGATTTCTCAGAGGAGCTCGGAACAGTTTCTAAACCAGACTTGGCTTGACAGTAAGATAACACAGAGACTGGTGATGGAATTTGGAAGATGTAATGCTTGGTTTCATCTTATCTTGAGAGCAGCCTTGAGAGTAGGTTTATGAGATGGTGAAAGTCTATTCCCTGTAAGTTCTTACGTGAGAGTTAAAAGTCTGTGAGTGACTATATCAGTGTGTCCATATGGCCTAGGAATTCACTTCTTTTGCTTCTGTTTGTGGTGTGGAGTGGTTTTGGACCACATGAAGCAGGTGCAACTGAGCTGAGAGATGCAGTCCAGCTGCAGACAAGCAGCCAGTCCATGGAACCAGCCCATAACTAACTAGTCAGAAGTAAAAACAAAGCAAAAAAACCCTCTTGAAATGCAGTTATGGGAATGTCAGCTTCTCAGATCCAACAGTAATAAAAATAGTCCTTAAGAAATAGTCCCCGAAGAGTGTAGTGTTATGTATCAGTTTGCAATAAGCACCCTTGTGCCACCAGTGATCCCAAACCTTCACCAGTACTGTTGGCTGCTCCGTGGACACAGGGTTTTGTGCTTGTCTGTGCTTGAGGAAGCTAAGTTTCCATTTGCTTTCTCTTGTCCATCTGGGGAGCAGGAAAGAGAAAGGGCTGGAAGAAAGGATGGGAGAACTTGTTACCTGAGAGAGGCCATCAACTTCTTAATTTTATTTGTGTCCAAACCCACCTTCTGTAGCATGCTCAGAGGGTCTCACAAAGCACCTCCTAGGAAGAATGGAGGGTTAGGCAAAAGATGGGCTTTGCAAAATAAAAAGAACAGCAGCAATTTCAAGTAGCATTATATGTGTCTTTAAAGCTGTGCTTTTTAATGATTCTATTTACATTATGGTAAAGCAGGTAAGAGTCTTTTATTTTTAAACATGATCATTTTAAATATTGGTAAAATTATGTTCTTATATTTTAATGAAAATTAGAAATGAAACCCATTGGTCTTGTTGACTTCTTTCTCCTTTTTCCTAATGCAAAGTTTTCATAACATGATTTATTAAAACAAAAATATAATTATCCCCTGAGAAGCCTTCTTTTGTGCTGTAAGCAAACTATACTCAAAAATGTATCCAGAATATTCTTAAAATCCAGATGTATTATTTATTAGAAGTTCATCTATCTCCTTTTAGGACAGAGAAAAAACATTAATATGTTAATCTCTAAAATCATCTGGTTGTAATTTATACAGTAGTATTATTTCAGGTTCTTGCAAAAACATTTTGTGGTATTAAGGAGTAGAGAACAGCACTCAGCTCAAGCCTCAATGCACACAAAGGTGTGTGACGCCTGAAGGATCTCTCAAAGCACCATGACATGGCAACACTTCTGTCATTGTCTGCTATGTTATAAAGGGCCGATTCAATTCAACAGAGGAGTAATGCTCGCAGGTCTGGTGGAAGTGTAACTAATACAGGCTGTGCTGAGGAGCTACCGTGCATTGCTAATGAGAGACATGCAGCCAGGAAGTTGTACGCAACACTCGCAAAGCTCCTGAAGCTGTATGTAGCTACCAAGCTTGATGCCTCCTGCTCTTTTCATTTTCTGCATTGCGTTATTGAAAATAATGAGTCCAATTATATAGCCTCTAAAGGATTTAAACACATTGTAGAAATACATAGTTGTAAGATGCCACATAATCAAAGCCATTAATTTGGATAGATTCCCTTTTTCTAACTTATACTGAAATGAACATAGTAGGAAAGCTCAGTTTAATGATACCATGGAGTATATTCTTGCTTCATTCACTGCTGTCCTCTTTGCAAGGTAAGAATTTTATTCAATTTTTTGTAGTAATACTAAGTTTTAGAAAAATTTTTCTAAATATTTTAGTAGTACAGCTACTTCTTTTTCTGTCATTGTATTTTTTGACCTTGCTGGAATTTGTAAATGCAATTTAAACAAGTATATATCACCATTCTCTCTCAGAGGTGTAGAAACTAAAATATAACTTTTTTTTAAGATACATTTTTTATGTCTGAATTTGTTACAAAACAATTATTTATGAACAAAATCTAACTTTTTTGCCTTTCTTGCTATTGTGGTGAGATGAGTAAGCATTTAATGATTTTCAATGAGGTATGCTTTTGTTTGAACAGACTGCACCTGCAGTTTGTTTAAACGTTTTTAGACTGCTAGGGTAAATAATTGCTCTCCTAGTTATAGAAATTATCTTATTTTCTATGTAATGTAACTGGATCTTATAGATAATTTCATTGCAACAATTATAAAGATTTGTAATGTAATATGAAAAAATGCTTTGTGGTTTTGTTTGGTTGTGTTTATTTGTTTGCTTGTTTTAAGCATGGACTCATTTAAAATTATTTACAATTGAGTCTTACAAGCCACAGTCAGAAATTATTATAACCCTGGAAGCTGATTCTGGAAAGCTCAGGTTCTATTTTACCAGTTTACCTGTTCTGTTTTTTTGTTCTGAGCCTCTGAAGAACGATGAACTCTTTTCACTTCTTCATGGTAGCATGTACCAGAATTACAACCATGAAAACCTGCGGGTGAAGAGTGCATGAGAGAATCAAATTCTTAGGAGGGAGGGCAAGTAGTGCTACATTCCTTGGAAACAGAGATTGTGCAAAGGTGCCCTGGAAAACTCAGGATTGCTAAACCTCAAAATTCGATAGTGTTCTTTTAAACTTGACATTGCTTGCCAAGGGCAGAGTGAGGCTGTAGAAAAAAATGTTTAACTTCATGATTTTTTAATCTACAGGATCTTATTGCAAGCTTTCTCTTTTGAGAAGAACTTTGAGGTAAGTTTTTATTCCTTATTTGTCAAGTCCTACCAACAGAACAAGAATGAGCAAGTGCAATGCAGTGCAAGTTAGAAAGTAAAATATAGCCTTGAATTCAACATGTAAAATGTCATCTACATGTAGGTTGGATGTAGAACACACTTTCAGAATGTTTACAACTCTTTTCCAAGTATTTACGTAATGGGCATGGGTCCTCTGTTTGAAAAATGGAGGTCCTTATGAAAAATGATACTTCTATGGTCTCGAGAAAGCTTAGAGGAATAATGGAATGAAAACAGCATGAGATCACGATTTCATGACTGGAAAAATGCATTAAATGAGTATCCATCTACAGTTTTAACTGCATGATAAAATCCTAGCTGCTATTTGAAGCACAGAGAAGTAAGTGCTATACAGCCTTAGAATAAACATTTTCAATACAAATTTTCACATAGAAGCTGAAATCCAAACAAAACCCAAACTAGGCAATGTTCCTGATCCCATTGAATTAAATGGGATCTATGCCATCAATTTCAATGGAAGCATCTAGTTGGATGTAGCTTTGTATGTCTTACGACTTCTAATATATCTAGCGGACACACATGCACGTCAAAGGATGTGCCATCATGAAGTGTTGATGGAACTGTGTTTTATAGTTTGATGCCCTTGTTTCTAAATTTAATCACAAATTAAAATCGGCTCCAGCTGGAGAGTCATCTCTTGCTATCAAAAGTACCATCAGAGTATATTCAAGCAACACTCTAGGGAACTTGTAGCCACTCACATGCAGCATGAAGTAAATACGAAGCTGGTTTACAATTTTGTATCCTGTTGTGTAAGTCTGTTTTGCCTATTTATGTCTCCCCAAAGCTTCAGGTACCTCCCTGTCCAAGTAGAAATTGGAGTGCTGCCCAATTCTGTAAAATGAGACATTGACAAAAAAAATCACCTTTTTAAATGTTAACCCAAGAAAGACCTCTTTGATAAAGTGATGGTAATCAGAGAGAAACACTTCTCTCTGGGGACTTGCTTATTCAGGTTGCTCCAGGGACCTTTGATAATACAGGATCCTTTTTGTTTTCTTCCAGAAATGAGTTTAATGCAACTCGACAGAAAAGAGATCTTGTAACAGCTGAGGTAGGTTATACCTCCAAAAGCTGGAGGGAGGGGAAACCCTCCTCCCTTTTCTGCTCTGGGCCTTTGCCATCCTTACAAATGAGCCTTTGTGGGGAGAAGGGCTGTGGTAACAGGAGGACAGTGAGGAGAAGCAGCTACTCCCCACCTGCTCACCCCGCCTGAGCCGTGGCCTCATGCCTTCATTCTCCCTCAGCAAAGTGCCCAGTGGGTGACCTACCCTGCCAAGCTGACTGATGCACACCATGGGAAACAAACCCGGGATGTCTCTGTCTTTTGTGAGGGTGAACAGAACGCCCTGGAAAGCTGTTTGTGTTTGTGAGAAGCACAATGGCGGCACCACTGGCACGGTTCCCTCCTGGACATGGTGCCCTGGTGGCTCTGGCCTGGCTCTGGTTCCCATCGCTCTGGCCACAACACTGCCTCAGTGCTTCATCCCGGCAATGTTGTGCTGAAATTCAATTGTAAACAGAGGAATCTTGTTCCCCTACTTGTACACACTTGGGCTATGGAGCCCAGCCAAGGGTTATAACCCCTTTTGAAAGGGGTAGGCAGGAAGCCAGAGGCGGTCCTGCCTCAGGGTGTTTTGGGGAGTCTACAGCCAAACCAGGGGTGATTTTCTCCGAGACCCTTTGAGATCTATGTGCCCCTACCGAGTCAGAAGGCAGCTGGTGTGAAACACTGCACTAAGGGTAATCAAGCCTCTGAGAGAAGCAGAACTGATGGTGTCCTCGGAGGGCCCTCGGTAGGGAAGTGCTGTCGCTCTACCTCTGCAAAATGACACAAAGGCCAAAAGCTGCTTTCCTGAAGCGGGCGACTTGGAGTAACTTTAAGGAAAAATGGAAATGGGTCTTGTTGTGCAAGGAGGGAAGGGACCCTCTCCAGCTAGCAATGGACCATGGGCACGAGGAATAATTTTGGTGCAGGGGCCTTCCAGGTAGTGATTCGATGAAATCTATTTCAGGTTGATTTCAGACAGATTGTACTACTTGGATGCATCCCACAATGTATTTCCATTTGGAAAAGGGAAGAATTTATGTCACTGCAAGAGGCATTGGCAAGACCAACCCAAACAGGTTCCTTGCACAGTGTTGTTCACTTTGCGATCCATCAGTTCAAACTCCAGATGTGGAGAATGGGTGGAATCAGGAGGGAAGAAATTAGCTTACGAGCAAAGACTAAAACTATTTTTTCACTTAGTTGTGCAGCTGAAGGCTGGCACTTAAGTCTGTGGGGACAGCAGAAAGGTAACTGTTTTTTCATAGAACATCAGATAAGAAAAAAAAAAAAAAGCAGAGGGAAGAGGAGCTATTTAAGCAAAAAGGACCAGATTTATGAAAGAAGGGATTAAAATTCATCATGAATAACTGTAAGTGGGAAATATTTAAGTACTCAGCGCTTCATCCTGGTAAACTTTCCAGTCAGGCTAGTGGGGGCAAAAGCCCCAAAGTACTTTCAGTCTGGAATGGGATCAGTTCTTGGAAGGGACCATGCGACGTGACAAACTGCAGTAGCAGTGTGCTGGGCCAGATGCAGGGCTTCCTCATAGTGTGAGGCTCCCTGTTCCTAAACAGGAAGCAGGTCAGGCAGATCTGCTTTTCTCTTTTATTTGGGATGAACCAAAATGCAATTCTGAAGGATGTCAAGGAGAACACGAAATCCATTGCAGCTGGACTGGCCATAGTGGGATGATCGGGGGGCGGCTCAGAGTATGAGTCAGGGGAGTGGATGCAGTAGAGGGAGCTCTCCAACTCTGGGTATGAGTGAAGTGAAAAAGGCAGAATGCACTCTGTCCCCTCCCTTTTTTTTCCAAATGTAAATGCAAAACTTCCCATGTGGAGCCTTGTCGATTCCCTGGAACTGGAGGGCACAGATGAGAGGCCGGTAGTGATCTCACAGAGCAGCTGTATCTTTACCCAGTCCCCTCAAAAGCCACTGTGCTTCTCCTCCCCAGGCTGCCAATCCCTCCAGCAGCACTCATGACTGTGCCCTGTGCTGGCTGAGAAGCAAATTACTCATCTGTATTAAAAGTCCCAACCCAGTGTTTGAGTGCAAGGCCTCAAGCTTTTATCAATTCATTTGTAAATCACAAAACCCCTGATTTTGCTTTTATGTTTGACAGGTTCAAGCTGCCTCTCGGTTGCACCATCGTGGGGCCCTGGTGTGGAGTCCGTCAGGAGGTCAGTGCTGTGCTCCTCACCTGCAGGAGGAGAGAAGCCTGAAAATGCTGCTTTCGTCCCCTGTATTACCATGGGCTGTGGAAGCCCTCTTCCTCATGCTCCTACAAAACCCTGTCCTGTCTTATTTTCCCATTTTATCCATGTTAAAGAAGGAAAAATTTCTGTTAAAACTGTACTTTCAAAATAAGGCCTTACAACCAAATCTGAACAGCTAACAATGCAAATCTTTTTTTTTTTTTTTTTTTTTTTTTTTTTTTTTTTTTTTTTTTTTTTTTTTTTTTTTTTTAAGATCAGTTCTATTGCAATTTTTCATTTCTGCCACTTTTTTTCTGGCCTTGTCAGAGGATGTAAGTGTGTCAGAGAGGCTTGTAACTAGTTGGGCAAAGGGAAAGGAATACTCAGGCAATGAGCATGAAACTGCTTCTGGAGGGTTTTAAGCACTGGACAAATGGGTAAAGCAGGCCCAAGTTACAGAAATTGTTTTACAGAGAAGTTCACTGTGTGCAACTTTGGTTAGAATTTTGGTATCCTTCTTGGAAAATGCCTGGTAGGTGCCTTCTTTTGCATGTTTCTATGTAAATGAGTATATGCAATTTTACAACTCAAAATTCTAAAAACAACAAAGAAGATTTCCCCATTAGTGCTATTATAGAAACAATAGTTTTTGCTTTGTTGGTATTTTCAGAGTATCTATGTATATTTGGAAAGCAGTTCTTAAACAGAAAAAATTCAAAGCTAAGCATGGAAAGGAATTTTCACAATGATGGATGATATTCCTAACCACTGGTAGCTTCTGTTTACCTTTACTGTAAAGGTCCCATTTTGTTCCCATTTAATGTCACTCACAGCTTTACTGTGGCCTCATTGGGAGTGGAAGGGCCTGTTTATTTCATTTACTTCCTGCCTTTCATGATGCTTTTTTAATATCCATCAGCAACTTTGGAAGCTTTTGTATGTATGTAGAGTTTTAATCCTACTCCAAGAAGGCAGGCAACTATCTGCAAAACCTGATGAAGTTTTGCTTTGGGACTAGCTTTCTTCTCCACTTTTGGGGAATTATGACTTAGACCCACCTCAGTGAATGATTAGTAAATGACAAGGAGATCGTAGCTTTCAAACAGACTATAAAACCATTTAATGTAACTGCTTTTGGAAAAAATTACTAATTATAACATAAAACAAGCCATTCCCATGGAATCTAAAGTCTCTGACTCCAGTCACCTCTGAAGCAGAAATAACCTTTTAGCTGACTTTTTTTTAGCGTGTGGGGAAGGTTGTTTGGGACTGGTTTTGACTCTCTAAAATATATATTCTGGCCTGTTCACAAACTGAATGTACCCTTTGCAGTAATGTTTAGGAGAGAGAAGCTGAATATATGTATAAATGATGCTGAATTTATTGAATTAGAATGATCCGTGTCCTGTATATTTTGAGATCAGCAGGACTGGGATTTGATTTCTTTACATGGGAACTTGACCTTTTGTTTGCTTGGAGGAGGTTGACCTTTTGCTCCTTTGTTAGTTTATAAGTCTCAAACCAAACGAGAACCTTGCTTCTCTTTTAACCAAGCACCATTAAGGATAAAATTAAGCATATGTTAAAAAATGGAGATTGTTGTTGGTTAATTTTCTCAGCTAATATAGCTGCTCATGATTTAACAATAAACAGATTTAACTGTGATCTCTCAGCCTGTTTGCAAAATTCTGTATCTACTAAAAGGCTGGAATGCTTGTTTACAGGTTCATGTCCTCAGGAGTGCCTTAATGGAGCAGCCTGCACAGAGGCAGGTGACTGTGACTGTCAGTTATTTCAGGCTCAAGGAAGCAGGTGCCAAATTGGTAAGTTTTTTGGGCCAAGATAATTTAGTGTCAGTTTTCAGGGACGTTTAGGATACAGATTTTGAAAAAAATACTGTTACCAGCGTATTTATGATTACTCTGTAGTAGGACTCTCATTTGGCCAGTAGCTAGGAGGATTAAAATTATACGCATTAGGGACATAGAGAAATATCAGAAATGCCTGCATTTTAGCACTTGGGCTGTAACGATAGATGCCATAACAGATAGACCACTGTCTAGTCTATCAGTAGCCAGACAATTTTTTTTTAAGTTAGCTGAACAACTGAAAAATCACTGCATTTCTTCTAACGAACAGTGGCTTATTGCAAATTAAATTACCCACTATTTAAATACACTAGTTTCTGGAATCTGCTGTGTGTAGGGATCAATATGAATTGTCTTCCAGGATGTGCAGAATATCTAAATCCCTCGCCTCTACTTGTAATTTAAATGTCTCCACTGAAGCAAATAAAAAACTTAATGATGATTGCACATGGCTAAAACTGCAGATTTAGGATTAAAAAAGAGTGTTGACTTTACTTAAAATTGAAGACATAAGTTTATCTTTTGTACTTGCTATGTATTTTCTTTATAAGCACTTGTTTCTTTTCTGAGTTTCTACTTTTGTAGATGCATGTGAAACCTGTCAGTTTTTGATGACCATGCTTCTTGTAAACTCAGTATGTTCTCTCCAGTACCTAACACTGGTAAGGAGCGAGATGGGATTTGCAAATCGTGGGGACAGTATAATTTTGAAACATTTGATGGCATCTACTACTACTTCCCAGGAAATTGCTCCTACATATTTGCAAAAGACTGCAGTACTCTGGAACCTCAATACACTGTTTGGGTAAGCATGTGAACATACACTAGAAATAAGTATGTAAGTAAATATAAAAGTAAATAAGTAAGTAAAATAAGTAGAGAGACAATAAATGTACCAAACAAGGCATTAATTACTTAAATATAAAACTGTGGAAATGTGGAAAACTTCTGGAAATGCCTAAACCTATGTGCAGTAACTCAAAATACTGATGAAATTATAATCAAATGAGTCAGTATATTAAAAACAGTATTTCTTACTCCTCCTATCCTTAATGAGATTTCTGCTCTCTCCCTTCCAGAAGCAAAAGTGGGTGTTAAAGCAGACCTCATAAACTTCAATGCACTTCAGCTATCAGATTGTGAAAAAAATACTGAGTTGCTGAGTAAAGTGCAAACAGCTATCACTTGCCTATTAGTGAGGAACACAAATGTGCTAGGCCCCAGTTCACAGCTATTGGCACGCTATGAGGATCTGCCTCCTTGGCCAATGGGATTTGCTCCCACACCCTGTCCCCTC
This sequence comes from Eulacestoma nigropectus, assembly GCA_013397775.1. NCBI lineage: Eukaryota > Metazoa > Chordata > Aves > Passeriformes > Eulacestoma > Eulacestoma nigropectus. The sequence goes on along the minus strand of VZTE01004041.1, from coordinate 236,783 downwards.
TAGGGATTTGCGTTCTAATTTCGGATTTCCTCTACGTCATGCAGAGAAGATTAACAGCTCAAAAGCTTTCACCTTGACCTATGTGTGGAAGGCACTCTTTTTAGTAATTTCTTCGAATTGCTGAGTATCCATGGTTAATGACTTTGGGTCAGGGAGAGTTCAAACCTATACCCTCTTTGAAGAGAGATGCCCTGTTTGTCAGGCTGGTGGTTACTGTGAGAGGATACAAGCTAATGTACCTTATTCAAAATGGTTGGGATTTAAGCTGATTGGGCAGGGAAGAAGGGACAAGAGGGCTTCTAATTCTGAGCCCATGTGGGTCCCATGGTTGTAGGGATGAGGGCAGATCTAGATGCTGATTTCTGCTCTGAGGACTGTTTTTAATTTATAAACAGATGACCTCTTCTTCCCTCAGATAACAGCACTTAGTGAAGATAAATCTATCATTAAAACTGCCATTTCTACCTACTCAAGTTACAGAGAGATGCTGTTACACTCGTCTTTCACAGTTTCATTTTAATTATCTGGATTCTATGTGCAGCTGTGACCTCTTAGAGATTTTAAGAAAGTGCTGTAGCGAAGTCCAAGATTATATTAAAATCTAGAATCAATATGTCAGTGGATTCCAGTGGCTCTGGAAAGCGAGAAGGTTCCATTCAATTGCTGGAACTAATGTAATGTTTTACTAAAAACTGAAAATGTTTACTCAGCAAAGTCATAAGAAATGTGAGACTGTAGACAGACTGGGCAATGGAGAGACAAAAACCTTGCCAAATCCTCACATTATGGTCCTTCTGGCTTTAATAATCCACCCCTCAAGAGGAGAAGAAAACATAAGAATTATTTTGATTTTCCTTTATTGTGTTTCTGTCTTGGGCTGGTTTTACATAAAAGCCATCTGCCAGTACTAATAACTTTTATGATGTCTTTAATTATGATTATCTTTATACATGTAAAAACTCTTAATGCTTTTCCTGATCTAGTTTATTTCACCTGAAGAAACAGTAACTGTTTTTTACTTCCAGGATTTAGTGTCAGTTAAGGAAGATTAATTCAAGTATTTATTAGCACTGTATGTGTTTACTCACAGATATTTTCTTCAAAACAGTTAGATTTACAGCCTTCATCCCTATGTTGGTAAAATGTTCCCAATTACAAATTTATTTAGCTTCACAGCACTGTCATGTAAACTGGTAATGAAATTCCCATCCTTCTCAGAGAATGATGACACACACAGTAACATAAGTCATATTTGAGCTATCTAAACTCTGTCTACGTTTTAATCTGGGTAATGATCAGCATCTAAGATTCAAAACATGTTTCCCTCTCTCTTCAGTGGTATCTAAAATAAGCTCACAGGCTTTTGAAGTACTATAGGACATCCTGCAGGTTTGAGTGGCTCATTCCCTCTGTGATTTATGAAAACTCTGTAAGTTTTGCTCAAGCACAAACCTGCAGTTTTCAAGTCCTGAGAGTACTGTATTCAAGCGAGATAAGTTGATGTGTGACTAAACCAGTCCCCTGGCTCATTATGCTATATACGTATAATGGGGAGAAGCACACTTCAGAAAAGTCTACTGTTCTCTGTTAGTAGGACTGAAAAGCCAGTGCAAAATGGATTTTAACAGATCCATGTAAATTAGATGCCTGCCATAATCTGTGAGAGCACTTCAAAATCTCAAGAAATCCTGAGTGGTTCAGGGAGGCATGTTGTAGTTCAGCTGGTACCAGTCTCAGGTGGCAGAGAGAGTGCTGCTATTACCCTGGGGTTCCGTATTAGTTTGTAATCCTAATTACAATTATAATCCTGGGCTTTTGTAATTAGTTTGTAGATCAGACCTCTAGAAACTGAGCAATAGGGATGTTTCCTCAGTGCAAGTAACAAGGTCCTACTTTGGCCACTATAAGCTAGCTTACTACTAAGCTTGTCTAAGTCTTTCAAGTTTGTCAAGCGTTCAATACCTGACTTTCATCAAGTACTTAGACCACTGGCCTGTGAGGCTATGCACTATTAAAGAGTTGCTGTATTTCTTAGCAGTATTGTTTAGCGTGAACTTTGAGTTTTGCATATCTTTGTAATTGTGACTCTGTCATATTCTAGGTATTTATAGAATAAATACCTAGAATATTACAGTAACTTTCAGTAACTGGAGCATAAAAATGTAAAATATCATATACGAATTTAATAAAAATGATGTGAAATTATTGAAGACAAACATTTATTCCTATTGTGTGTCTATTTTTTTCCCTCAAAGGTTCATAACAGTCCTCACTGTTACGGTTCAGTATATACTTGTCATAGGTCCATCAGCTTATTTTTTTCAAACCAAGAAGAAATAATGATTTCAGGACATGAAGTAAGAAAAAATGGAATCAGGTGAGTGTTCTAATGGTGGTTTTAATATTTTATTGCAAAAAGATAATGTGGAGTTTGGGAAATTGATGCTTCTTGCACAATCCACATGAGTTAATTTGATCTGTATCTTTATTGATCCCTTGCTGTTCTGTATTGGGGCTGATAGAGCTCTAGTGTGAGCAGATGTAACAGTACTGATATAATACCTGAGTGAGGATAGAATACACTCCCTGCATTAGCTGTGTTCATCTTCTCAGCTGTAACCTAAAAATTATTCATTCCTTCTTTGTACAAAGTCTGTGTCAGCAGTCCTAGTTAACCCCTGGTGCATCCTGATACCATTTTGAACAAGGCAATCATTATTTATTCTTGGTAGCTATAGCTAATACAAGACATGATCTTCTTCTAGATGAGTCTGAATTGGTTAAAACAAAGATCTTAAGCTCCTTTGGGGCAAAAACTCCACAAAATATCTCTGAGGTACATCAAACCTCCAAATTTACCTTTTCATTTTTTTAATAAGCAAGAAGATACTCCCAAGGCTATCGTAAGTATACTTACTGGTTGATAAAGTACAGAAAATTTCAGAAAGTTGTTGAGGTCCTTTTGCCATCCCCTTTGTAATGCTATGGCCTTTAGTATCTGAGAATGATAGCTACAGCGATACTGTTCAACCCAACAGAAGCAACTTTGGAACACAAGGATTAGATCTGTGCTTATAATTGTCCAGTGGTCTTTCACGAAAGGAGGAAGAGTTACAACTTTTTTGTCAATGGTGTTTCTGTACTGCAAGTTCCTCCCTTTGCAGATGTCTAACCTAGTGATGACCCAGTGCCCAGAAGGGCTGCTGGTGGTCATAGCACCATATAGCTCCTTGCCAACGCAGCATGCTTGTGAACTCAAGTATTCCTCAATGCAGTGCCCCAGGCTTTGAAAGTAAAGATGCATTATTCTTTCAAGCTTTTAATTGGCACAACTAATAGGTGTATACAGCAGAGAGCACTCATTTTTGATGGTTGATGTAGAGGATTAAACAGAAGATAGTAAAAACATGATGAAGAGTTGAATGGAGTGACTGTGTACACCCAGGAAAAAGTGTTCGTTGAGTTAGAAGGTGATGTTTTATGTGGTATTTTTCTAGCATGAACCACATCTCATCTGAGATCCTTGATGTAGACTATATTTTTCCAGATTAATATTGCCTCAGACAGTTGGAAATGCTTTCATTGAGAGACTGGCTGACTATATTCTGGTGAAGACTACATTTGGTTTTTCTCTTGCTTGGGATGGAAACTCTGGTATTTATATTAAGCTGACAGAAGATCATAAGGGAAAACCTTGTGGCCTTTGTGGAAATTTTAATGGCAATAAATATGATGACCTGATACTTCAAAATAGTAAGTAAATAGCTTAGCCTTACTTTGTGTGAACAGTTTCCATGTTCACTTTAAATTCAATGCTGTATAAATGTAATGCCGTAAAAAGGCAGTTCTGTTTTAGTTATTTTAGTAAAATAGTATATCTGCTCTACTTTTCCTTCTCCTCATCATTAAAGATGTAAAGGGAAAAGGTCCTAGTGCAAGAAAGTATTTATCTGTGCATCTAAGCCTCTTGCTCAGCAAAGCACTTGGGGTATGTTTATCTTAGCTGATGAAAATGCCTTCAAACAATAAATAAATAAACAAATGTTTATGGTTTTCTCTGTGATTAAAGATGAAGGGAAGAGCACCATCTCAAGTAATTCCTTTATAGCAGCATCATAAAAATCCTAGTTGAAATAAATAAATTTCCGAGCTATTTCCAGGGAGTTCCTTGAATCTCCTGGTTGGTATGGTGGACTATGGGCCTCTGACTACCCTGTAGGATGAGGAGCTGCTTTGTGCTGTGTCTGAGGCAGAGATGAATTTTTAGACTTGTATTCTGTAGTCTAGGTAGGGAATACTCCATGGGGGCTTTTGTCCTACTTGCAACTAATGTGGAAAAAAAAAAAAAAGAACAAGAACAAGCTTGAAAATATGAGCAGGATTTTTCTTACTCTTATAAAAACAAAATAAGATTATCTTGCTGTTAGGATGAACTGTGAGAGAATCTAGTCCCATGGCTCTGCCTGTTCTTAAGTCACAAAAGGTATCCCACTGTAACTCTTTTCCCCATTTTTTATGGTTGGTAGTGGAGCTTTTAAACTTTCTTAGGGAAGGAAATTTCACTGTACCTACTGTGCAGAGTCTTTAAAAATCTGCCCAAGTATAAATTTTTCATAGCTTTTCTGCCGTGAGAGCAGTAAGTTTTGTGCAGTAACTTCTGCACACCAGAGTACAGTATGTTTAATAACCAATGTAATCTGATGATGTGTAATAATAGAGAAAAATAATATTTGGAGGAAATAATGAATTTGTATGATCCCTAAAAAATAGTAATTTCAGTATCTTTAAATATATTATCTGTTACAAAAAATTTCCAGCTTGTACCTTTCTTCATTTTCTGAGCTAAATTTATTCACCATCATCATTTCTTCTAGCATTTTTCTTTATCAGAAATGATAGGTTTATTGCACTGTACAGCTGAGAGCCATATGAATCACTTTAATCTTGAACCAGTCATATAACACAGTGCCTTGACTGTGCAAATACAAAGCACGAAGGTCTGAGATCTTCACAAGAATAGATTGCTAATTCATCTCCCTTCCAAGGTGCAACATTTTTTTAAGAGTTTCTATATCTTATCAATCATTTGATATAATGATTTGTCTCTCCCGACAAAACTACTTCCCTGAGTAGTGTAAAGGTAGCTCTTACATCTATCCTGAGTCTTTCAGAGTCCAAATGCTCATTATTTGTAATGCTCAAATACGTAAGTTGCTGAGAGGCATATATTATTCCATTTCAAAGTACGGTTTAAAAACAAACTCATTTTCTGTTTCCTTATCTTCACCTTTAATGTCATCTTTGTATTGCTTTAATATGCAAGGCTGTATCTGTGTATAGAACTGTTTCAAGGCCAGTGATTTTATTTTGTGGTATTTTTTAAAGACTTAGAAGTTTTTTCAAGCCATGTCAAAATGTACATAAAATACTTTTAATGTTTTTGTAGAAGCGGAGTTATATCAACAGGTTCACCTCTTGACCAAACCCAGCCTTTTATGTTTGGGAAGGGTTTTCTGCACAAAGAAATACTCTGTCAGAGAGGAAGAAATATTTTAAGTCTGCCTCACTCTTAAGTAAAACAGACTGATGGTTAGGATGATATAATCATTTATTTGTGGAGATCCAAGTATATGTATCTGATTAGTGTGCTTTGTGGCTTTCCACATGTCACGTGTCCAACTTTGTACCTCTTGTGCTAGAAGTTAGATTAAGTTTTCTATAGTACAGGTCTGGGGGAAAAAACTTCTCTAGCTGATTTAATTTCAATATATTGTCTCCTAGCCATGCATAGATATTGATAACCACAGCATAGATACCAATTACTATAAGGTTCTTCAAAGTGGAGGCAATATACCCTTTTTAACCTAATTAAGAATATAGAGAAAATGCAATATTTAGTTCTTGCTGGAACTGTATGGGATTTTTTTGTCTGTTTCTTTACTGCCAACCTTCTTCATGTTCGTGTATCTAACTAAGCCTGTTGCCATGACTTCCAGTCATGCATCTTGTTCATTAATTCTCCCATGCTCATGCTGTGAGGAGAGCCGGGCATCTCGTGAGTGTGTGTTGTAGGGCTCTTCTGCAGTAAGGGAAAAGGAGGGAGATAATAGCACTAACTGACCTTTGTGAAACGTGATTAAAGACTTAAATTCCTTCAAAGAAATATATTTTTTCTTAAGTATTCCATGCCTTACACTTGGCATTATATGTATACTTGTTATAAAATTATCAGTGATTGCACTTAAAAAAACCCAAGCCAGCATCTTGTAATGTATTTTTTCAATCTTTTTACTTAAATGTAGTATAAAATACAACCTGAAATTAAAAAAAAGAAAAATATTACTTTTCTTTACAACTCATACTCGGAAATCATCTGTAATTGAGGTAATGAACACATTGAAAAATGATTAAAGATTTCAAAGCTGTCTCTTGTGTTTGTGTTGGCAACTTTTTTTATTGTTGCTCTTTCAATGTTTTCATGCAGTAGGTGAATACACAGAAGACATTGCTGAATTTGCAAATAGCTGGGCTGTGCAAGCCTCAGATGATATAGCCTGTGTCCCTACTGCCTCAGATTTTTCCAGTCCTTGCTCAGCCACTGCAGAATCCACTGAGGTAAACTAATAGTATTTTATATATATATACATAGATACGTGCATGTCCATGTAAACACATGAATTTTCTTAATCTTCACTGCCTACCGATGGTAAAATAATCTAACAATATACATGTTGAAAAAGGCTTAAATGCATTGAGGCTTTGAGAAAGGAAAGATTCAGATCAAGGCTGTTGCTAGGGAGTCCCCGATGTTCTTCATATGTTTAGCTTAAAAGTACAAAGGCTCAGATGGATGTGCCAAGTGGCACCAGTCTGCTGGCAGAGCTCTTCATTACTGTTTTAAACTTGGGTTCAGTTTCCAGTCCTGGAATCTTATACCTCATTATTTTAGTATTTGTGAAATAATTCAGAAATAGCTGCAGGTCAGCTCCTGCATTGACACAAAATGCTTTTCTTTGTCATTTCACACTTTTTCATCCCAGCTGGTTTTCAGTCAAGTAGGCCTAGGCAGAGAGGACAAATTTTAGGAAGAATAATGAAAGAGATATAACAGTAAATTGAGACTGGACAATGCTCAAATTTTAATGGGGATATAAAGGACCTTAGACTAGGGAAACAAAGAAGAATGATGCCTGTTCAGAAAATACTGCCTAACTTTCATTTACTGGTTCTCCTTAATGCACAGGACATATTCTTCAAGTGCCAAATATTCCTACAGTTTCCTTTTCTCAGCTGTCATGAAAGCATAGATCCATATTCTTATATTTCAAGTTGTATGAATGATCTTTGCAGGTAAGTACTAGAATTCTTGTGTATTTAATCTTGACACATGAAATGAATGCTCACTCTTTTGTGTGAGATAAGAATGAAAGAACATTGAAGGAAGTTAGGAAGAACTAAGTTCAAAACGAAAGAGACGGGGTTTCTCAGGGGGTGATTTTATATGGGAACAAAGGGCACAGAACCAGCCTGAAAAGGGATATTTTGATTGCTAAGGGCTTACATAGTTTCAAGGAAACACTAGACAAGTAAGTGGAAGATAAATTCATGGAGAATCACTCATGACAAAATATGAGCTGCTAATCACAAAAAACCCTTGAAACTTGTATCTGGAGGCCCTGAAGCAGAACTACATGGAGATGATACTAGGGAGAATTATCAACAATACTGGAGAAGCTGGACCATTTGTAAGACACAGCTGGACTGTTTTTTTATGAGTAACCATTATTGTTCAAATTAGCAGAATTTTTACAATATGGTTCCATATACTTAAATTCAGAGTTGCCAAAAGAAATTCAACTTTCATTTGCTTTGGTGGGAGTCACACCCCCTCAGCTGCTGGCATTGTAGTCACTCTGGTATTTTTCACTTAGCTCTCCAGACTCCTGATTAGTTCTTGTCATTCAAATTAAGCTTGTACTCCAGGAATTGAATAGAAAATCGGACAATGTACCACTTTATTTTTAGTAAGGTTTTCAAATTAAGAAGTAATTGTCACAAATAGGAGGATTTTTACCAGGGTATATAATTCTCAGAGTATCACCAGTTTGATCAAAAACATACAGAAAGGATCACAAGACTAAACATAAGGATCACTCAGGATAATCCATTAAAGCTTGTTAGTTCAATTTTTGATGGATGTTTGGTTTTTCTGATTTACCATCGAGTCAAGATGGAAGAATTTGTGTTTGTAGGCAAATGTTGATGTTGTTCAGAAAAGAGATGAGTTGCGTCTGTGTGGCCTCTGTGTAACTCAGGAGTTTACTGTGACTTTTGAAGAATAACAAAAACCAAATTTTTCAAGTAGGATATTGAATCAGTGCTGTGGTGTTAAGGAGGGTTGGAATTTTTCTCAACAATCTGATATGTGTTGATGTGAATTTTGTGAATGTTATAAACCTTGAAGTTTCTTTGTCTCAGAACCTCATTAATTCAGGCTTATTTTGTTTATAAAAGAGACCTCTCTTCTTGTGGCTTAGTATCAGTTTATTAAGTTTTTTGGGTGGCCATAGTATAGGCCAAGTATTCTTTCTATTAAGACCCATTTAATTGGATTAGATAAGGAGAGTTGGAGAGACTCTGATCACTGTAACAAAGAGTATAGTAGTGTTTGATTTGATAACAGATGTGTTGAAAGCAGAATACAAACACAATATAACACATTCTTAAGATGATTAATTTTGAAAGCATGATCTTGTGTGCTGAGAAGCAAACTTAGTTGATCTGTCATAAATATGCTTATAATAGAAATGTCATGTTATGACTAGTTTATTTTGGCATCAAATCTTCTGCAGTGAATGATGTGAGTTGTTCGACTTTCACAGTAACAAAACTTTGGTGGTATCTCACCGTATGTGACTTACATCTGAATAAAATTTGAACTTGCCTAAACATTGACGAAAGTCTTTTTATTTGATTCTGGTAAAAAATCCACTGTACAGCTTCTTATGTATAGACTAAGGCAGAAATCTTGTCTTTGCCCAAGGTTGTGCTGTAAATCCCTGAGCCTGTCCACAGTATTCAGTGGATATTTTGGCAATGAGAATTTCAGGATAAGGTCAGGAGTCAACTAATAAGGTTCTTCTTATCGAAGTTCAAGGCAATTGGAGACTTGAAGTTCTTACTTGAACCAGAATGTTTTTTATCAGTGTAGGTCAATCATGCAGGAGGGAGAGGCCTGAGATGGGGATCTTGAGACTCTTGAGTTGTCCATTGTCTTCAAGAAAAGGTCCTGTTTCTCTTTCACTATAAGTGGCACTTTTTAAAAATAATAGATCAGTGGTTCTGTTCATTGTGGTAATATTAAAATGAAATAACTTTTTGTGAGATCAAATGATAAAACCACAATGGTGTATTCAGTATAGCTCATTTCTTTTAACATTTTCCCTGTGTGCCTTTATGACCGAGTGGTGTCAGCTATGTGTGAAATATCCTGTGCCATGTCACATCGCAGAAATTTGTAGATGGGATTTAAGTTCCTTGATTACTCTCTTATTTTATCATTTCAGACTGGATGATGATGAAACATACTGCAGGGCAGTGACAGAGTACGCTAGAGCATGCTCTCACGCTGGGTCCCCGGTGCGGGACTGGAGGGATGACTTTCCTGCCTGTAGTAAGACCCTTTAATAAAGCATACTACGTGACCTTTGAGATATCCAATCCAATTCCATCTTGAAGACATTAGTCACTGTAGAACTCAAACCCAATACTCTAGTTGATCAGCCAGTTTCGCTCTTGCTGGCAAACAATGAAGTCAATGACTTGCTAGAGGAATATTTTAATTCCATTGTGGTATGATTTAGATCCATATAAAATTAATGTTTCTGTGGATTGCTTGAAACATCATGTGTGCTGATCATATTCTAGGACAAAGAACATCTTTCAGCCTCTACTGGCCTATAACGGAATTCAGTTAATCCAGCTCCTTATCGTTATCACTACCACCCCTCAATTGCAGCTCAGTCTCATGCACAAGGCTTTGAACTAGCTGAGATATGAGCACATTTTCCTGTCACAGAAGCTATATCTTATTTTGGAGAGATGATACAAAGATTTGCTAAAGAAAGACTTAAATATCGATGGCAGCTTCACCATAGTTCATCAGTTAAACCTCCTCCAAAACATCCATTGTACTTGATCTGATTAACTATCTATACCAGAAGAGCTGCACAATGTTTATTTGTCAGAAATGGGTTTTCTAGCATGGAAAGAGAAATTGCACTAATGTTCAATATACCATGGGGTTTTTTTAGCGGAGAAGTGTGAAGACACCTTTGTTCACCGTGACTGTATCAGTTGTTGTCCACCAACCTGCACATTTGAAAAAGATTGTCTTGGCAGCAACCTGCACTGTTTAGATGGCTGTTACTGTCCAGATGGTAAATATTGTCAATATTATTTCAAAAAATACGTGTAAAGCTAGTATCCAACATCATAATGAAGTCTAAATAGACTGTGCTTAAAGCCTGAAAATGATGAATATTGTAAATTCTGCTGTAGCTGTTATTATTGTCACTGTGATTCTGCTCTTTGTGTGCTGTTGTCTCAGCATGCAATATCAGTTAAAATATGGGGCCATTACTAATGCTTCCTGCAATAAGATATTACACAGATTTAGTCTACTTTATTTGAATTATTCAAAAATCCATAGAAATTTTGCTTAAAGAGAATGTGTCATGCTCTGTACAAGAAACTAAAGTTTCTGAGACCTGTGCTGAATAAAAATTATTGACTGGACTATGAACTGTCCTAGTTCTAGACAGACTAAAGATAATGAGATTTCAGAATATTTTCATTTTCGAGTCTGTACAGTTTTACATGCTTAAGGCAGACATTTTTTCATAAAGCAACGATTCAGAATGAAAACTTGTTTTTAAGGAGCTTCGCTCTGAGCTCTCTGCACTCACTGAGCAACTGTTTCTGCTGGTCCTTGTTTAAGACTGATGACATCACCTTCTGGCACATTGGAATGTTTAAGTCAGATGGGGGAAGAGCAGTGATCTGGAGTTTGTTAATTTGTTCTATATCTCTTTTATTAACTTCTTTCCCAATAGGTCTCATTATGGAAAATGGAACGTGTATCTCTTTGTCGAATTGTCCTTGTGTTTATCATGGAACAGCTTTCCCTGTAGGCTCAAAAATTGAACAAGAATGTAGCAACTGGTATGTGAAAGCCTGTGTGTTTCATCTCTCTGTGACTACTGTCCATAGTTAGTTTAATGTCATAGTCACACCTACATTTTAAATAATGGTTATTCTCTATGTTTTACAATCTGAGGTCTGTGTATCACTAAAATATACAGGCTATTCTGTGTGAATTCAAGGCATATTAATTAACTCAAAGCTACTTACTTTGCTAAAGATCAGAACACTGTTTCTGTGTTTTGTGATTTTTCTTTTTAGTATTTGTGTTGGTGGCATTTGGAACTGCACTGATCACGATTGTCCAGGTATTTGTATTTCATTACTCTTTTCTCACTTCATAACAAAAATGATAAACTTTTCTGAAGACAACAGAACCATACATGATCCAAGGCTTTTGGCTGCTAATTTAGGAAGAAAGATTAAGCAGATGGATATTGGCAGTAGCTGTGGGCCAGCTGGAATGAAGCTATTTAATTGCCTGACCGTACTCATCCTGCCTTTTCCCACTTGCTTCCCTACCTCAGTGCGCTACATCCACCTTTTGTTTTCTATCTTGTTTATGCTCAGTGTTACTTGCACAGGTGGTGTATTTTTACTGCCTGTGCAGCACCTAGGCCAGGTATAAGGATCTCCTCACTTCTAGGTGCAACTTTAATGTAGGTAATAAGAAAACCATCATTCTGATGCTCTGTGATGGATTTTTCTCTCTTGTAATAGCAGTTCATATTTGAATAATGATCCTTATCTTTAAAGACAGCATGTCTCTGTAATGAGTTACACAGAGGAACACGCAGCAGGCGGGTGGTGAAACTCCCTTGATAGTTCTGTACTTCAGACAAGATTATACTATGAAGCTTGTGAAAGAGATATTTTTTTACAAATTAAGGAGCCCTCTTTAAATGAGGTAATAAGACAGTTTCTAAGCAAGGCTTGACAGTGTGGATCTGTAATGTAAAACAATTGACATTGAGAACCACTCTCTATGTCTTGTGTGTGTTGTGTGCGCACGTGGGGGGTTAATTACAACTACTTTGGTCTGGTCCTAGGGACTGAGTTGCTGTTAGTAGTGGGAGCAGGTTAGATGTGCTCCCACAGAGCACCTCCTGCAGCTAAAATGAATCTAGTTCACATGCTCCGATGCTACCCTATGGTGTGAATTAAAGTAAGTGGGGTTGAGCTGGAGACTTGCTTCAGCAGTTTATTCCTGATTTGAACTGGAAAAAAACCCCAAAAAGGTGTGCCCTGATGACAGACACGGACACATGCATCCTCTTCATACCTGTGGTAACAAGCAGTTCCATAATATCTAGAAAGATGGAGAAAGAGGCTTGTCCTCTTCCACACTGAGTCATGGAAAAACAAGATAAGAATATTCTAGGATACTTCTGAATTGTAGTAAAGAGAAAAAAGTCTTTTGTATTTTAGTCAAAGGTGACTCATCTAGTTAGAACCAAAAGATGCTGCACATGCATATGTTCTTTATGAGATGGTATCTGTTGGAAATAGGTGTCTCTAACATAATTCATTTCTAAATGCCAATATAGCTAGATAGATTAAAGTTAGCCTGCATTATATTCTTAGAAATCAGGAGAAAGTTTCTTTTATTTTTTCTCTCTTACATAATTTGCAGAATAATGATACATTCTTGTGAAAGTGAACATTCTTTATCATTTTTCTCTCAAGCTGAGTGCTCCATCACAGGCAGCTCTCATTTCACAACATTTGATGGACGTCATTTTACCTTTCTTGGTATTTGCCAGTACATTTTGGTAAAAGGCACTGGGAAAAACAAGTTCACAATCACTTTACAAAAAGCACCTTGTGGACAGGTAAGCCACATTTTTTTCTGAAATGTTGAAACAAACAGGTCCATCCATATTTCAGATAATCTTCTATAAGTTCTACTGTAAACTACTTGGTTATGTTAAATAGAAAATATAAATTGAAACCATCTTACAGCTTTTTTTTGGTAATTGTTTCTGTTGCTACTTGTTGTACTGACCTTTGTAAAAGCTGTTGCAACTTTAGTGAGATGAAGTCTAAGGCGTTACTCATTTATGCATATTAAAGTTGTATAAGCACCTTTAGTTATGGCACCAACAGATGTCAGGCTTTGGAAAAGCTGCTGTTGGCAGCACTGTAGGTTTAATACATCACTATTTTGGCAAGACCTTTTTTTTTATGTAGCTTTAGATTTTTATTTGATATGTTATAACATATTTCATTTGTTGGAACAATGCCTTTTAGAAAACTATCTATGAGACTAGTCACCACACATACTTGTTTGAATATTTTGGCAGACATTCAAGAACAGGCTTTAGGAATAAAGGTGCTTATAAAGAGTACTTACCTGTGAGAGTGGATTTAATGATGCTGTTAGGCTCTCAGGGGAAGAGGCTTTGAGACTGTGACTCACAGCTGCCCATGTGCTGAGGACAGGGATGTCTGAACTCCTCAGCAGGGAGCAATGCCCTGCTATGGACTGTCTCTCATGTCCTCCCTTCAAAAGCTTGATTATGAGCTGGTGCCTCTCTGCCTTTTTTGTAAACATCTCCTTCTCCTGCATAGGTGTTGAGACAGCTGTTTCTGCATTTCAGGTGGCCTCAAGTATGAAATGGTTGGTTAGGTAGCCACTGAGAAACAAGAATGCCACTGGTACCTTTGTACCACTCTAGGCACCTTGAAAAGTTTCTGGATGAAAACAGAGGGGTGCCTGGGCAGCGTAAGACTTGGATTCAGCTAATTCTGTGTTGGCTTTTGTCCTGTATTTAGGTTCATAAACTCTGCCTGGATTGTACACTAATATGGTGTGTGTGACATAGTTTATAGGTCACCATTTTACAATAGTCAGATATTTATAAATCACTGTAATATAATACTGGAGAGTCCATATCCTTTTTGTCTATAATCCGAAATCATCACTGCATTTCAAGGTGAGAAATACCTTCATGTGCGCCAAAGTTTCTTTTTCCTGCATTGCTGCATTTGTGCTCTGGTTGCAGCAGCTTGATTTAGACACGGTCAGACTTTTGCTCTACCACTGGTTAACCCATCAATGAGCAGTACCCAGGGTGGCCATGCAAAAATGAAATTTTGAACCCAGTATCAGTACCTGGGGGTCTCTGTCCACTTACTGTAAGACTGCCATAATAGCTAAAGTGCATTCTCCTACCATATGGAGATTATGCATAAGCAGTGTTATAGTATATTATACATACAATTTTGAGTGCTTTGTTTAATGCTTTGAGTGATAGTTTACAACTGATTTACCTGTTGACAGTTCTGATATTTCCTTTCAGTATGCTTCCCCCCCCCGCCCCGTTTGTTTGGTTCCGTTTTCCATGATAGTATTAATGTCATAGCCTGTTTCTGATGGTGAAATTTGTTTCTACTTAGAACATTGACCACGCCTGCATTGAGTCTGTAACACTAGTTCTTGAAGATGATGTGAGGAAACAAGTAACTCTCACAAGATATGGTCAAATCCAAACTGTCCCTAACCAAGTTTATAACCTCAATGGTAAGAAGTGCATGGAGAAGAATTTTACCAGTGTTCACATTCCGCCTCTTTTATGCTCCAAATCTTTTTAATAATATCTGTCTATGAAAAGGGAATTTCTTTAAACACAGTTTATAAAAGTGTACGATCACTTACTTCTTAGAACTTTAATAATAATTGCAGAAATTTACTTTTATCATCTGTGAAACAGTTCTTCATTATACCTTCATTTCTTTGCATTTCTTATCTTACAGAGTACCTAGACATTTCACTCATTTTGTTTGTGTTTAGGGGGAAGGAGGTAAGAAAAAGAAAGGAGGTGAAGAGACCTTGATGCTAAGGTCTAGCTTATTTGAAGTTTTTTAGACTAAATAGAATGGAATAGAATCCATGTGCTCCATGGGACCTATGTTGATTTCACTGTTGACTTATGTTGTGATTTCAGTCAGGTTACTTCACATTTTTGGAAAGGATAGTAGAATAAATCAGCCTTAAAAGCATGTTATAAAGTTAAGCACTGAAGGTAAAAATTTTATTGCTAAATTTTGAAACTTACTGTGACCAGTCACTGGACTTTTAGTCTCTTTCTGGAAGTGTAAAGTGAGAGTAAAATTCTTACCCAGACTTCAGCAAAAGAGAGTTTAGGTTTCCAGTTTAAGTTTCCTGTGCCGGTGGTTGCAGCTATGTCTTTTCTTCTTTGGGTTTGTCCAGTCACAGTTCTGCTTTTGGCATCAAAAACTTTCTATGTCAATGAGCTTCATAGCTCAGTTATGCTCTGTGTTGACAGTTCTGCTTCATAATTTGATTGGTAACTTCATTTTATTTCTTTTGAATCAGTCCCTATTCACTTTCTTGTCTCTTTCCACAGTCTGTAATAAATACACTCTATGAAAAATATTTTGGTGGCACATTCTTGATAATTGTGTGTATCTAGTAAGTCTGATCACCTAAGGACCTCTTTAAGGATTTTATCTTCCTCTCTCAGTTTATGCACCTGAGTCAGCGTGTGTGCATGCATAGAGTCTGCTTGTGAAGGTAGATCTACTTTAAGCCTACAGCTGCAAGTAGCCCAACAGCGTGTAGCAAATGAATGCTGTGACTGAAATTTCTGTTTCCTCACATAATGGATTTGCTGGGAAGGAAAGCTGGGAATTTGATAGGGGCTCAGTTCACACACAGTCCAAGGAAGGAGCTATACTGATGTGATGTCAATAGTGGTAAGAGAGAACCTTCTATCTAAAGATTCAATACACTTTACAGACATCTGTTAATTAGTCTTGTAATATCACTGTAAACTAGGAAACGAGGGGTTTTTTGTCTTGTCTTCTCTTGCCAGAGGCCTGCAGTTGCATTGTTTTCTTCTAAAATAAAAAACCAAAGCGAGATGCAAGCATGGTTTCTAGATAACTCACAGGTGCAGAAAGGTGTGAGATTTTTTTACTGTCAGCAGTAGCTGGAATTCCTGATTTATGTTGTTACTGGAAATAAGCTCAGATGGAGAATGGGTGAGGATATTTGGCTGATGGTGAGGTTGTACATAGTTTCTCATTTTATTTCTGAGTTTTCAAAATCTTTTTTGTTTAATAGGTAAACCAGTACTACCTGGCAGTTGGGTTTCAGTGACTTTGTTTTTCTTCTCCTTTTGCTATGTTCAGGGGCCATTGAATTTCAGAATATATCTTCTTTCTTTGTTCAACTGAAAACTAGTTTTGGTTTGAAGATACTGTTTGCTAAAGATGGAGAAAGGATCTATGTTCAAGTTGATGTCAGATGGAAGAGAAGAACATTAGGACTATGTGGAACGTACAATGGAAATTTAAGGGATGATTTTCTGTAAGTTGCATGTAGTACATTTGTATCATGTTTAATAACAAGTGAAAAGTTTTGTTGAACTTAATCATCTGATTATTTAATTTCATTAACATGCTCAAACTTTATTAAACTAACCAATATAAAATGTCTTAATTTAAATGTTAGTCATTTTAAAAAATATGGAAGTCACAAATTTAGGCATTCTAAGATGTTTTGCTAAGTAATTATAGAAAGCTACCACATTTTTTGGCGAAGTTACTGGACGATAATATTACTGGAATGCACTTTTTTCCTTCCTTTTTGCTCCCTTATCTTCAGAGCAAATATATGAGCATGGAGAAAAAGAGTGGGTGATAATACTTGCATCATCCTCACATGGTTGACACTACTGTTTGATTTTCCTCCGTACATCAAGTTTCAATGTAAAAAAATGTAATTCTGAACCACGAGAATATTTTAATTAGAAGGTCACACTTTCCTTACTTTTTAACCTTAATTCCTCCAAAGTTCCTCAAGCTATAATGTAAAAAACTTGTCTGGCAATAATAAATGCCTCTGAAATACTTGGTGAAAGCCAGCATCATAATGCGCACTGCCCCGCTCTAGAACTCCAAAATTGGCTAGCATGTCAAATTTTGACATTTCACTGCATTTATGTACTGGGATAAAGGCCAAATCTCCTCTCATTAAAGCCTCCTCCCACTGATTCCAGAGTACTTGAATTAAGCATAAGTGAAGGCAGACTTTGAGTGTAGGAACATTTTCACATGAATAAAATATCGAGGAAAAAGTTTCACATGCCCTCTCTTCTTTTATACCTCACAGATGGAAATTCTTTTGGCATGTTGACTGTTCAAACTGACTGTGCATCTAAGCCTTTTTAATGAACTTGCATCCTCACTCATGTAGTCCCTAAGGTCAGCAGGATGCTTGCAGTGTTGATCTTTTCCTTTTCAGATCACCAGCAGGGATGATAGAAGGGACCCCACAACTTCATGCCAACGCATGGAAGGTTTCCTCAGCTTGCTCCATGCCTATCAATATTCCTGTGGTTGATCCCTGCAACGTTAATCAGCAAAATGGTATGTTTTCACATGGGAGTCTGGAATTAGCTGTATCTTATTATTATGGGATAGTTTTTGTTTTCTCTGTGAAGAAGTTTCACGTACATGTATTTCAGCTCCAGGTTTAGATGTGCACTTTCTTTTCTTCTGATATTTTTTTTTTGGCAAAGATCATTCTTTCCATACGGTTAGCATGTCAAATGAAGTAAGTACTTGTTAAATAAAAGCTAGTTGGTCATTTAGTGCTGGGTGTACTGGCTGTGAGTACTAAATTCTGCTGTCTACTATACATGCAGAGTGTTAGCTGTCTATGGTCCTGTAAATTATGCCAGTTGAGAGGAAAGATGTGATGCATGTTTGTAGATCAAGAAAGTAAGTACAGGAGACAGTGTTCAGGTCAAAAGTCCTGTCTCTGGCTTCTTGATGCTTGTTGCATTGAAAGTTTTTTTATCTTCCATCTATGTTTTCTGACAAAAACTGATGCAGACAATATGAGAGCATTGGATTCATTCAAATTCCTGAGTAAAAATTTAATTTTTGCCGGTTGGCATGCCTATGGCTCGTGTTGAACTTTCACTGTCTCTATTTTGCATTGCTGTTCTTTACAATTAATGAAGACAATGGGTAGACTGTAGTTGCCAATTCTGACAGAATGTAGTCTAGTATTTTTAATGTTTCAGACATCAGATCTCACTAAAGATGTAGGATTTGTCCATATATAGAGCCTGTTGAAGCAAGCCTAGAATAACAATAAACCTCTAACAATGTGGGACATTCTAAGAGTTTTTATGCCTTCCTCATTGTATGTCTTCTAAAGCAGTATCTCTCAGCCAGATCAGCTCAGAGCCTTCATGCCTCACCCTCAGCTCTGTGCTATCTCAGTGAAGGGGAAGTTTGACATAAACGTAAGCTGCTTAGAGCAGGAAGGTGGAGTGCATGACTTCCTGAGGGTCCTTTCCAGCCTGAACTTCCCCATGATCCTCTAATAATCGCTGTGAAAAAACAATGGAGAGTGAAGTGATCCATGCCATGCTACAAGCACAGGCATCTTTTCCAGGTCTGAGATGATATTGATCTTATGAAACTAAAAAAAAATAAATGATTGTTTGTTTGGTTACTTATTTTGTCAGGTTAATTTCCAACCAAGTCAAGTTCAGTCCTTGAATCTAGTTTACTGAGAGACTCCATAAAATGTGAGACTCTTCTCTCCATGTGTGTACATGGAAATGAACGTGGAGGTTGAAGGGAAAGGGCATTCTTTTAGCAGCTAAAGTGGCTTAAATATAATCCACACTACAGTGTTCCTTAGCTATTCCACCGCTTGTGGTGGTAGTCTGCTTCAGTGACCGGAGGGCCAGAGGAGGATTTGTTGCTACTAGAAGGTGTATGGCCAAGTTGGGATTTGCATGCCCTCAGGCTCTGCTTTGCAATACCTCCTGAGACCACATGCCAAAAAGTACATGGCCATTGTTCACGTTAAAGCTAAATGAAATGTCAAGTAGGAAAACCATATTCCAAGCTTTGGGGACTCTTTCAACTACTCTTTTGAAATATATTGTTTTGGCATTTAAATTTCCTGTGCTACTAGAGGAAGGCCTAACTTTTTTAGTATAGTTATTTTTATCTTAAGTGGAGTGTATTGTTGTGGGAGTTGCTTGTAATATCTATTTTAAACTATAGAATTTTACAGAAAGACATTGAACGCAAGGTTTTATTGCACAGCTGGCTATGTTTGGTTTTACTATTCCATGCTATTAATTTGACTAATTGTTATATTAAAATGGATCTGGCTAAAACAATGCCACCTTCTCTTAGCTGGGTATGCATCTCACTGTGATATCATCAATCAAGACATTTTTGCTCCCTGCCATGCCTACATCAGTCCAGGGTTATACTACCAGCTCTGTCGCTTTGACGCGTGCAAATGTGGAAGCAGCTGCTTGTGCAACGCTTTGGCACACTATGCTTATGTCTGTGGCAAGCATGGCATCATCGTTGACTTCAGATCTCATGTTTCTTATTGTGGTGAGTAACCTTCCCATAATGGAATATCTTTTAGAAATGTGTATAAGTCTAAAAATTTCATTCACTCCACAAAATGCAGGGTTTGGCTTTTTCCTGGAAACTAGTATTGCACCAATGATGTACTAGGGGAGAATGATAATAGCCTTTATATTAGTTGATCTGAGCTGGGGCCCCTGAGCTGCCTCACAGGGAGTCTCTGCCCTTTCTGTTGGTCACAGAGAGAAATGGAATTTCTTCTTTGAACTCCGAAGTCATATGGAAGCCCCTACTAGATAAAGTAGTCAGAGAGTGGCAGGAGTGGAGCCATTCCATAAGGAGCTTGGCTGGCAGGGGCTCCCTAGGGTGGGCAGAGCAGGGTGGGCAGTAATTTGACAAGTAGGATACCATAATGATTTAAAACAAGGCATTTCACAGAAGCATCCTGCGTTGGAAGGGACTCACAAGGGTTATCCAAGTCCAACTCCTGTATTTCTGTTTTAAGCCATATAGCAATGCCTCAGCCTTAGCTGGACCATTATTTCTCTCTTGGAAGCCTGAATTATTAGATAGATGCCCAGTTTAACATATAGAAAGAATAGACAGCTACTGTTTACAGAACAGACAATTCCAGTCAAAGTATTATTTTAACACAAACCCACCTGAATCTAAACATTTTTAACTTAAAAAATTGGTAAAACAGCATATTTTTCTCATGCTTTTCAACTAAACCCAGTGCAACAGGAGACCACTTTGCTTTGCTGTTTTTGAACTTCCATGGTACACCGCTTTGTTTTCTATTTTTCACATTTTAAGACTGTGCCATTCTCCCTTCTTTCTCTCTCTCTTTCCTCCAGCTGTGACGTGTCATAGTGGTATGCTTTATCGTCAGTGCTCTTCTTTTTGTAAACATTCCTGTGCTTCACTTTCTATGGCAAACATCTGTGCTGATGACTGTGCAGAAGGATGTAATTGTCCTGATGGGAAGTATTTTGAAGAGTCGGTCAACTTTTGTGTATCAATGTAAGTAATAAAGAACTAGAATATATGTATGGGCACATTTTCCTCTTTCCAGCAAGATTTAAAGTAGCTTTTCTGCTATTTCCCTCAAGATATAGACTGCCTAGCAAACAATATGTGAAGATTTCATATTCTTTCTTCCTAATCAATAGTGGGGCCTCATTTGTTACTGTGTGTACATACATCTACTGCACTGCAGAGCAGATATGTCAAACTCCTTTAGAGAAGGGTAATGAAATTTTTTAATTCATGGGATAGCATTTTCATGTGAAAACCTTGTTAGTAACACTTAAAAATAATGAGAAAGAATCTATAGAGCAGCAATCTATAAAGTAAGGGATAGTATGGAAAGAGTGGCTAGAAGTGTCTTTTTTCTGTCTCACAATGCAAACGTCTTCAGTTTAATGGGAAAAAATGTTCAAGGAGAGGAAATAGTTTTTGTATGTTGTGTACCAAAATTTTACAGCTTACCACCATGGGCAGTTACAGAGTTATTTCTGTTCATTGCGAAATATATTTCGGAAAGATCAATGAAGTTCATACTGTAGGATAAAGACTGTTTCAAATTATTCAGGAGCGTGAACTAGCTTCTTATTTGCATATTTTTGCATGGTTTCTAGGTAATTCTGTTTCTACTTTTAACCCATCTGGCTCTTATCACAAACAGAGTTAATTTTGCTATGATAATCGCTCTATCTCATGATTTCAACAATACCTTGAACAGGAACTTCATGTTGCCATTCTACTCATAAAACTGAGAAGAAGTCCTTTCTATTAGAATAATGCACAGAAACAGGAAATTAAAAGTAGAGAGATTGAGGAAAATCCTGGCTTTGCTGAAGATGATAGGAGTTTTGCCACTGACTTCAATAGAGTCTGACTGTCATCTCTAAGTTTTTGTCTCTCAAAGAATATTGTACATATAAGGACTGAGTTAATGAATTAAGTTAATGTTATGATAAGACCTGCTTACCATAATAGCTTGATAAATAGATGGCCCTTAAATCCCATTTCATCTTGCTTTTGTATCTAAATGCATGAATATTCTTTTAACAGATCTGGCTGTCATTGTCATTACAAAGGCAAAGCCCTCCAGCCTGGAGAAATCTTTCCTACGCCAACAGGCTCCTGGTAGGTTTGAGTGCCAAGAGTTTTATCTTTCTTGTATCACACTTTGGATGCTACTTTAAGTGGTTTAAAAATCGTTTTCACGTGGATGGAAAGTTTATCGTATCAAGATTTTTTTTTTGGAAACTTAGTAAAAGGGAGCCTAGTATAAACTGGATTATTTACCAGATTATTTTAACAAAGTACCTGGAAAATTCTGTAAGCCACGATGGATAAGGTTTTGTTATACTGCCTGCATCCTAAATCACCTGGCCCTCCATTCTCACAGGGGTTGACATACTCAGCTTTTTTTTTTATTTTGGTGGAAGTTAGGAAATTATGTAGTACATAAACTATGAATTTAGGCCCTCACTACAGATCAGCAGTTAGAAAATACCAACAAAATATTGAGCAGCACTCAAGCTTTTGGATTTTAATCCTCTTTCTCTTCCTGATTTCTATTGTTTAAATTAGGTTGAATTGTATAATTTTTTTTAACATGGAGACTACAAAACATTTTTCCCTTGAATAAACATGGATTTCCTTTTCTTTTCTAGTCAGTGTTTGAATGGAACTGTGAAATGTATTGAAGCCACTACAGAAAACATAGGTAATTTACAGTCTTGTCCCATATAAAAGTTACACAAATAGAGAATTTGATATTGAAGAGTAATTTGGTTTTCTCTTCATACGTATTTAAATTATGAGATACTTTACATCACAACATAATTAAAATAGGAGGTTAGGAGCACAAATAGTCTTGGGGTTTTTTTCCTCTTTTCCTGTAGCACAAATTCTACTACCTAGTCACTTGGGAAATTAAAAGAAATAAATAATTGCATGTGACATCTAGGTCAATGTGTTCTCATGGGAATACCTATAATTAGGCTCACTATCCATGTTCAGGAAGCCTAAAGATCTTGATTTCTAGTAAGTAAATTTTTAATGCATTTCTAATGGATTTAGAAGTACCTTGAAAATTATGCCACTTCTAAGGATTTTTTCTGCCTAAGGCATAATGGCTCCATCCTTAAGAAGGGACTGTGTGTCAGATTCAGGATGCATACACCCAGATGCTTAATATTACTGGTTTTTTACATTAGAACATATATTAATTTTATATCTCTGTAATATAGATAATGTTAGAGACTGTTATTCAGATTGCATTCTTACATGAACTGTAATGTAACCTCGCTTTGTGTCAAAATAAATAGATTGTGAACAATAACAAAGAGAAAACCTTCAGCGTAAAAGAACAGTTGATCTTATCTAACCTGCATTTTGCATTTGAAGGTCACATATGCCCTGAAGGAAAAATCTACTATGACTGCAGATCTCCTGTGCCTGGGTTGCCAGCAGCGGGTGTGAATTGTGGGATCTCTTGTGCGAACCTTGCCATGAACTTCTCCTGTGTCCCCTCACCACCCTGTGCAAGTGGCTGCATTTGCCCGCCTGGGTAAGCTTTGATGGAACAGCCAGGAGCACAAGCCAAATACATATTTTCCACAGTTCAACTCTGCATATTTTTTTTTCCTTTTTAAATTCCAGTGGTATCACACCTCTAATTTTGAAACTATTGTTCTGTAAATTGTCGCAGACACACAGTAACAGCTCAAAGGCCATCAGATATCCAGCTTGCTCGCAGTCCAATTGGCTGCTGTTTGGGACTGTCTGGACAGGAGATGACTTGCACCACTCGCACAGTATAGTTTATCTGAATGTAAAAGCAAACATGACAAAAAATTGTGATGTTAAACGTTTGTGCTCCTGTTAATTGCTGCCCTAGTCATTTTCTCACCTAAATTTCTACTCAGGCTTACAATGTTGACGTCCAGCCTTGGGCAGGGAGGGCAGTTTTCTGCCCTATTTCCCCTCATTCTTCCTTTTTTGTTTTCTCAGCTCGTGTATTTAGATTTGGTGCCCAGAAACAGCCTGCTGAGCTTGGCAGGCATCAAAACTAAGTAAAAAATCTAAAATCTTCTATTGTAGTTTTGTGTCAGGAGCAACCACCACTCCCTCCATTTGTTTCCATTCCCTCTCCTGACACCTCCTGTGTGCACTTGCAGGTTGAGGAGTCAAATATCCTGCGCAAATTGCTGTAATTGCTGCTCATCTCAGGTGGAGTGCTCCCTTTTTTTTCTCGACTTTCCATTTTATTTCACTGTGTGTGTAGCCTGTGGTCTCCTGACAGTGTATCAATTGTGCACAGATCAGAATATAAACGAGACTGTCACCATTCCCCTTCCAACACCTTGTGATGTTCATAGATGACTAAGCACTGGTGAAGGTACGGATTTCATGCATAGCTATTTAAGATTTCACTAGTTCTTGCCTGGTAATCTGTAGTCCTCTAAAACCTCAACTGAGAAGTTAGCTTTCAGGACCACTAGTGTTATAGGAATAAAAAATTATTTTTAACACAAAAAGTGCATGTATTTGTAGAAGTAATAAACCAGTAAATTTTTGCTGAAACATCACCATGATACTTGCATGAAATTAAACTAGCAGTATTGACATGGAAGTTCATTTGAAAATTTGAAGAAATTAAAATAAAAGTTAAAAACCAGAGCTAAAGTCTTGCTCTCACAGTCATAGCATTTCAAATTGAGTATTACTTGATTATTTTCTAAAATATAAATGATAACAGGAGTACAAACAAGCCAATTTCTAAGTTTCTGTCAAATAATAGAGTAAAACACATGAATTATTTTTATTACATAAGAGAATAAACACTCTTTTTGCTATTAGGTTCAAAAGTAAGTGTATAACATTTAGAGCAGTTAGTAATGTCTTCATTGTTGGATTGTACTTAATTATGCCTTTCAGGCTCATGGTCCCAGAAAGTGAGTATGGTTTTAGCTAAGAAGGAGCCAGCTGTATTATCTTACAAATTAGTTTCAGAAGGTCTCTATTTTTATGCAAGAAAATGCCAAGCATATATCTCCTGCTATTAAATCTAAGTGGACAAGTCATTAAACACTTGTTTTGAGACATTTTACTGTAATGTAGTTTTTTTAACTCTCTTAAGTTGCCGTTCTTCTCTTTGGTTCTCCTTTGCCACCTTATTTCTACGACTACCCATGGTTTGACTGAATGACCTAAGCTTTTGAGGTGGAATCCCAAATTTTCTTGGAGACCAGCACCTTATTCTAGCACCCTGGGTATTTGTGGTGCTTATAAAGTGGAGCAATTTGTGTGTGGTATTGAAACCCTTTCCGTTGGACACCCCTGAAAGAATGGGCTCTAGTATGAAAAAACGGTCTTCCTAAAGTAAAAATGGTTTACTTTTCTGTTGTTAAAGCTCTTGCACAACAGCTTATTGTTCTTTTAGTCAGTAGTAGAAGAGGTGACAAAAGAATTAGAAACACTGAAAGTCTCTGGTATACTGTAAAAATTGAATAATATAACAGCCCATGACAGTAAATGGCACTGAATTCATCACCCAAAGATACGCTGAAAGTCTCCCTTAGCTGAGCTGGAGATATGAAGCTAAACTGAGTTGCAGAAGCACAGAGCAGTATGGAAAGGGACCTCATGGGACTAAGTTAATCTCCTGCCTTTAGGCAGCACCAGCAATACCGATGTTATTCTTGGAGACATTTTGCTTCTATTGACAGAGACTGAGTACCTTCCCAAGCCATCTGTTCTGGTGCTTTCCTATCTTTAAGAGGTTTTCTGAACACTTGACTCTTACTTGAAGCTGCTTGCTGTTTAATGAACTAGTAATGGAGTGAAGAAAACTCTAAGCTATGTATACCTTTCAATTTCCAGCGAAACAATCTCAAGATTGTACTTTGAGCCACATGCCATGACAACTCCCGGAACTGCTCTCCTAAAGAACAGCACTGGGAGTGTCACTAACATTTTTGTTAAAAAAGTTAATATTGCTAAATAGGTAGAAACAAGATAGCAAAAATATAGTTGACCATATCTCCGGGTCACCTATTGATCTAATTAGATTTGACACTTTTTTAATTAAATGCCTTTGTTTTGTCTTAACCTTGTTAGTTGTTTCAGCTTTCCTTGTGTAGACAACTAACGTCCATCACTGCCCTTCATAAAGTGCACAACAGGTGCCATAGGCCAGCTCCCTGTTCTGCACTCAGAACAGGACAGGTGCTGTCAGTGCAGAGAAGCAGGCACACCAGTCCAGCTGCTTTCCTGGCACAGCAGGACAAAAGAGCAGCAGAGAGGGAAGGGCAATCCGGCTGCTGCCTCAGCAGCTTGCATGGTACCCAGATGCTCTGCAGTTTTCAGAGAGGAATACCTACATTACCTACACCCCTGCATGGGAACTGCTGCCCACACCAACATACCCCTTTCTAGATAGGAGAGCTGCAGCTGTGAGCTTGGCAAGGTCTCCACCTGTGCACAGTGGAGATCATTAGATTTGGACAGCTTTTGCTGATGAAACAATTTTCCTTGGCTGGATGGAAGACTGGTTGCCCTTGCTGGGTTTCCACAATACACTACACATTCAGTTACACTGATCTTCTTGTGGATTTACTCTTTCATCTTAATAATTCTTTTATTTTGAAGGATGGCTGAGCACAGAGGGAAATGTTATATTCCTGAAAGTTGTCCATGCACCTGGAAAGACAGGGAATTTCTGTCAGGAGAAGTGATAGCTACTCCATGTTACACTTGGTGAGTTCATTTTGCATACTTTCAAATCATCTGGTTCTAGACCCAAAGTGAAACTGATACAGAAAATGTGTTGAATACTTTGAAAATCAAAAACATTTATGCTTGTTTATAGATAGTTAGAGGATATATCTTTTATTAGGCTTACTGATAGACTTGGATAAGTAGAAAACCTTTGGGGTGAGTGCCTTTTCAGATCTGAAAAGGAAGCTGAAGATATCCAAGTTAAAAAGCAGTCAAGAACAAATGCTTAATTCCACACATATTTATTAGTCTCTGAAATGAAGATGTGGCATTTTGCAGAATAGAATATCATGAAAGACAACTAAGGAGAAAAAGAGAGATATTAAATATATTACAGCAGTAAGTAGTCTGTTTCTTTGAGAACTGGATGGTTTGCAGTGTAATTTACCAGTTACTATGAGTGACCGTATAGGGAGAACATGGGCAAATGGAAAAAAAAAAATCCGTTAGAATTGAAAAATGAGCTAGCACCCAGCATCTTTTTAAGGAGCTTTACCTGATTCATACGGGCACAAAACCGTTTTTTATCCATGCTAGTTTGCTAGCCAAAATATCTATATTCAGTTAAGTGTGCATTTAATATCGGAAAAAAAAATGGCATGGCAGCTTTTAATCAGTTAAAAACTGCACTGGCAAATCAACTGAGCATTTGTTTGTGCTTACACAAGCAAAAATAGAGGATGCCAGTACTACTTTCATACAAATCTGTGTAAGCCACTGAATGTAGCTGACAGGAAAAGTAATCTTGCAAAATATCAGCATTAATTTCTTAAACTCATTCCATATATGTCTGATACCCTGAAATCTTACAGGTAACACCGGAAGTATTTTCCTTTGAAAATTTGCAGACCTTTATAAAAATTTAGAAAAAATAGACTTTTGATGTCTTATGAAGGAGCATGTTGTGGCATTGTGCCATTGGAGGCAGTGATGGAAATATTTGCATAAGTCATGCAAAGTTTGAGATTTTGCATTTATTTTTAATGCATTTTTATCGTACATATGGGCTGATGGCAAAATGTTCAACACTTTTTTGCCATGGCATCACCAGTATCTTCAGAAGCGATCCACAGTATAGCTCTCTGTTTTGAGGTCTGAGAATTTTATTCCATTCATGAATTTCTGTATGATTTGAAATAAAGAACACAAGAAAGCATCTTCTTGAAAATATACAGCAAATTACTGTCATTAGGAGGAGATACTGATTGCTAGTTTTCCTTGCAGTGTTTGTCGGAGAGGCGTCTTCAACTGCACCAGTTACCCCTGTCCTTCTGTATGCACCATTTATGGAGACCGACACTATTACACCTTTGATGGACTGGAGTATGATTATGTCAGTGACTGCCAAACTTACCTGCTAAAGGTGAGAGGATTGGTCATACGTTTTCTTGTGTCCATGAAACAACAAATATTTTGAACATCAAGAGTTTATCTATAGAAACAAACATTGAGAAAATAGGTGTAGAACAGACGTGAAAGAAGAATCTGTAAATGACATTTTGTGCTCATCTGTTTGAAAATGGTACATGGGTGTGTTCTTGCATATCTATGTGGTGTAGAGAAAAAGAAAAATTGATGTTTTCTGTTTCACCTTAACCATGCTTTTGTCACAATGAGCAAAGATTAACACTATAGAAACTGTTAGAACTAGGTATAATCTATAGATTTATTTAATAATTATGTATAAGGCCTGCTTGGCCTAGGGTTAATGATGAGCTCAGGCTGCTTGGAATTCTTCTTGAACATGATCTGCATCAGATCTGGATTGTATGTGTATAATAATATCAAACACAATGATTTCATAATTCAACAATGAAATCATTCATTGAGATTGTCTGGCAGCTACATGCTAATGTTCCTCATAGCACACATTTAGAGTACATCGCTAGCTTTTTTTTTTTTAAATACCATTACTGACATTAAAAAATATAGTCTTTTACTAAAACCACTATTGTTTATTATAATTGTTGCTGTTTTAAGACTGTCTTCTCAGTTACCGTAATACGTTTAGAAGAATACTAATTTTCCTGACTGTCTAACCTGAAGAATAAAGAATAGTTTCTCAACAAGGACTACTGCAAATAGTTTATTTCAAGTATGCTTTAGTAGAGTATTCACAGCTGTGAAATAAAATACATTGGTTCCAGATTTTTGAGTGTGTTTAAAAAGAAAAAAGAGAGATTTGAAAAAGATAATAATACCTCATAGCAAACTCCTGGCATGTATTATATATGATAAAAGAGCTCTTATTCTTAGAGATATATGCACCTTCATACAAGTCTTCCTCCTTTAAGGTGAAAAAAATAGGGGTTACTTGTAAAATCCTCTTGACTGTATGATGATGTGGAAAGGTGGGTTGTAATTTCTTAATTCTTGTGCCATTCATTCAGAGAGGTTTGTAAGACAACCTACACTACTTTAAAATTTCAGTATGATACTGGAATGTTTGGCTTTTACAATCAAATATCACCTGTCACTCTACTGTGTAAGAAAGAACCTATCTGGAAACAAACCATGGGGAGCATTTGGCATCCAAGAATGAAGTTGGCAGCCAGATAATGAAGGCACGTGGCACACTGCCAATGGGCCATTCTTCATGTGAACATGACACAAATGATGAAAATGCTGCCTACATAGATCTGCTTTTCAGACTTCGCAGACTTTTTCCAGCTTTTCAAGTTTTATTTTTTCCCCAAACTCAGTTAATGTGAGAAAGTATGCCTAATTTGTTCACAATTTTTCTTTCTTTAGTATATGGAAGGCTTTCATGATCTATATTGAGGGATGCTTTAGTACAAATTGGGCACTGCATAATTATGTCTGGAACAGAAGATGTGTTTGTGGGCTTATTTTTTTGACTAGGAAATGTTTAGAGCATTTTTAAGGGGGGAAAAAAAAAGAAAAAGAAACAAAGGATGAGATTGTATGGCAGATGCCCCAGAGTTTTGAGGGAATTAAAACACAGAATTGACGAACTATGTGATGTGCAACCCTGGAATCAGAGGAATGGAAGATGGCAGGATAACCAAGTATTTTAAAAGGACTTAATGGCTGAATTTGACAGGAACAGACCGATATGTCTGACTCATATATGAAAGAACACAAATTTTAATAAAGAGAAATTGCGATGAGGGAAGAGTTGAACCACCCCTCTTTTTTTTTTTTTT
>VZTE01004041.1:169695-207193 GCA_013397775.1 Eulacestoma nigropectus | reverse complement strand
TTTTTTTTTAAATAAAAGAAATTCAGGCATGATTAATCTTCTGAGTTATTCTGTGAATGCAATAAATATATGGATAAGGATAATCAAGTTAATATGTGTCTATTTTAGCTGAAAGACCTTTCTGAGAAAGATTTCAAAAAGTATTTTTTAGAAACAACTCTCATATAGGATGAGAATGAGCACTCTTTGAGACACAAATTCACAAAATCACAGAATGGGTCAGGTTGGAATGGCCCATAGTGGGTCATCTGGTCCAACCTCCCTGCTCAGGCAGGGTCATCCTAGAGCACATGGCACAGGATTGTGCCCAAACAGTTCTTCATTATCTCCACAGCCTCTCTGGACAATCTGTTCCAGTGCTCGGTCACCTGCACAGTAAAGTTCTTCCTTATTTTAAGCAGAACTTCCTGTGTATCTCTTTCTGCCCATTGCCTCCTGTCCTGTTGCTTGGCTGAGAAGAGCTTGGCTCCATCCTCTTGACACCCTCCCTTCAGATATTTATAAACTCAGATGAGGTCCCCTCTCAGTCATCTCTTTTGGAGGCTGAACAGGCCCAGCTGCCTCAGCCTTTCCTTGTAAGAGAGATGCTCCTGTCCCTTCACCATCTTTGTTGCCCTCTGCTGAACTAATTACAAACCAGAGGTTAAAACACAGGAATAAGTGACCTTTTTTTTTTTTTTAAGAAGGGAGAAATCCTGGTGAAATCCCACAGGGATCCATGCTGAGACCTGCACTCAGCATCAGAAACAATTTTGAAAAGGTGATGTGAGGACTGAGGTAGAGTATTCTGATGATAAAAATTCAGTCTGAACAGCTGAAAAAAAAAAGCTTCAGAAGATCTTATGGCAGAAAACACTGCATAATAAAATGAAAGAGGAAATTCAACAATGAACAAATGCAAATCAATGAACAGGAAAAAACCCTGCTGTAATTACATTACCATGAACGTAGGCACTAAATTAGCTACTATTATGCAGGAATGGTATTTTATGTGAGAAAAAGAAATGAAACACATGTAATGGACACCTTCATAGTGGCAGCCTGAGTGATAATCCAGCGTCATCCATTCTCCAGTTTCACATATGCTTTTATTTGCATGTACACAGTTACACTACAGTTGTAGCACATACTGATGTGGTTAAGCTGCATTATATATGCAGACATGATGGCATGACGAGGCTGCTCTTGTTTGAAGTATTCTTTTTTGTTCCTAGAGCACAAGTTGGCATGTCTCTCTCCTCTTCCCCTATATTGTGACATTTTTAATAGTAGTATCCAAGCAATATGAGTCTACCTTGAGCTAATATTTGCTGAGAAGGTATGCAAGAGAGCCCTGTCTCTTACAGCCCATTATCCCCATAGAGAAGCTAGATGGAAGGCGGAAAAGTATGTATACAAATGCAAAATTTTAAATTCCTTGCCTAAAATTTTGGCAGGCCCAGCTATCCAAGGCTGCAGCACCTGAACCATGCTACATGTTCTATAAACCATTTTTTTTAGCACAATCACACAATCATGTGGGTTGGAAGGGACCTTTAAAGGTCTTCTAGTCCAACTCCCCTGCCACGGGGATGTGTGTGCTGGGTGCTTCAAGTTTCCTGCCTGTAAGGTATCGCAGATCATAGATTTGATAGCTGCTAATACACATTCCATTGACTGAATGCTAATTTGCAGTGCTGTTGCAAGGCTGATTTTTATGGGTAACGTGAAATGCTCACCAGACACCTGAAACTGAAGCAGCTGCATTGGCTGTAGTATTGTATATACAACACTGTATTAAGTTTGTCCTTCCCCTTTTATCTTTAATCTTTTATCCTTTAATCTTTTTCTGTAAGCAGTGGACTGCTTTGTTTCTACTAACAGAAACACTCTAAAGGCGTTGTAGCAGGGCAATAAGGAAAGTTATAGCTACAACCAGTTTGTTGGCATATGAGCTCTTCCCAGATATAGAACTGAGTGCAAGAATTATAATCTGGATCCCTTGTCCCCAGAGGCATGATAATGTGCTGTTCCCATCCATTTTACCAGCCCTCACTGTTTGATTTGGCTGTTGGCTTCCCTAAACCTGATCTCTTTGAACAATTCTTTAATTTGTCATCATATTGCACTGTACCAAACAAAGAACCCATCCTTACCTTTTATTATGTTTTTAATAAGGAGCCCTTGTGCTCTTGTGGGAGAAAAATCAAGTATAAGCTTTCAGCCAATTATGAAACTTGTTTTCAACATCAGTGTCCTCTGTCAGGCCTTTTTGTTTAAGGTGACAGTAAGTGTATGAAAAAGCCCTTTATAACTATATAGTTCCACATATATATCCATTGGGCAGAAAATGATGGAAAATATTTAGAGCAGCAATTAAGAAAATTAGGGCAGTAAAGTCTCATGAAATGATAACTTTCTCAAGGAATTAGGAGTTACGTTACACACAGATGTAAATTCCTTGTATAGATAAATGACATTCACAGAGAAGACATCAATATTTACTTTTAACATTTTAAAATCTCGGTAATTTCAAAGGTAAAAAAAAAAAATCTTAGCAGACCAACTCTTTTATCGGTGTAGATCATGTAAACACTTCATTTTGCTAATCTAAATATGAATGATAAATTGAAGCAGTTTCTTACTTTAAAATATTTAAACATCTTTTTTCCTCCATTTTCTTGCTTATTGTCTTATTTTATTGTCTTTGATGATGCTACATTCTTTCCCTCAAGAAATGGGTTTATTTTTCTGGCAAACTTTTTACTAGTTGCAGTCTGTTTCTTCCACTTATCTATTTCATAGACTTCTGATTTTATAGTAAAATTGATGTCTTTCTATGACAAGTGACGACCTTTTTCTCTCTTTGTGGTGGTTTTTAGTCCTCCAGCTCAGCTTTTTCATTAAGGCTTGTAGGGTCAGTGCACTTGGAGTCCCTCAGACATGTTCTCTTTTGTGAAGAAGAAAATTTTTCCTCAGAAAAAATATTCTCAGAAAAATTAATAGTATTTCTCAGAAAAGATACTTTCTCTGCTTTGGGGCAGACTTCAAGCAAGAGTTTAGAGTGATAAACTACCCATCCGAATATCCTTAAATGAGAAGCAGCTCTGTTGCAATGCTCATCCACCTTTTAAAAAACACTACAAGCCCCCCACTGAAGTATTTTCACTAGCTTTAGTAGGTTGTCAAGGAGGTCCTAAAGCACAGAAAGGGATGGACTGTTTTGTTCCTGTGTCCTGAAAGATGAAGGTCAGCATAACTAAACTCTCATCCTCAAGTATTCCTATTTAATAGATTAGTCTTAACTTCAAAATATGCGATAAAAATATTTCCACTTCTTTTCACCTGCCATTGGGGGTTTGAGCATTTTAAAGTCACTGTTTTAAGCTTTTTTGATGCAATCATGAAAGCTCTTTTAAAGCCAAAGTTGGAGGATTATGAAAGCAACAACCATTTGAGCCATTTGATCAAATAATTGAACCATTATGCCAACTAGAAGTGCAGATGTAACTCTTTTGGGTCAGGAGACGTTGCATGAGAGCCCATTTGTTAAGTTCATTTAACAAAACATGCATCATCTCAGGAACCACTACTACAGTTTCCCAAATAATTCTCCTATTGCTGAGATGTCCCCAGAGCTAGATACCTGGACTGCTCTGGGGAATACAGCCAGGGAACTCTATTCTTGCATACCCCTTCTTTGTAACTTGAAGCAAGCTCAAAGCTCTTAGTTAATGATACTTTTTTTAGAGTGCTTAATACAGAGGTCGGTTGATGTACTGATAATCTTTTAGCCATTACTTGCTGATATATTTATCTTGACTGGTAAATATTTTAGATGATGACTGGGCATAAGCTGGAGCAATCACACAGAAAGCAGCAATTTTCAATTACTGATTTGACACATCTGAGGAATCAGAAGTAGCATTTATCCTATTCTCCCTTGTTGAATATCTAATTTTTTGTGCAGGTTTTTTTCAACATCATTTGTGCCAGGTAGCCAGACTATAGATCCATGAAATTTGCAAATCTGTAGAATTAAATATTTTGTATGGTCTCTCTCATAGCCGATTTGTAAAATAAATACATTTTTCTTGCTGTTAGTCACCCTATAGGGGATTGAAGCTGCAGGTTCATGGTTGATCAACCATGTCAAGCTGACTATTCATAGTTAAGAAAGATAGTTTCTTTTAACAGATTTTGGAGATTTTAATGGGAAAATAAATAATGTTGAATTTGAAATTACAAATATTTAAAATCAGACACCAGACTCTAAAAGTAATTTTATTTTTTTCAGGGAATAAAAGAGTACATGGGGATTCAATCACAATGCCTTTAATTTTTTAATTAACATATCTAATCCTCAAGTCACATTCCAGCATGTAGTTTCATGAGTAAATGATGTACCAAAATATTTCCACCTAAAACACTTGTCAAATAATTTATAGCAACAGTAACCGTGTAGAAATAATGATGTGTTGTGTGAAATTTTGTGTCCAAAAAAGAGAGAGACTACATTTCAGTGAAAACACTGTTTACTGTGAATAGTTTGCCCTGCTCTAATTGCAAAGAATACCAATAGTTTGCTTTTCATCAGTCCCATGATCTCAGAGGAAACCTTTCTGGATGCCCTCTTTTTTCTGGGTCTCTGGAAGTCCTGTAATGGTCAATAGCAAGCTCCCTCTGGGAGACATCCCTTTCCATCTTGTCTTCAGCTGTACCTGTTTTTCTGTTTGTTCTATTCCTTCTCTGAGCAAAAGATCTGATTAAAGTTGGCAATGGTTTTATGCTCTGGTTCCATTTTCTTCAGATCAATGATTTCAGACTCAATTACCTCTACATGCCTTTCTGCCTCCCCCACCTGATTCTCCAGACCATTAAATTATGCAGTGAATGAATCACTTTTATTGTCCAACAAAGGAAAGATTTCTTTCAATTTGTGCAGATTAGCATGGAGGGCTTCCAGGAAAAGCTTGGTGAAAAGTTTCTTACCATGAGATTTGCAGTTTGGAGGTGGTGTGTGCATAGTGTGATTCAAAAGTTGGATTCTCTTTCTGAGGACTTTGCCATTTAATGACCTTTCGCCTTGAATTTTTGATTTTGGGTTAGTGTTCACCATCCAACAGCCCTTTGGCTATACTGACTCCAAAATGTTTTGCTCTCATTGTTGCCTGAAAAGGCAGTTCACTGTAAGAACGGCTGCCTGAGTTGGAGTGCCTCTGGTGGGTACAGCTTCACGGGCTGTTGATGATACAGCACAGTAAAGGATAAGCAAAACTCAGCATGATATGCTGCTGTCTCAGAGCTGTGGTGGCAGCAGTAACACCCAGTCCTTCTTTGTGTTTGAAGGGGTGGGATGCTCTGGAGGTGCTGCTTAGCAGTTTATGGCCTCTGACTCTGGGTGTTGGTGAGCTATGAGAATTGCGAATTAAATTTATTCTGATTTAGGTCAGGATATGAGGTGGTTTTTTTTTTCTGACTGTATAAAAATGAAACTTCAGCAGTGTAAATGAACACACTTAACATTTTTTATATTGAAAAACATAAAAGCTTTGTGCATGTTCCAGCTTTCTAGCTCCTGCGATCATTTGCTGGAGCGCTTGTCCTTTATTTTCCTGTTGTACTTTATCATTACAACCAACAGTGATAAAACATTAATATTTATCATGCACTTATTAATAAAACAAGACTAACAGGTCTCATATAAATACATATAAATACATGCCTAGATATTAAAACTAACACCACCAACTGTGCTGCTGATTTGTAATTCAGAATAGTTCATGTTACAGAATGTGTCACTTGGAAACAAATATTCAAATGTTCCCAAATCTTCAGTCTGCACAAAGTCTCATTTTTAATTAGAAAGGGATTGCAGTAATATGACCTGTGCAAAAGCTGAATCTGGTACACGAGCAGGCAAAGTTAAATAAATGAAACAAAAGGAAATCTGCTTTAAATGATTTTTTCTCAAACCTTTTAATACACTTCTCTTAAAATACAAAAAAAGAAAATCAAAACTTTCAGTGGTCTCTCTCTAGTGTTTTCAAAATTAAGAAACATTGAGTTAGAACAAGGTTCTATTTTAAGTAGATCAAGTAAAATATTCATGGTCATGTATTTTCATTATTATCTGTATATTCAAAAAAAAAGTATTTGGTTCCTATTGTTGACAAACCTTCAGAACACCCAAAAGCTCTATATTGCAGTAAAATCTGCTAGGAAAAAACCCCTATGTATAAAGAAAATATTATAAAGATAAGTTTTTCCTATTGTTTGTATATATACATACACATATGAATACACACTTGTAATGCATCCTTTTGGAGTTTTTGAGAGTTTATTCTGCCTGAGATGTATCCTTTTCAGAAGTCACTTTTAAAGAAATAAGAAAGAGTTATCATGGATGCATTAGCAAACATCTGGAAGTTGTTTGAGGGTGAGTCAGTAGCTGGAATAATCTCACTCCTCTTGGATTTTCATCAGTGAATCTACTCAGTCATGTTGCTGTCCTCCATTTCTACTCAACTGTGCTTCAAAGCTAGAAATATGTCATATCTTACAAGTGTACTGAAAGCTTCTTTGCCATATTTTGAGTGAAAATAATCAGCAGCCATGTAGAAGATGTGAAGGAAAATTAATGTGCATTTGCATGAACAATTTAGCTCTCAGGTTCTTAGTTCCTAAATGGGTTTTTTGGTTCCTTTTTTTTTCAATAGCTGAATAAAAATCCGTAACATCAGTGGAAAAAAAAGTGCTATTACTATTCCTTTCCTCTCTTTTCTCTTTTGTGTAAGAGGATCACCCACTATCTTTCCTATAATATTTTTCCCAACTTTCATGTGGATTTCTTCCCAAAATGAGACAGTGTGTTTCAGTGCCATCTATTGACTCCAAGCAATATTACTCCATTGTTTTAATAGCTATGGGAAAGAACTGATTTGCTGATACAAATTAGTACAGGATGCAAAAACAGGGATCAAATAAAGTTATGTGGACTGTATATATAATTTTGAAAAGGTACAGAAGAAATTAGTGCACCAGAAAAACAAAGGAAGCCTTTCAATAAGAGTTGCTTCTTAGTGTAAATTAAAATGAGATTTACATAATTAATGTGTTTTCACCGATTATCTGGAGATCAAGTCCATAGTAATATGGCACAGGAAACTAATAGAGCAAGAACATGTTAGATGCCAAGGCATTTGTCTGCTCTCCAAAATCACTTATATGTTTATGCCCAAATGCTCACTAAATCTAGGCTAAGATGTTTTGCTTCTCCTAGATCAAGTCCACTAGACGTAATAGTTTCAAATGCTAAGTTCCTTCAGAAGAAACTCAGAGCCAATAAACCACAACCAAACTAATTCAGACTTTCCATAAAATCTCCTGAAATGTTAGGTCTGAACAGAGCAAAGGAATCTCTCTGAAAATACGTAGGAAGAAGAAAGCAAATTCTACTTTTTAAACTATTGTATATTTTTTTCAGTATGTTTAGAGCTTTTTACACTTCTTTTTTATGGCTATATATGAAAACGTCTAAAGCATCATTAAAGCAAAAGGAAGATAGGCCTAATCTATCTCTATCCCATTCCCAGGATGTCCTTATATGCCTTTATGGCCACCCTAGTTCGCAATTTACTGTATTGTAGGGAACAAACCAAAAATAATGGGTAAATCAGGGTATTAAGAATGGAAAAGAATGAGTCTTTACACTGTTAGAGAGGTTTTAGTGAAACTTTCAAAGAAATAAACACAGCCACTTTTGAATTGTCTTCCCCCAGGCTGCATTTTGATGATGTAAGCACAGTACACAGCATTGTTATTGGTTAAAAGGGACAGAAAATTTCTAACAGGATATTGAAATAGAAAGTTTCTAACAAAAATAAACTCTAGCATTCCCAAGCACTACTTAAAAAACCCAAAAAACAAAAAAAAAGCAGAAAAAGGAAAGCAGTGCTTTGCTTTTTCAACTAGGAAGAAATACGAAAAAAGAGTGTGGTGAAGTCTAGAAAAAGAATGTCCTGAGAAGTGGGACTGACAATGAGCTTTTGACTGACTGCCCAGAGCTGTGACTCTGTCTTTTCTGTTGCTTGGCAACTCCATGTTATCACAGAGAAACTGATATTAAGTTGGAACAGGCTGGATATGGTAATTTACGTGGGAAGATACTCTTGCAGTGGGAAAACCATTTTATTTCTAGTTTCTGTCAGCGTAAGTAGGTTTCACATGATGAACTGTAGTACATCCCCTGCTGGGTGCATTTTACCTAAAAAGGTAAAGAGTAACTCTGCTTTGGAAAGAGGCTGTGCAGAAAAAAAAACAAAACCAAAAAACCCCCCACCTTGTTATTCATTAGACCTGCTTCTAGTACCTACTCAGACATTTCTTCTAGTGGTAGTGACAAAAGCTTGTTTTCATATTTGTGTGGATTTAGTGCAGATTAGAGAGATGGAACTTGATCATTATCATTTATGCCATCACATTCCCTAAGAACTCTTGAGATTTGCCTAAGACCTCACTGTCTTATATAAACATCAGATGATCCTCACTTCATCTGAATAGTCCTTTCTTTTGCATTGGTAATAGTTAAGTGCAAAGTTTCAATTGCACTTTATTTCTTCTTTACTGAAAGAAGAAACTGCATGTGCAGAAGATACAGAATAATTTGAAAACTGTGATAGAAACTGTCATTCAAGTTTGAATTTTTCTAGTACTGTATGGCTGGGAAAGGTGTCTATTGAGGTATATGGAGAGAATGGCAAGAGTGTGTATGTAAAGCGAATAATTTTGTGAAAGCTTCGAGCCATAAGAGACATGTAATGCATAATGATATTTTTCTGTTTGTGTTTAGGTCTAAGATTTAATTAGAAAAAGAGAAAGCACAGAAGATTCAGGATTTAATGCAAAGCCCTTTTTTCTTAAACGTCTGGTTTATTCATAAGTCTACTGAACTACTACCTCAGTCTCTCTGCATTTCCATCCTGCATCATTTCTAGTAATTTAACACCATCATGCAGTCCTACAAGTAAGGAAGTACTTCACATGTCTTCAGGACTCCCTGTTCTGGCTTTGGTCAGCAAAACACTTCCTGGCTCCAGGCTTCTCTGTACTGCAGAGTTAACTTGAAATATAACTCAGCTCATGCCCTTGGCTCAAATCCCAACCATACCCAAAAACTTCTGACTTGAATATGTTGATGCTGTTCAGCTGAAGGGATTGGCCTGGACTGTCAGAAGGCACAGGCAGCAGCTCCAATTAGCATAGCTAATACAGCTACCCACTGCTGCCTCAAAGACTTGTCTTCATTGCCAAAGAAGGTGTATTTTTACTGTGGGATAATTAGCCTGATCTAACTATCCTTATTTAAAATCAAGCTCTTCATTTCTTTTCTTACAGGGAAGACATTGCTTCCCTATTAACTCAGAGTGTCCTTTTTTGCTGAGACTAAGCTAATTGAAGAGGAATGAACTGTGCAATATCCTGGGCATCAAATAGACCCAGAGACTGCCAGCAAAGTCCTTCTCTGCACTGAGCCATGGTGGGGAGGTAGCTCCCTTTCTTGCTTTTCAGTTGGCCAGCACAGAATGTATCAGCTTGCATCCTATCTAGCAAACTAATGAGATTGTCTCCTTTTTAATTTACCACATCGCATCCAATAAATCAAAAAATGCTCTGGGCTGTTATCTGACTTGGAGGGGAATAATTGTTGTACTGACTCCAGCAGCAAGCCTGGCTTAATTAAAACAGTGTATTTCCCAATAAGGTAGTGACCAATTTTATTTTGAGTGCAACCTAAAACAACTTTACAACAGAATGGAACAGATGAGCTTTGCTTTACCTTGAAGCTTTTGATACTTTTAAACTGAGTTCCCTTACTAAATCATGGAGATCTGATTTCCTACACCCCCTTACCACTAAGCAGTTAGTGAATAATTTTACCGACTGTAAATGTTGCCTTCCAAGCTAACTGCTGAGAAATACCACCTGTTTCCTAAGCCCTGGCATTAGGGTAACATAGAACTTGCAGGCAGTCTCCCACAGCTTGTGTTTGTCACATTCGCAAGCACTTGCTTGCTGTAGAGTGTCTTCTATGCCAGGTAGCAGCATCCTCTGGATTGTGGGCCATGCTAGGCTAAGGGCAGCAAAACTGTAGCACCTCCTCTATGTGGCAAAAAAATACCTCTAAGCTTTCCATCATCTGGGGTTGGGTTTGTTTTTTATTTTAGATTATTCTTCAAAGGGTTTGGTCACTATGACTTCTATTAAGAAAAAATACGCAAACTGCCTCCTGTAACACCTGTGTTTTCTGTATGCAATGTTTATCACTGATTTGAAAAAATTACTGATTTTTTATTTAATTCTTGAACTCTGATGAGCATGGAAGGGTACAAATGTGAGACACGCAAGAAGTAGTTGGGAGTAAGTAGCCAGCAACTTTCGGGGGTACACTGACCAACAGAAGGGAGCAAAGCTCTGGGGAGAGATGCTATGGGCACAAACCAAGGCTAGGGATGCCTCCTGTTGTGGCCAAGTGGAGCTCTTCAAGACCATTGCTGGGAGCCAAGAGTAGTTCCCAGGACTGGGGAGATGCTGAGAGCCACCATTTCCATCTCGCACACCATGCCCATTAGCACCTGCAATTAGTTTCATCTAATCATAATCTCAGAGACTATGTTTGAAGAAGGGTGGGACCAAGAAGAGTTTTAGCAAGAAGAGAACCTTTTTGTTTCCAGCACTACCCGTGTCCCATATAAAACTAGGTTAGTCAGTGCGTGCTACTTGCCACTTCCAAGATTTTTCTTTCATGTCTGTCTCACGTTTGTGATGACTACAGGACTGAATTTGATCAAAAACTGAACCAGATTCGGAAACAGTGTTATTGGCTCATATTAATGCTACGAAGTTAACTTTCTCAAGTGATTTCTGTAGTTATGGCTGCTTGTCGATTTGCAAGGATTGGTTCAGAAATGAAAAGGAAAGCAAATTAAAATAGGAAATAATAGGAATAACTCAATTTTGGTTTTGTTTGTGGTAATGTTAGCAACTCTGAAATGACAGTTGGTCTTCTTTGTTCGAGTAAAAATCTTAGCAGGGGGAATTACAAGATGCGTGTATGTTTCCCTCAGGATACAGAAGAACCACAGAAGCTGTAGGTGAATAAA
The DNA here is from genome assembly GCA_013397775.1 of Eulacestoma nigropectus. Taxonomy (NCBI): domain Eukaryota; kingdom Metazoa; phylum Chordata; class Aves; order Passeriformes; genus Eulacestoma; species Eulacestoma nigropectus. The sequence goes on along the minus strand of VZTE01004041.1, from coordinate 196,052 downwards.
CAGACATGTTAAGCCAAGGTGCAAAGGTGATTTTTTGTGGTTAGAATGCAAAATTAATGTACAGGCTGTAGAGTCAAAAGGTGTGGGAATGAGAAGGCAGTAAATTTGAGTTTAAAGTAGGAAAACATCAGCAAATCAAGACAACATAGTATTTAAATCTTCTAAATGTTAAAATACCCCCCCCCAAACAAAAATATTGGCAGAAACCTTTACCACCTCCAATAACATTGAGTATGACTCATAGTTCTGTGAATTTTGATGTGTGGTGGTACAGAAACTGTTCTGTCTACTACTGACAGATGGTAAGTTTCTTGGTTTTAAAGATACGAAAACAGCTTGATCTCATGTACCTTGGTTTAAAAATAAAGCTCTTTTTATAGCATGTCTCAATTTTGACAACCACACTGTGCCATAAACATTGGATCCCAAGTATAAGCGTATTTTAAAAGTCTAAACCAGACTCTTATTTTAGGGGTAGCCTGATCTTCTGAGTTTGTGAAGTCTTCAGCAAGAGGAGTCACAGCTGAACAATGGCTCTTTGTCTTTAACTCCAAAGTTCAGCTTTGAATTTAAAAATGCATTTCCTGGTTTGGTAACGTAAATTTAATTTCAGAAATGTGTAAATTCTAAATTATCCACCTTTTTTTGTGATGGTAAGCACGGAATAAATCTGCATGAGTGAAATGCAATTGAATACATAAGTAAAATGATTTCTTCTTAATGTTGCAGAGCACAGATAACTCAAATATATCTATAATTGCTCAGAACAAAAAGTGCTTTGACAATGATATTGTTTGCTCGAAGAATGTTTTCATCACTGTTGGAGACACTGAGATTTATTTTAGTGAACCTTCTGAGAAGCAGGTTAGTTATTTTTTTTCCTTTTTGGGTTGCCCTTTAAGATAAGCACTGCAAATTTACAGCTCTAAAGGAGCATGTTCTTGGAAAGCGTCTCTCAGTCTGAGTTAATATAGTACAAGTGCTTAGGCCAGGATAAAGCAGCAGGTCTCAGGACACATCTTTTTTTTTTTTTTTTTGAGTTCTGTTTGTCCTGCAAAGAAGATTGCTCAAAAGTCTCAAGGAGTTGAAACATACTGGCATTTATGAGTTTCTTTCCACATGGTTTTGAAAGGGAAACCAAAGTATGAAGCAAACTTGAATGACTGAAAAGACAAAATATCAAAGTATTAAACAACAATTCTGCTAATATTATTGATTCAGCTCTATGCGGAAGTATTCTTCAATATAAACTTTTCTGTTATCTGGTTGTATACCTTGGTAGCATTACTTTAGCAGATCTTAATAAATATTCATTTGTGTCAGAAGACCCTAGGGGCACAAGAAAACAAATCTAACTATCAGCTCTGGAAGGCTGGATATTATACTGTGATACACTTTCCAGAACAGGACATTACAATTCTATGGGATAAGAAGACAATGATGCATATTAAAGTTGGACCTCGATGGAAGGTGAGCCAAAATATAAACCTGAGATTTTGTGTAGATTCTCTCTATTGCTGATGTGATCTTTCATTGAATAACTAGGATAGTCTTTTCTTCAAGACTCCCAGTGATATAGCTGTTTATCACGGTGTTCAGCTGCTAGCATTTCCCAGGTAAGAAGAGCTGAAGAAAGCAACTTCTGAAGAGAAGGAGTGGTTCCTACACGTATGCTTACTCTATTGCTTGATAGGCTGCAACCTTGGTGATCAGGAGTGATTCAGCTCTGACTCAAAGATACTTAGGGGGCTCAAAGGGAGGGGTAGTTTTGAGTTACCCAGTTCACTGTATGTTTTCATAATTGCTAAAGCCAATGGAAAAGAAGCTTCCATATCTAGTGCCATGGAAGATGGTAAGTTTGTAGTACAGATTGCATTAGACTGATGATAGAACTGCAACCTGGGTATAATAGAGGCTTCTGAGATTAACAGATGGAGTCACATCTTGGATTTAATTAAAAAAGACAAAATACAGGCAAGGATCTAGACAAAAACTTACATTTAAACCTAATGGATATATTGTGACAGGATTCAGTCATGATGCAAGAAAGATTTCAAGGCTCCTTCTTTTGCCAGTTGCTCTTCTCTTTTCTGTTCCTATATCATCATCTACCTTGGTGTCTCTGCAACTCAGTCTTTGGGTGCTTGGCAGAATAACCATATCTGTGCAATTCAGAATTACATTTCTCCTTTGTTTCAAACATGAACATATGTATTAAGATGGGGCTCATTTAGCAAAAGAAAAGAAAGCATGCTAGGCTAGAATACAGTATCAGATTTTTTGAAGTGTAAGTCAAAGCTGTAATCACCATCTAATGTGGTTTCAAAGCAAAACTATTGTAAGTTTCTGCCCAAATAGACATGACATATACTTATTGACCTACAGGTTGATTTATCAGCCATCAATACACATAGAGAAAAAAATTTCTTCTCTTTTTGAGTAAGCTAGCAGGGAGCTGAGGTTGCATTCAGGAACACAAATACTTCCAGTTCGTTCTGTTTCCAATGACTGCTTCTTCCAGAGGCTCCAGTTCAGTAAGATGTCTGCAGCAGACCTCAAGAAAAAAGAACTCATTAGCGTGAACCACAACACCCTAAAAATCCAACTTTACTTTTTACTGTTGTGCAGAAATATCTATTTTCCTATATATTTATGTGTGTATGCATGTATACATAGGTTTTGCATCAGCAGCACATACCCAACACAATAAAGTTGCAGCTGTCTCTTTTATAATTGCTATTACAACTGTTCTAGCTATTGTGAGCTAGAATTAGAGGTAACATGTTTTAATGACAACAAATAGTCAGGCTTCACAATCATGAGGTAATTCACCTGAACTTTTGACTTTTGGACTGGGTGCACTACTGAGCTTTCAGAAAAAAATATTACTAGTCCATTTTTACAGGCAGGCACTAAGAACAAGTCCTGGAAAACAAGAAAACCACTGATTTCTTTTAAAAGATATTTGCAATATGGAACTGCAGGCATAGCAGAGTGTCAGACATTTTCATATTAAAGTCAGATATGCATTCACCCTTTTCACTTAAAATTTTTTATATTCCATGTGTGTCATTTGTGCCAATTATCGACTGTGAGTTTATGAAAAAATTTTTCTCCTTCAGGGCAAACTGGCAGGCTTGTGTGGAAATTTTGACAAATATACTTCAAATGATCTGACTACATCAAACAACATGGAGGTGAGAAATGCACAGGTGTTTGGAGACAGCTGGGTATTAGGACAGGTAAGTCCCATGTCCAATAAAAATTCAGAGAAAAAAGTTTATAATTTTAATTTCTAAATAAGCACATTATAAGCACATGATGTACAGATATTTTCTAGATTTATGGTCACTGTATAAAAGGACATTTTAATTTTTAGGTCTGTAGATGTGAAATGTGTTAATAATGTCTTGTGTTATAGCAAACACATCCTGAATTTAAATGAAACCAAACAATCTCTTTAGGGCAGGATATATTCTCCCTTATGTAAGACAATTATAATTGTCTGGATTTCAGTATTCTACAAAGTTAGGTACACTGCTTCTGATGTTTTTGATTCATCCCAATTTTAAAAACAATCATAATTTCTCTGGGGTTGGAGGCATCAGGATACTGAAAGTAAACAGAATCTGAAAAAAGAGGTCTGGAAAAGAGTTTCTTTCTGAACACTGAAAATAAAATGAAGATTTATTTTAGTTGTACTTTGTAAACAGAGTAAACTGACAAAGCAGAGGTGGTGAAGGGATGGGTAGAAAAGGCTCAGAACAGCAACAGGCACCACCCAGTATGGAAACTTGGTTTCTGAGGAGAAGGGAGGAGGAGGCTGGAGAGAGCGGATGACCGCAACTCTGGTTTATAACACAGGAAAATAGGTATTTCATTAATTTGTGCTGAGAAGATGTAAAGTTTTTTCGCCTTGTGGACCTCCTGAAAAATCATTATTTGTAACGCACTCCCTTCGGATGTCTGTCAGGACTGGTTTTTAATCTGTTCTCTCCTTGCCACAGGGGTAAATTGACCAAATATGTCTCACCTCATGAAAGAATGCTTTGGAATAGAAATTTTGAGGCTTTTCTGCCTCAATATCTCCATTCAGATATATTTTATTCTACATAAAACATTTAAATTTTGTAAGCAAGCAAGGCAAATGTGTAGAATTATACTGGTCATCTAGAAGGTTGTACGTAAACAAATGTGTAAATACTTTGTATGAAGTGTGTGAATTTTTTTTTTTCAATTTGTCAGTTCAGTGGCTCCCTTAAAAAAGTGTATAGTGCATAGTACTATAATAATAGCATAGCACATTAACTTGTAAGATAACTTTTGCTTATGCAGCCCAGACTTTCACCTTACCTTTTGGTGGAGATATATATATTTGTAAAATCTCATGTAATCTCCTGATATCTGTGTCTGCCAGAGCATTCAGGATCTAAGTTCAACCTTGGTCTTGCTAGTAGGCTGTGCTCAGACAGACTTGACACTTCATCTGCCCTTGCAGAAGGCCTTAGGGATTTTTTCAGAAAGGACCTTTGGCTTTTGTAGTGGTGTATCCTGGTCACCATTCCTGAAAAATCTAAATACTGTAAAGGAGTATTTGATAGCTGGAGGCCTAGAACCCAGCTCTGCTGCTGGGAAACGTGCTTGTATTAGCACTGTCAAGCATAAGATGCTTCCAGGGCTTCTCCTTCCTGGGAGTGCCCACACATTCCCTCACAGCGGTGTCTGAGCAACTGCACAGGAGGGCAGCATAGCTGGGTGACTGCACTGCAGCTGAGGATGCTGTGGGACACTCCGATGATGTCTATGGATTCATCGTCACACCCTCCTGCTGCATGGCATCCGCCTTCCCTGCTGCACCAAGACAGCGTGTTTTTGGATGAACTTATGTTCTCTGAGCTGTGTCCCTTTCCTGTATTTTTCTGTTCTTCTGTTTTTCTTTTTGAAGAGATCCTTTAAGTGATGTTGTTGTACCTCAGCCATTTTTGAGTTATCAAGATGATCTTTGACTCTCTCTTTTTTTAATGAGTTGCTCCCTTCCTACCTCTGCTTCTTTATTTGAACTTACAGGGCTAAAGACATCTGTAGTATGACTCCATTTAAAGTCAGTGCAAAACCACCCAGGACGGATTTGGACCATGTATTTGTTTGCGATGTTACAGTTGGTTGCTCTGGTAATGATTATAATGTGTCACAAAGAAAACATTTTGTCTTTATGCACTGAGCAGACAGCAGGAACATTTTAGTGCTTTAGAACGAAATACAAAGATTCTTTTTTGTGCAAATGTTTTCAATTACAACAACAAATCAGGGAAAGAATATAAAGAAGATAGCATTTAAATTTTTTGTTTTCTGATTATGCAAGTATTGAATTATATGATATTATGGTGTACCTGAGTCTGTGATAAACACAGCTACCTATAAAATATTTGTGGTGTTTTTGCTTGTTTTCAAGTGCAAGAGCCCAAATGAAACACTGAGACCATGTGAAGTACATCAGAGCAAGTTCCCTTATGCCAAAAAGGAATGCTCAATTTTGTACAGTGATCTTTTTGCACCTTGTCGCAATGTGGTAAGTTTATTAAATATACAAGACATGCTGTCATGAAAATAATAAAATTCCAGAAATTAATTTCTTCTTGCCATTACACTCAGTCTGAATGTGAGGATACAGAGCAAATCCCTGCAAGTATCTCTGTGTGGGTGGGCTATACTTGTGCAGAGCTCCTTGTTCCTTTCAAGGCTGGAATCTAAACATAACAGTGGTAACAGAGTTGAGAGTTAGTCGACTGAATAATCAAGGTTCTATTCTCTTTAGGTTTTATTTACACCTTACACCTTACATCTAGATCTATATTTATCTTTACACCTACATCTATATAGGTAGCTAAATTTTTATAAATTGTAGATTTGTATAAATTGAAGGATTCTAAAATAAGTGTATGTGTAATGCACCTACAGCTTAGCTCAAATGGTTTTATTTTGTTAAGTGTCCTGCTTTATATAGAAAGAAATATGAGAGAGCAAGATTTCAGTTTCCAAGCTATTGGTATTTTTAATTGTTTGGCAGCTTATTATCCGGTTTTATCAAAACTCTGAAGTTTGGTGTCCTTGTTTTCCCGATACCTGGCTGAGCCTGGGATTTGAGTTACAAGAATGTCCTTCAGTTCAGCCTAGACAAGATGGGGACAACAATAGTTTGTGTGGTAATATTTTATTGCATTTTAATCCACTCATTATCAGTGCAAGATCTGCTTTATACATTTTTCCCTGTTCCTGATTTTAGCCTCCCAATGGTATTTAGGTTCTTCTTTATGCCTGTGCAAACAAGAACCACTATGACATTTCATCTCAGTCTCTTACTTTCTTCATGATTATTAATACTAAATGAGGTCATTAGCTGTCCCAGCTGAACCTCCTGACTTTCAGGACTGAAGCTGGACATCAACATGGTTAGGAATTTGCCTGTGTAGGAGGTTGCAGTAGCTTAACCCAAGAGATTTATTAATGTTGACTTAAGTTACTATGTAAAGAATTTTCTGAGCATGTGCCTGAGAACATAGTGATGAGTGTCTTTTCAAAGTGGCAAATAATAAATAAAAATGGAACTTTTGAGAATTTTTAAGAAACTTTATTATTATAGCATCTTAGAAAGATCTTTCCTCTTGAACATTCATTTTCTACATCCATGTTGTGACTAGAATTTGCAAATACTATGCCAAAAATTTAGCATAATTATGTTAAAAAATCTATGCCAGGTGCAAAACATGCAATTTAATTAGTAGTCAAGTATTTCCACACATACATACCTATCTTGTATGGGACAGTCTGTAAAGCAAACATCTTTCATGTGTTTTTAGAGTCTATTAATCAGCATGTGAAAGTACAGCTCCTGCAAATGTAATGTAAAGTGACCTCCTATCAAGGGCATGTGCAGCTGACTGCTGGGTGGGGAACTGGGTGCCAAGAAAAAAGCCCAAGCAGAGACTGACACTGGGGGCATGGAAAGAACAGGAAAAATAGAAGTGAGTTTCAAATGTGCTCTTTGTTGCTCCTGCTATGTGAGTGGTTGAAGATCCTGCAGTGCATTCAGGCAAGCTCCTGTCTGTGGGACAGGTGGCCTTGGGGTTCAACTCAGGCTGCAATACCCAGTTTTCAGGGAGGCAAAATCTTGCATCTCTGGCTGGCAGCAGCTGATGGATTGCAGTTGCCCAGATAAGCACTGAATTCAACAGGGTCTGAGGAACCTGAACACTTGCAGAAAAAAAGATCTTCCTCGTAATTCCTGAACTCAGCAGGAACTTTGGCCCGAGGCTCCCAGTTTGTCACAAGAGCAGGATATTGCTGACCCATGGAGAGATACTGTTATGCAGGCATGAGAGACAAGTTGAGGTCTTTGGAGCCAGTTTGCTGTTTGGTGATTCCTACAAAGCTACTACTGCCATTTTCAATGGAGCTAATTCTCATGTGTGTCCCCCACGTCCCCAGTGGTATCCCTGTTTTCAAAACAAGAAAAAGAATGAAAGCACAATAACATCTCTCTGCACTTGATCCAGCCCCTGCCAGCTTCTAGCAGCTGCCAGCTGAGAAGCTGTCTTCGTGTTAGATAAGTGCTGCTTTGTTACTGCAATGGTATTTCTGTAATCTGACGTGTGCCATTTGAGTGCTTTACAGCTGAGCTTGACCAGAGACTAAAATGAAGAAAAGCATTGCTTTAAACATTCCATGTGTTAAGTAAGAACACTGTTTTGGAAATGTTGTTCAACATTACAAAAAAGATGATTTAAACTCAAGAAATAGCATATCATGTAAAACTATGAAATATTGTGATAGGATTTTAGAGTGAGAATGTGAGTTTGTGATCTAATGAAGTTTTGTGGGAAAATTATATTAAAATCTTGATAAGTGCAGAAATAGTTTTTTTCTGCCCAATGTCACCAGTGGTCTTCAGCTTTCTTTCCCTGTGAAAAATCCCCTCTACAGATTATTACTTTAATAACTTGGTAATCAGAGTTGCAGCTCTGATTTTGTTGTTGTTCATGCAAAACTGACAGGATGACTACAGATGGCAATATTTGCCTTATGAAAGCAGAACTGCCAGCTTCAATAATTCTATAAAATTGATGAACAGCAGGTGTGTGGACAAGCATGTTTGTTAGTAGTCACTGACTGAATTTTGACCTGTAACTTAGGTATAAGCTGATCATTTGAAGTGTACTTTTTGTGTAGGAATATGTCCAGACTTTGGAAAATGCCTTATTTTTGTGTTATTCTTTCAGTCAATCCAGAAGTAAAACTCCTGCTGAAAATGCTGCTAGAGGAATTTGTACAGCTCACGCAATTAAGTCACCTATTTTTCTTCTTTTTCCCTTCCCATAGATAGATGTGACTTCTTTTATCAAAAATTGTCACACAGATACATGCAACTGCAATCTTGGTGGGGACTGCGAGTGTTTATGTACCAGTATTGCAGCTTATGCCCACAAGTGCTGCCAGCAAGGAGCAGCGATTCACTGGCGATCTCCTTTGCTCTGTGGTATGTATCTGGGCTGGCCACACACCAGAGCTCATCGGGGAGGCATCTCTGGCTTTTTTCTGCTCAATTATACAAATATGACAGAAGCAGGTGGATAATAAACATAGTTCACATCTCTCAAGCTGTCTCTGTGTTAGCTATGTCATCCTCATACACCCAAATTTGCTGTCTGGCTGGAAAGGGCTGGCTGTGCTCAGGGTGTGTCTGTGCAGAGACTGTGGGAAAGACACTGGTGGATGTCCAGTGTTCTGCGTAGGGCTGCAAAGAGATCCGGTCCATTCTTCTTTTCATTGACAGCAAGAAGGGTTCTTGGCTGTAGAATAATTCCTGCTTCAGGTCTGCTGTCACTGAACGGAAGTCTAAGGAAATAAAATGACTGACAGAAATATCTTGTGGGACATGAAACTTCCTCTGCTGAAAGTGAGCTTTACATTTTTAGGATGCAGATATGCATGGATTCTCTTGTACTTTGTAACAATAACAACAACAACAACAATAATAACAATAACAATAATAATATGCTTGTCTTCTTTTTCTTTTAGCTTATGACTGTGAATATTACAACCAAGGTATGTAGCATTTGATATTCCTGTTTAAAAAACTCAGTTAATTTATGGGCTCCTTCTTTGACTTGATACATGTAGTTTTAACATTGCTTTATTTTTAATGAGTGAAGATTAATGGCCCAGCTGTGTTGAATGATCCTAGTAATCCCTAATGTCTCCTTTAATAACTTCATAATGTGCAGTGTGGGGGGTGGATTGATCCATCATCCTGCAACATCTGGTAGCAGTCAGGGAGAAGCTCTAGAAGGATGTTACCTTGTGTTTGTACTGTAAATTTCAGAGCTGGGACCTACAGTATTTGGACACTGATAAGTTACAGGATTTAATGCCAAGTCTCACAATACTGTACTGTAGAAAGAACAGTACCTTAGAAAGAGAGTGGTATTCATTTAACAGAATGAATTCCTGTGTCATCTGCTCTAATATTTGGATACTGTGCACAAGCTTAGTAGGGAGCAATAGATACTGAAAAGGGAAACATGACTAAACGCAATGACATGAATCTGACTTTTAAAGTATCTTTTTGATGACTAGGATGACTTGCATCCTATAATGAGCATCATTATAAAGATAATTGTTTTCTCCTCCTGTCTGGCCTAGTACAGCAGTACCATGTAGATCTTGCTGGCTGACTTTTCACAATTACTTTGTAATACGGAATTTTATCTTACTCAAAAAGTTTTAAGGACATAGTTTTAATGGTGAACATCATGATAGTGGTAGGTTGATGGCTGAACTGGGTGATCTTAAGGTCTTTTCTGGCCTTAGTTATTCTATGATTCTATTAAAAAGTAGGAAGGAGTACTCTTTTTGGCTAATTTTCTTCATATAGTTAACATGAATTTAATAACATATTTTGTATTTGTGATGACAGTGGTATTTTAGCTCCTGCTTACATAGATCAAGGCTATTCCCAGTTCTCATGCTGATCTACCAGTAAGCAAGCTGGGGATGCACAAGAAATTAGAGGGGACAGAGCTGGGATGGGGACAAAAGGGATGTTGCAGGACACATGGTGTTGTGTTCAGCAACAGAAATCAGAGGGGAAGTTTGCTGGGGCTGGCATTGCTTAGGATCCAAATAGCTATTGGTCAGTTGGTGGTGAAGAATTTTTGTTTTTTCATCACTTTCCTTGCAATTGTTTTTTCTTGTTTCCTTTTCTTTTTCCTTATTTCTCTATAAACAAAACTCAAGCCAAACAATCATTTATCTGTCTTTATCTCCGCCCATGAGTTTTCAGTTCTTCCCCTCTGATTCTTTTGTGAGATGTGAGGTGAGTGACCAGGTGTGTGGTGCTTAGCTGCCTGCCAGGGTTAAGGTTAAGGGCAGAGTTATGCATGTTTCCACTACCAAGTGGAACCAAGTGGAAAATTAAGACTTAAGTTTTGTATGTTATGAGATGGCGATTTTTCTTTTTCTATTTGATTTTTCTTCCCTTAGGTCTTGGTGAAGGACCCTATATTTTGGCAAGTTTTGGAGTGGATGACACAATTATAGGGGCTAATGTATCCAGCAGAAGAATATTTCCCCTGCCTAGAACAGGAGCACACAGAAATGTAATGTTCAGTTTCATGATAACTCCAGGTCTTTTCAAAGACAAAGATTTATGTAAGTTTTGCTAATGGTGAGAAACATATCTCAAACTATATGAAGGATTTTTGCTGCACCTTCTAAATGTCCTAAAATAGTCTAGATATTTTTAGTTATTGGAGTAAGTGGCCAATTTCAAAATTAAGGAAGGATTTAATTTTTTTTTTTTTTAAATATTAGAAAACCTCACTTCCAGCTTAAAAGTTGACGTTTCAAAAATTGTTTTAGAAATATTACAAAATAGAATAACTTTGTGAAAAAATCCAATTAGTTTGTATAACTGGAAACCAGTGAGTTTTACACAAGTATCTAGCAAATATCAACACTGAAGGTCAATGCAGGATATTTTTGTCTCCAGTAAAATTGGTTCTCCTTTATGTTTTCACCTTATTTGTTACTTTTCCTGACCTAGAAAATGTGCAACTTAGAATGATCAATCTATTTCTGCATTGTTAATAAGCGGCATCTCTATGCAATATAGAAGGTAGTTTCTTAGGTGAACAGCTGAATCCTAAGCTCTATTTTTCACTTCTCAGAGACTTACTCAAGCTATACAACAAAAATAAATGTTTAAATATTTTCCCTTCTGTAATTTTTCTTTCTTCACATATATGAAGTTTGTGCCAATTAAATCAATAAAGATTTTGTCATTGCTTCCTCAAATATTTTAATTTTTTGAAAAAATCACAAACCCTCAAAAATCAACATAAAGAAGGGCTGTCTCCACAGAAGAATTTCAAACTAAGTTTACAAAAATTTGAATGTTTATTGCAATGGGGAAATCAGGATTTTAGATGTGATTTTGAAACAAAAAATACATACAACAGAAGAGTTAATTCAGTCTTGTCAATTCCCCATGTAAAGTGGAAGTAAAACATTCATTATATCTGTGCAATAGACAGGTGACTTTCATATGGAAATGAGGGATGTGAGTATTCCTCTAGAATAAAGGACTTCAAGACCTTATTCAAGTTGAAAATCAAGTATGAAGTCAATCTTCTTTGAAATTCTTACATTTTCAGAGAATTTTTTCACTTCTGATTTGTGGTAGAGCAAATAGAGGTCAAGTCTCTTATTTGGCCATAGATTTTCTGACTGTATTACTGGATAATACAGTTACACTGTATATAAAAAAAGCCCAACCTCAATGCTCTTATGTGATATTATTTACTAATGAAATTTTGGCACTGCTAAGCTGTCAGAAATTTGTCCAAACTTGAGAAAAATGCCCAGCATATGCAAGTTCCAGTCTGAGACTGCTTATGAATCATTTTTGAAGGTTAGTAGCAGTAGGCTGAATGCAGTTTTGATCTACATGATTAGCTCCCTGGTGGTTCTGGATTATATGATCATTTGAAGTCTCTTTTAGGCCCTGCCCTGCATTTCTAACTCTCTTTTGTGCAACATAAAGCTGAATTTATTTTTTTTTGTAAAAAGCAGGTTTTTAAAAGGAGCCACTTAACAGCCAATATAGAGGATTTAATCTCAATTATAAGTTGTTTTCTGTGAAAATCTCATTATTTTTATTATTTTTTTTTCTTCTGTGGAAGCTCTATCTCTTGTTTCCTTTGAATCTGCTGAAAGACCAAACTACTTTCTGTACGTACATGACAATGAAACCATTGGGTTGGAGCAGTGGCAGGCAAGTGCCTCCTTTCAGAGACGAGCCACCTTCTTCCACCACCAGGGTCTCTGGAGTCCAGGGCTCAGTGCCTTCGAACTGCACAGTAAAAAAGGCTTTTTCATCATTCTCACCTCATCCAGTGTTAAAGTGGAAAAGTACGATGATTCAGAAGAATTCAAACATTTCAGTAGCTTTAGAATTGAAGGTAAATTTTGCATAATCCCTAGGGATAAACATTCCTTTTCTGCTTGCCTTCAGAGCACTTTCTTTCTTGTCTTTCATCAGCTATAGTAACAAACATTTTATACTATTTTTACTCTCTTTCTTTGTCTTCCACTCCATCTCAAAATGATATTATTTTCTAATTTTTGCAGATATGATGGTCACTTTATCTTTGAACTACATTTTCATTGGTTTACTCTTTCAAAAAGAAAGTGGCATGTCACAAAATGATGTATGTTAATATCTCATTAGTAATCTATAGATATCTATTCTTTTAAATGAATTGGGTAATTGTACAGCATCTGCAACCAACAGTATCTTCACTATCTTTAATCTTTTAGGTTTTGAAACAGAGTATATTCTAAAAGTGAATAGCTGTTTTTATTGTCAGAACTTGAAGTTTCTTTTAGCTTGAATGAATTTAAAATACTTGAAACCGAACAAAATCTCACCTTTTAGAAAGTTCTGAAGAATTTGTCTACTTGGTTTTCATTTTTTCATTTATCTGACAATCCCAGTATATGTTATAGAAAATGCTGTAAATTTATTGTTTATTGACTATAGAATCAATAAATAATACCCTTTCTTTCCTTCTCAGAACTCAGTGCTTCTGTGCCTTACAGAAGGATGTGTGAATGGCGATACGAATCTTGTGCTAATCCTTGTTTTAAGACATGTAGTGATCCTGAAGGAATAGCATGTAAATTTCTTCCTCTGTAAGTAAAATTAATCTCATATTGCTACTGTCTTGTTTTTTGTAAGAAGCATACCATATGCTTTCTGAAAATTACCACTGCTGCAATATCCATTTATTTTTACTATCCAGATTTCAGTATCACTCTTATGAGAAACTCTTACAAGTCATATGAAAACTTTTGTGACAAGCCTCTCGTTTCCCAGAGTTTGTATTCCCATTAACATGCAATTTCCAACACAAAAATAAGAGGGTTTGTATTTAGCCCAGAGGATTAGCTTCTGGTAGTGGTTAAGTAGAAAGCTATTAAATTAAATGAAGGCTATTTCCTTCTATGGATTTATAGTTGCATTCTAAACCAGCACACCATGATGCTAAAACGACTACATCTTTCTGGTGTTTATATGACAGAGACCAAAAATTGTAGGAATAATAAGGGACGAATACGCCCTCTCCTGTAAGAAGAGGGAACTTTTGTACTGGGAAATGCCCAGTGGCATGAAGAGAGGGATTTCAGAGGAGTAATGTTACCTTGTGATTTAGTAAACATATTTCCTGTCTCCATGTTTCTCCCTGGCCTGTATGAAACCACAGTAAACTAAAAGGAAAACTGCCTAAAAGCTCAAGGCACAATGTGGTGGAAAAGAAAGGATATTTTAAATTTCAGACTCCCTAGACATATGCAATTTATGATTAGTAATGCTACTAATACTACTAATTTTCTCTGTTAGTATTCTTAACATTTTTGTTATGGGAACACTTGTTAATGTCATGATTTTCTTATTGAAAAGTCCCCCCAGAATCAAAAAAACCATGGGAATATAGCGATTTATCTGCACTCTCCTATGTTAAAAGGACACCAAAAAAAAGGGTTTATGGAGTCAGTCAAAATATTTTAATATCTCAAATGAACATATCTGGGTAAAACAACGGTCTTGTAGACAAGTTCATCATTCTGTAAAAAACCTTTCTGCTTAGGGACCTAAACTTCCACCTGGTTGTGGAAGCAGAATTGTCCAAAGCTATCATGTTCATCAGCCTATACAAATAATTATTAACAGTTTAGAAATAGAATTAGGCTGCTGAATAACTTTTTGACCTTGAAATGCCTCAAAATGCTATGTTCATCATTTCATTGGAAAGTTGTCAGAACTCTGATAAGACATTCTAATGGTTTGCTTTGCCAAAGTAAAATAATTTAAAATATACTTATACTTTTACTGTGGCTTTAGAGTTGACTATGCAATATTTTAAAGGGTTGAAGGATGCATGCCATACTGCCCCAAAAACATGATCCTTGATGAGATCACACTTAGATGTGTTTATCCAGAAGACTGTAAGTATACTTTATTATGTAGACCTACTCTTATAAATTACTCTAGAAATCCCAGGAAAGTATTAATCAAATGCACATTTTTTAAAATGCTTTCTCAGAACATCTATCTGTTGAAGATTATCTCTCTGGAACATAGACTCCATTTCCAGTCATCCAAAATACAGCTTCTGTATTCAAACACGTTATATTTTAAGTTGAATTATTGTGTATCTCTAATAGCGGGTTATATATAACCTTTTGTGATTATGATATACTCAGAGCAACTATATTTGACTATATAATGCTAGTATATTACACATCTGTAAGGGAGAGATCCCAAATGAATGAAATACAGCTGTGGCAAAAAGTTCAGTCTTCTCAGGGGATGACAAACCACTAACAAATTCAGCTCATCTATTTCATAATTTCTAGTGTGTAATGATACCACATAATTTGCTTGTTTTGGGGAATAAAGCATTATTTTAACAATAAAATTTTATTTTAATACTGTATCTTATTTTATCGTACAAATTTTGAAATAAATATATTATGCTTGATATTTGCTAGTACAAAGCTTTCTCATATAGTGTACTATCTTCTAATGATGTAATGTATTTATTTCAAATATTATACTATTTTCAATTTACTGAATTTACTATGGAATTGCCTTGTTGCTTCAAAACTGCTCTGCAAAATCAAGGTTTTCACCAATAATAAAAAATTAACTACTTCATTTGCAGAAAAAATTAGAAAATATTTTGAGTCAGCTGAGTTCCTCAAACTCATCAGATGACCTGGAACCATGGGCAAGATCTGATTTGCTAATATTTAAATGGGGTTTGATATTTAAATGGGGAGTAGAGATAGATTTGCTATTTTTCTTTACTAATAATACATAAAAGACAGTTAAACACACATTTTTCCTTTTAGGCATACCTGTAACACCTACAGAATCAGAAATTGGACTGAAACCTTCACTGTTAATCTCTCATATCGGTGCTACCACGGAGAGATTTCCTCAGACACCTCCTTTATTTGTTGCTTCAGGGAATGAATCAACTCACATGAGTGTGACAGACAAAATAACCATGAATGCAAACACAGCTTCAAGGGAAATGAATATGTCGGCACAATCCATTACAGGCTTTTATTCATTGGAAGCATCTAAAGCAGCCACCTATTCAACATTTTCATTACCAAGTACAGTGGAGCCTTCTGATGTACTTTACAGCACAGCCAGCCCTACTGTCCTTTCCAAACCGATCCCTTCAACAGATTTTCCAATTCTTCTTCAAGCCTCAGCAGTCACATCACATACTGCCCACTCTAATGCATCTATAACTTTGCCCATTACAATAACAACTCCGACAACCCTGCTCAGTGCCAGTCCTGTTCCAACACATTCTGCATTATTAACACCCCCTTCTCTAGTGGTAGTTCCATTTTCACTCGAAACATCAACCACTCAGCTAGGAACAGTTTGACCTTCCTCAGCACTAACAACTTTAGCCTCCAAGATATCTTTTGTCACTTCTGAGCTGCCTGCAGGGATTGGGAAGAGTAGGAGTCCTTCAGTAAGTTATTCTAAGGGAGCAGAAATACACTCTGAAGTGTCTTTGTCTGCCTTGCTGGCTGACAGAGCAACTTTCACAAGACCTGTATTTCTTCTAGGTCCACGATTGACACTAAGCACATCTACTTCTCCTATATCTACTTTGTCTGTTAGAAATAGGTCTGGCATTAGTCAAACTGCAGTTTACTCAACAGTCATTTCTGCACTGACTTCAACTGCTCCTCAAATTCTTTTGACTAATAGATTTTCTAGCTCTGAGACAAGTTTTCCTCAATTAATCACAGTTTCAGATTTCAAAACAGCAAAACCCTTGTCTAAAACTTCTCTGATATCATTAAACACTAGTTCTTCAACTAGTTTTCCTCCAAAGCCATTTTCACCTTCAGTGCAAATTTCAATGACTGTTCCCAAGCGGACATCTCCATTAAAAAAGGGCGGTATTTCTTCTGCTCTGCCAGTAATGACTGTATCTTCACCTCAAGTTGCTTCTCAAATCCCTAAAAACACTTCTTCAAGTCCTGCAACATGCACAGTATCTACACCAGTGCGTTCTCTGTTTACCTCCCTGAAGCCCAAAGCTATAGCAGGTGCCACTGTTACCTCCAAAAGCCTTTATACTGTACCTTCTGGTGCTTCCACTGCTCCAGTCAATTCAACAATCTTTGATAGGTCTGTAGTAAGTAAAGCCTCCACAGAAAATAAGCATATAATGCACACTGATTTCTTTTCATTGTCATCCATTTCTAAAATGCCAGTGAAATCCTTTATGTCTACGGTCTTCCCTCTCAGGACATTGGTATTACCTCTAAATGGTATTTCAATAACCACTTCAGAACTTACAGAGTACCCAAAAAGTTCAGATATAGAACTGAAAACTGACCCTGTGGCTCAAAGTTCGGGTACTTTCATTTTCAAAGATCCTTCTTTTACAGGGTCATTATCTTTATTTACAACCTTGTTATCAACATCAGTACCATCTTATGTGACATCTCAGACTACAAGTTCTTCATTGGTTCCCATAGTCAGTAGCACATCATCACTAGCACAAAATGTAAGTGCTACCCAAGCATCAGTTTCATCTCTAGATCCACAAGGAACTTCAAAAATTCCAATTATAGACCTTGCAACTTCTGTGGATTTTTCTAAATTCACTTTAAAAATAAGTCTCTCTACCAACTTTTCAGCAGCACTAAAAACATCCATTGTAATGCCCTCTTTACTAATGCCTACATCTTCTGAAGTCACTTTTGAAAGCCAGCCCTCTATGCCTTCACCTCCTCCTAAGACCACTCCTATCTCTAATGTTTCTCTAGGAAAGCAGAGTTCTTCGGTAAGTTCTTCAGAAGAAGATGGAACAGTATCAGCCATATCAGCTGGAATCACCACTCGATCCACTACACCAATGATCACACACACAACAGTGAATGCTACATCCTCAAAAGCACCTTATATTTTTGCAAATATGCTGCCTAGTTCTTCAGCCAGTTTATTAGTTACTTCAGGCACTACCCTAGCCTCTAGGATTACTACAAAAACCACTGATTCTTTTGTTTTCAGTTTGGATTTTTATATGGCTTCAGCTTCAGTTCCTACCACCATAGAAGCACACAAATCTTTATTTACAACTGCAGTAATTGAAGCTTCACAGAGCACTACAGAAACTCCAAAGATTAATATAACGAAAACAACTGGTACTACAAGTCCATTATCACAGATGAAGAGTACCTCGTACATAGCATCAGAAGTTGAATATACAACTTCATTTGAAAAAACTGTGGATATTTCAGAAGCTGGTCAGACTCCACATGAGCAAAGAAATGCTACCAAGACAAAGACAACCACAATTGACAAATCTTCCCCACCTTATTTGCCAGTAACTGCAGTTCAGAGTTTGCTTTTTTCAAGAAATACAACCTCAGTCAAAAATATCTCTGTTTCTGGAGTCCTGGGTATAACAGCATCAGATAGGTCCAAAAGCCCAACACAGAAACCCATTACACCTTATTTTAGTGTAACAGAGGCCACAGAGCTGCAAACCAGAACTATAATAGATCTGTCTTATTCTAGTGGTGGAACAGCTCTGCCTTCCTCTGCAGAAACAACGGCTGTAGCTGACAAGGCTTACTTTGGCACGATGATGCATACACTGATGTCTACATCTTCTGAGTGTGTGGTATGATCAGTCTTACTTGCCCCTACATGTTAAAATATGTATTACTTTTCAGTTCAATCTGTTATTCTACATACGTAATACCAGACATTTAAAATAGTTCCTACTTTCTATTTAATTTGCTTGTTTTAAAATTCTCAGTTATTCTTAGAGAATAGTTTTATTGCTGCTCTTACATTGCCCTGGTATATTCTGCAACTCGGATGTATTGCTCTGAAAAAAAAAAGGCTTTAAAACTATGTTATTGTTCTAGATAGCTAAATATATTTCTGAGGTGCAGAAAAAGGCATAATCCTTGGAATTTTGATGTTTCTAATTAATCTCACCCTGGCTTTCCTTTATCCACTTGTTTCTTTGTCATAGGGTTTAAAATGATGGGAATGCATGGTTTTGTGTTTCTTAAAATGCTTCAGATTATTACTGATTATAACGTGTAGCCTCAATGCATAATGCTTTACATAGGGTATTCCAGCAAAGCTGGACGGAACAGGAGGGGTGTGAATGAATGGACATGCATCACTGTCACTGGTTACAACCACACAGATGCAAGTCATTCCAAAATAAGTAATGAGGAGCAGGTAGATGTGGTGAATCTCTCTCGGAGCTGGGGGATGGACAAGTAATTGCTTGGAGTTCATAAAGCCAGTGAAGTTAAAGTTGACTCTGGTTGTTTTTTCCTTATATGACAGCCAAGATACCTCGAACCTGTTGACAAATGTAGCCAGTATGTATGTGTTAATATGGGTTGGATGTTATACAATCTTTCAAGGAACTGCCCTAAGGATGTGCTGAAGCCAGATTGTGGTTTTCGAGGAATGCCTGTTCAAGTTAACACTGATAGCTGTTGTCCAGAATGGGAATGTCCCTGTAAGTCACTGTTTTATTTTTAAATAAAACATGGAGCCTTGCTGTGTAAATTTCAATTAAAAAAATAAAGGGTCATTACAATGGGAATATGAGGTTAACAGTGGAATGAATTAGAAAGAGGTATTCATCAGCAAAGCAGAATGAAATATACTGAATATTTTGGTACCTCTGAATTGACATTCAGGAGAAGCAAAATTTTTTTTTTTTTAATGAAAACATTGAAATGACATCTGCAGCATGAACACTGATATTTTTCAGCTGAGACTTTTCAGAATTTTTAGCAGTAGAAATGTTAAGATTTCAACATTTCATGAAGAAAAATAAATCAAATACTAGATTTTCTGAAAGACAGAACCCCCATATTTCATTTAGCTCTAATTGCAGTTTTTATTCATGCTTAGAAACAGCAGAAACTGGTGGATGAATGTCTGCAGGGGGAAAAAAAAGTCTAAAGAGAAGTCATATTTAAAATCTTGCAGCATTAATGAAACCAATATTGCACTTTATATCTGTTTCAAGATAGGACAGATAAGTCCCTTGTCAGTATCTCAAAAAAATATATATTTTTATGCATATATTTTTTCTCACACTGTGCAGATTCATTGACCTTGCCCGTAAAACATTGACTTAAGTGAAAATTTTCACCAATTTAAACATTCCCCCTACCCTGGGCACACAGAAGCAGGTTAAGGTATTCCCACTGAGTTACCTAAATACTTTCTTCTGCTTATGGCTCTATATGCTGTCTGTAGAACAGGATCATCTATCTATCTATCTATCTGTGAATGTATATGCAAAAGCAAATACTGTTAGAACTGAAAGTTTTTAGAAATGCCCTTTATTCAGTTTTGTGGTAACCTCATTAAATGACAGTTCTTTTTTAGGTCAGTGTTCTGTACTGTCTGAACTGAGTGTTATTACGTTCGATGGAAACAATATAGCCCTCTGTAATATGGCTTCCTATGTTTTAGTCAAGTTACCAGGAGAAATTATTGTTGCTCATATTGAAAAATGTCCTGCTAATCAGGTAAGATTCTTGGACTTATGCAATAATTAGAATTGTTCCTTGAATTTTTGTGTTATAGGTTTGAAATTCTGCAAAAATATGTCGATTAAAACTTATACATAAAAGCCGTATTCAATGAAAAATGCCAAGTTATTTAATTTCCAAGAAGTATGCTTAATAATGCTGTCTAGATAAAAGAATTTTATCTTGAGTTAAATAGTAATTGTTGTGTTATAAGAAAACTTAAAGGTAAGTTCCTTTTAAATTATCATACATGACATAACTTCTGAATATGCATGTTTCCTTTCAGGCTCTCCACACAGAAGTGTTTCTAGTACCTTGAATTTATACTTTACAATATGGTCAAAATACAAAAATATTTTTAATAGCCAAAAAATATATTTTATAGTTATTTTAGGAAAGTATTAATGACTTTGTGATGAGTTGTTCTTTGTAGTTGTCTAACTCTTGTCTACAGAGGGGATCCGACCACTTTATTTTTAGATTGCCAGTTAAGGTCAGGTCAGTCTCATCCTTAGAGTCTGTACAAATATTTCCCTCACACTGTCCACAGTCCTAATTTATGCAGCCCTTGATCAACTGGATTGAGTTGATCTTTGGTTTGTGGATAAACCAGTCAATGATAAGGGGCTTCAGCAGGCTACTATCCTTCCCATCCCTCTTATTTACTCTCACTGTGCAACTGTACATTTGAACTTTAAGACTGTTAAGGGCAAGAGTCTTGCATTGTTTTAGAGGTTTCCTATTAAATTGTTTTCTTGTTTCCTGGTTGCAGTCTAGAGGTGGGAATGCAGAACACGTATTCATATGAGCTTTAGAAGTCTGTATGTTTAGTTCTTCAAGAGATTCTTTGAAAAGACCTTTCAGCATATGCACAGAATTTGCTGGAAAGTGTGTCTTTTTTTATTATTTGTAAGGAATATATTAAATTAATTTAATTATTCAGCTGATTGTAGAAGAACATTAAAGACAAAGAAAACAGTAACTTTTTTTGCTAAATAAAATGTTGCTGATTATTATTGCACTTCTAATTTATTTTTGTTTTCCAGAGTGCAAATTCAATAAGAAAACTAGTAAGTATTTATTTATTTTGTTAATTATAAAATGCATTAATATTTAAATATATTATTTAATTAATATTAAAAAATTCCAATAGCACTGGCACAGAATTAGAAAAATGATAGTAACTAAACTTGTTTTTCACTTTTCTTTCAAGGTGCCACCTGCAAACTCTTCAGGGCTCTGTTTTAAGAAATTGAATGTCACAACACACACATGTCAAATACTTATCAATCGTTTAGCAAGAAAAGTAAGTATATATCAGCGGCGTGTGTACTCTTAAAACATAGCTGGAAAGCTATTCTCTTGTAGAATGCGATATATCAGAATTAAAATAAAACACTACAGAATTAGGATTACTTTTGCAGTTCAGGTTCTCAGTAATTCATGCTATGCTAGAAGCAAAACAATATACATTCCTGGTATGCTTCACTTAAATGTCATTTTTCCAAAATGACACTTTAAAGTTCTTTTGACAGTTTAAAGAAGCTGCAAAAGCAGTTGTGCCTAAGACTATACTTCCAGAAACCCTAGAACTCTAGATGTGATAAATACTTAAGCTACCTTTCCTGCTAGTCAGTAACAAGTCAGAACAGATGACTTTGAATAATTGGAATGAGGTTTTGTTTTATCATACAATATATGATAAATAAGATATATTCTTTCCTTAATTAGAAAATATTTATTTTCCTCATGCCTACTTCATTTGCAGTTTTTGGAAATGGCACTGGTGGGAAGCTCTCTAATTTAAGCATTGTGACTGTTACATGTGGCAGGGGCTGTGAAAAAAAAAGTCTTTTGTTATAAAATAGAAATACATACAAAATACAACATTGCATTCGGGCTTTATCTCTAAAATGTGTTTGGTTTATTTTAGGTAGTTGTGGATTCTGTAATTCAACCATTACCATTTTCAAAAGAAGGACTGAGTATCCAGGATACTGGTGCAATGTATGTTGTTAATACCCCAGCTGGTATTAGCATCAAGTGGGCTCATGTTACAGGCATCATAGATATACAGTATGGATTATACTCCAATACATCAAGGAAGACAGAAGGACTTTGTGGTGAGGTTATGGTGGCAGTTCTTTTCTTACTCAATAACTTCCCCACTGAAATTTGCAACTCCCTTTTGTGTCTGTGACCAGCTGCCCCTATAGCTCTCCTTGTGACCCTCATTAACTATGCTGACAATCCTATATGAGGGCCTGTGAAAGACTATTAATTAATAATAATAAATTAATCATTCTGTTTGAAATCAGTGTGCTAATAAAGTACTTTTCAGAACAAATAGTGATCAGCACATTGTATCTAAATAACTTTTAAAAAATTTACTTTTTTCATTTACTTATTTCTGCCTGTTTTAAGAGTATTGCTGAAGCCAAGTAAAGAAAAAGAAAATTTTTAGTGAAGTGGCTGCTAAAGAAGTCCAAGTAGTGACAGTGTATTTCAGTGATTGCAGAGAAAAGAGTAACTGTCTGATGTTAGCAATGGCAGCTTATTGCTATGAAAATACTAACAAAATTGTATCTTGGGAAGGGTCCAATTCTTGTGAGGATAGTGAATTTAGAATCTGTATTTAGACCTTTTGAGGCTGGGTCTAGGGTCCAAAACTGTGCTGAGTTGTCTCAGTCTTGAATTACAATGATAGTAAATGTAGCAGATTTCAGGCTTCCCTTAAGCCTTTTTATAATTCTGCCAGTACGAATAATATAAAGTCTAAGCAGGTAATTTAAAATTACTTTAATTTTATCATAAATGTTCATTTTCTGGTGTTTTTTAATTTTACATAATCTACTTCATATTGAAAAGGAAAATGATCTTTTTATAATCTTTTAATCCGCTTTTAGTTTTAAAAACCAACAAAGCAATTCAGATATGCTTTAAGTAAAAATATAAACAAATCAAGTCTTTAAAATAAATTTCTAAATTCTGCTTGAACATAAGGAAAGTTCTCCTAGATCTAGT
This sequence comes from Eulacestoma nigropectus, assembly GCA_013397775.1. NCBI lineage: Eukaryota > Metazoa > Chordata > Aves > Passeriformes > Eulacestoma > Eulacestoma nigropectus. Next base: position 172,844 of record VZTE01004041.1, on the reverse strand, counting down.
GAGAGAAGGTGAAGGCTGGCCCTGCATCTTTTCCCGGTATCGTACCATCTTCTCTATGCATGCTGAATGAGTGGGATGAGATGAGGTCAAATGTAGGAAGACTCGTAGAATAGTTCCTCTTTGTGTTATGAAAAGATAAAAAGAGGAAGACAATGCAGACAAATCCAAACTTAGCTTAAAATGTTGCATTACCGGATATTTTGCAGTAAAGTCTGAAGCTTCCTTTAGTCCTTCTTTCCTGTTCTCTGCTCTTTGTTCCTGTCTGGGATTCTGCAATCTTTTTCCTCTCATCAAAGAAGAAATTGTGGGACTATGTGGTAAATTTGCTTTATTTTTAAAGCTGTATTGATTATACAGTTCTGAAGCATGGCCTTACAAATTCTAATGACAGCAGTTTGGGATCTACAGCAAAAAGCAGAAGAGTTAAGAATACTGGAAAGTGGTGCTACTGTAAAATGCTTCTTATTTAAGTGCCAACTTCTATATTTCTCCATGCTGTCTGAAAGAATAACAACCTGCCACACCAAGCTAGTCCAGTTCTAACAAAGGACCCTGGAGAGCATCAGACTGCAGGGCTGAAAGCACAAGGGCAAGGGCTTAGGGTGTGCTTAACAGTGCAGAAGGAAAGTGAAAACAAGAGAGGAACTTTGCCTGATCCGTACCTGAGACATAAAACACCAGTATGAAGATAAAAGTTTTGGCATTACTTGTCACTTTGACATTATTGTCTCTTGTTCTCACTTAAAGAGATCATACACTTTAATTGATGAATCAACAGAATACATACAATAATAAATTCAGGTAGACAATGAATGTCAGGGGTCTGGGAAGGTTGTTTTTTATAGTGGTTTTGTATTAATAAATTGAGTAAGAACAATATTTTCTCTAGATAAAGCAATTTGTTCATCAAAAGATTCTTTTCCTAACTTCTTGCACTTAGAACGTTCAATTAAATTTCAATACAGTGTCAAATCATCAGTGACAAGCAGTTAATTTGAAAACCATCTACTGTTCCTCCTAAGGAACTGACTGATATTCAATAGAATGACATCAGAATCTAGTTCCATGTCAGTGAATCTGCTACACTCAGCAGCACATTTTGGTAGCAGTTTTTCTCAAAAGTTAATTGCTGTGAAAGGTATCGTGAGTTGTATTGTATGATCTACTTGCTCCACTAAGCCATTGAGCTGAGAAGTAAAATCACAAGCAGGAAGTTGGAACTACAGTGGACATATAGCTGCTTTAATTTATAAACTCAGGTAACGAAGTTGCACAGGTCAGCCCGATGCAGTGTTGATCATAACTTACCAAGTGCACTTTTCTTTCCCAAATGAAGGCATGTGGCATGTTTGTTTGTGCTTTGAATATGATGCTCTGTCTCCAGGGGTGTGTAATGGAGATCCTAGTGATGACCTGAAAATGGAAAATATGACCATAATTACAAATATGGAGGAAATTGAAATGTTCATTAAGAGTTGGGAAATTGAGAAATCACTTGATGTAACAACCAGGAGGCCAATAAGAAACTGTACTGAAGATAATTGCTCATACTGTATGGAACTGTTTAACAGAAGCATTTTCATCCCTTGTCACAAGAAAGTGAGTATGATGCTTGGAAAAATTGCAGGAGCAAATCTCATAAAAGTTGTATAATTAAGAAAAGAGTGACAGATACATGCACGTTTTTAATGTTTTGCTTATTTTTATGATTTGACAGTGGAATGGATGGCTTTAATACCCCTGTCATGTTGGCTTTAATATTTTAGTCACGTTGTCCATTGTAAACACACATCTATATTGATCCCTGTGTTATTATGCTGGTCTTTTGAAATTATTTAATGGGCAATTCTTAAAGGAGAGACAACGGATCATCATGTCAAGATAAACACATTCCAAAGGTGTTATTTTTATTAAATGCTTAACGTGGATCACTAGAACAGAAAACCTCATGCTTCTGCTGCACACAACAGCGATTCAGGCAGTCGGAGACTTATTGGACTAAAGAAATTTCCAGTCAAAAATTTTTGATGTAGTCAATATTATGTTGACAATTTTGCAGCATTTCTTACAGAAACCATTATCATTTGTTTCCACAAACTGTACTTTCTAATGGCGATATAGCTGTAGCATGCAGACTATCACTAGACATGGATAGTGCAGCATAGCTGCTTCCCAGAACAGAAAATGAGCAAGCCCCAAATCTCTGAGGTCTGACTGACTTCCCCCACTTAATTAAAAATAAAAAGGATTAATTACTCAAGTGGCCCTTTTTTCCTGAGAGATAGATGTGTTCAGATTCCTGATTCACTTCTTGTTCTGCCTTTCCACCCTTGGTTCTTATTTGTGTTACACTTTGGTTTTCATCACAGACAAATGCTGTTAAAAGTATTGCACGCAGCTGAGCCCCTTCTTTTAAATTCCTGAGACCTCTACTCAATTTCCTGAGGTAGAAAAAATGCAGGGACTTCTTCTGAAAGGAAGGAACTAAAGTAGTTTCCTTATATACCAAAATTAATAGATATTTGCCACAGAAACTTATTGAGAGGGAGCAGTGGTTAGGGGTTTGGAACATAGAAGTTTGAGTAGCACCAGTGAGTAGCAGGATGCTTTGCGTAACTGCTTTGACAGATCTCATTTTATAATGATTTAAGGAAATCTGAGGAGTCAGAATTCCTACTGTATATACGTTCCCAAGTGTAGCGGGTTTGGTTCACAAACGGGGTGGAAACACAAATTTAGTGTAGTGGTTTGATCACATGTATTTCACTCTGTGAGATAAGGATTAGAAGAAATGCAAAGCAGGCCTAAAACTTTAAAGAATATAAAGAAGTTTATTACTAACAGAGTTAAAAGTAACAAGAAATAATAAGAAGTTAAAGCAAAACCCTCTTCCCTCCAGCACTCCCCAAGCAAAAACCCCTTCCCCCCTCCCTCTTCTCCCTCCAGCACTCCCCCCTCCTTTTACCACCTCGCACAAAGCGTAACAATTTTTGTCAGTGTCGCAGTCCTTAAAAGTCTCTTCCTTATGCTTAGGGAAAAGGGTTTCCTTCCGCTCATGCCGCGGACATTCCTTCACAATTCAGTAGTCCGCCCGGAAACCATCTACTGAAGTGAAATGTCTCTCCCATGAAAATTCCACAGTATATTCA
>VZTE01004041.1:157400-169566 GCA_013397775.1 Eulacestoma nigropectus | reverse complement strand
CAAAGGTTCTCTGCTTCCAGTCTCTTTTAAAACATGAATTATTCCAGCTTAAACACAAGGGCTTCTCTGCTTCTTCACAAACCTCTAAAAGCTGCTTCACAACTACACGGCCTGGCATAGGCATTTTCTTACATCTTCACAGGCTGTAACATGAATTCTCACAGGCATGGATTTTCATCTCCCCATATTTTAACATGATTTAAAGAGTTCAGTCCTCCGCAGCTGCTAGAAGGGGTTTTAAGATTGGCACACACCCTTTTCTCCTGCCGCCATCTCAGCGTCGTCTCACGTGCCTGACTTTCTCTTTCTCCCTGACCGTGCAGGGGCCATGTTCTTCTCCCTCACGTCTTTCCCCACGGGCTGCGCTGCTGTTCAGTTCGGTGCGAGCTGTGCAGGCTGGAAAAGGAGGCTCCGCTGGTCCCGCTGGGTCTGCACGGGCTGCATGGGGGGGGAGGGGAGGCTCCCCCAGGCTGCATGAAGGGGGAGGGGAGGCCCCTCTAATTTTTCTCCAGAAGCCGAGCCGGATGAATTCGGCTGTGGGCAGTCCATAGATATTTTAGCTGCCCGCAGCTCTGAGGGAAGGGAGAAGGGTGGGGGGGGCAGGCAGGAGCCCAGGCCGGGCCCGGAGGCTCAGAGGCCCCCCCTTTCTCCGTCCAGAGACTAGGAACAAGAGGAACTTCCCGCCCTTGCACGGGGTTTAAATATGCAAAATTCACAAAAGCACATTGGCTTAAAAGCTTGCCAATCAACTCAGTTTCAACCCATTACACCAGGAGAACTCTGATAGTGCATCTTTTCCTGGTTTATAGCAAAAACTGCCATACCATCAACATTCTCAAGCGGTTGGTTCATCCGTTATGAAATTTGCTTTTTTCATGTACAAGACGGTGGCAGAGCCAGAGTGGATGGAGCATACTGTGCAATCTCTGGCAGGAAGCAGCTGGTCAAGGATAGGTAACAGAGTCATGAGTGTAATGACCTTCTTGGCAGAAGCGAGAGACTGCTTGAAGATTTGCTGAAACCACAGGGAGAACTTGGCTGCAACACAGTAGTGAACAGGCAGAATGAAATAAAATCTGACTTTTACATGTTGCTATGAATTTATGCAAACAAACCCAACAGAAATAAGATAGGTTGCACTACCTGCATTTAGACTCACTAACATAGGCTACCAGGTCCTACAGACACAGAAACAGAGTAATAAGTAATTCATTCACAGCAGGATTGTATGGAAGGTATAGCAGCAATGTTTAGCTGAGATTGTTCGCTTTTAGTTGGCAGGGCTATACTGAAAAGTTCTTGTAAGTAGTGTGACTATCTCACTAGGTCTGCGTTCTGTGTCCACGGATGAGCACAGAAAATTCTGGCAGTTTAAGTTTTGCAGAATGAGTGTTCTGACAAAAAATATATTTTTTAATTTAGACACTGCTAGCGATTTTTTGCCCTGTGGCTATATTATTTCTCTTAATTACTGTTTTATTTTAATTACAGAAAGTCCTTATACTTGTTAATTCCCAACTGCAATGTTCCTAGGTGTCACCAAAAGAATTTTGTGAGAAGATGTGGATCAACAGTACTAATTTTTGGAATTATGAGTGTGATGCGCTTTCTGCATATGTGGCTTTGTGCAACAAGCACAACATCTGCATTAAGTGGAGGACACCTGATTACTGTTGTAAGCAGACAGCCATATTCTGCATCCCTATGTGGCTTTAGTGATGAGGATTTTTTAGTGATTGAGTGTTAAGTTAAAAATACATTTCTTTCTATTATTCTTGTAAGTAAGATCGCAATTTATCACAGCATTGGTAAATCAGGGTGCACATTCTTAAGATGAGAATACATCATTTAGTCATGAATGAATTTTAATCTCCATTGAATTAGCTGGTTACCTAGAGTACTGTTAAAAGTATAAATGCGTGCTTTCTGTGCTAATTCACTTGTTATTACTACCTATTTATCCAATGAAATGCTGAAAGAATACAGAAGCACTCAATGTCCTTTTTTATTCCTTGCAGCATTGAGCTGCCCTGAGGGCAAGGAATACCAGCCTTGTGTGCAACCCTGTGAAGCCAAGACATGCTTGAATAAATGGTTCTATGAAGATTCTCCTTGTTCCTATTTAAGGGAAGACTGTGTGTGCAAAAATGGCACCATTTTGCATAGAACAGACTCTGACCTCTGTATACCAGAAGAAAAATGTAGTAAGTACAGTAGGACAGAGTAGTTTTGCAGTTATGAAATATTAACCACAGTTATATTAACAGTTCATGGTAAGAGATAAGTTTAAGTTGTGTGTCAGTCCTCAGTAACTGTGAATCTGGGAAAGGTCCCTTCAACAGAGCCTACCTTTTTCTCAAGCTACAGCAGTTTGTGCTTTCAGTTATCTTGGCTTTAAGACCCAGTGCTTAAGAGATGTACCTCTCTTGGGGGGTGGAAAATAATGGTCATTCTTCTATAGCTCCCAGGCTTTCCTCCCTTTAGAACTTAGGAAGGAATAACCCAGGCAGGTTCTGTCCCTTGCTGTCACCCATTTTCACCATAGTAAAGCATTTGTTCCTTTGGGGCTTTTAAGGTCGTCATTCTTTCTTGGCTTCTTTTATCATAATGCTCCACAGCCATATTATTTTATGCAACAATTTTATGCAAGTCATAGTTGCTCGCAGGAAATGGGAGCTGTCTGCTTGTTGAAGAGATGTAATGTTTTGGCTTTTTTCCAGCATGTACAGATGACAAAGGACAACCCCGCTCTGCTGGGGAGATCTGGAATGGGTCCATGAGAGGGTGCTGCATGTACAGCTGTTTAGAAAATGGAAGCATTGTTGCTGTAGAACCTGAATGCAATGAGGCTCCAACACCAGTCTGTGAAAGAGAAGGGGAAGTTCTGCTCCATGTTATTGAAGAGAGAGCTTGCTGTCCCAAGAAAGTTTGTGGTACGTACCGCACTTGTGTTCAGTAACAGAAGTATTAGTGCTTGACATTCACAGGCAGCTGAAAAACTTTAGATTCAAGGTAACATTTTTTAGAATTAATTTTCAAGTACTGCTTGGGCCAGCAATTGAGGCTTCTATTCTTTATAAGAATTATTTACTGAAATAATTTTTTTCTTAGAAGTCCACCAGTTAAACAAAACTTCTGTTAAAAATTATTTTTTAAGCTCTTGCATTGAATTTAATAATAAATTGATATATATTCAGTGATAGAAGTACCTTGTTATTTGGGGAAGTCATCAGAGTTTGCTTGCTTTTCTTTCTGGTGCTTTGGTGTGATGAGCAGTATCCTCTGATCTACTGCTGTTTCCCAGAAGATGTTTTTTGGGAGCTGATCACTGAAAACTAATATTCTGCCTAGCCATGGTTGTTAAGAAAAAGAATAAGCTTATTGCTCCTAAAACATTAAGCAAAATTTACTAATTTCTTCATAACATCTTCAAGGAAAATGAGAAATTAGGGTCTCGCTAATATGGTCCTTTTGCTCATTAGATGCCTGTAACCAATGCTGTATTGTGAATTTGCTAAAGGAATATCAATGGGACTTTATAGCTGGCTTCATGTACAGGAAGCAGAGCAAGTAAACACCAGTTTTAAGAGGGATATAACTGCTTGCTTGGGTTGAGCTCAAAAGTCTACATGATGGTATGGAGTGAACTTTAAGCTGACTTGGGCTGCTCTTGTTTTGTGGATCTCTGTACTAGATGGTATAAATAGCTTGAACTATAGGAACTGCACTTGTAGCTGTTTAATGTTGTCAAAATTGATTGTTTTTTATCCCACAGAATGTAACATGTCATTATGTGATGCCATTATTCCAACATGCAAACCCAATGAAAAATTAGTGGTAGGCTACCACTCCCTGTCCTGCTGTCCACAGTACCGATGTGGTAAGGGAAATACAAATCCACAGTTAGTGGAAAGCTTTCCATACTTGTATTATATCTTGGAAGAAAATTTGCATTACAAGTTGTTTTGATTTTTAGCAGAATGGGACACTCTAAATAGCACCAGGCAATGATGTATGTTTTTTTAAATATTCTCCAATGGTTTTTTGTGTTTGTGTTTTTTGTTACTTCTGATTTACAATCAATTTGGGGTATTTTATTTTACTTAGTATATGAAGATTTTTTTTTAATCTTTTTGTATTGTTTCAGTGACTCCTTTTAAAATGGTGTTTTTTTCACATCCTACAGAATGTGATCCTTCAGTTTGTTTTAATGCCTCCCAGCCAGACTGCAGAGAAGATCAATTTATTGTTGAAGCAAAACAGGAAGATCCCTGTTGTTTCTCTCATCTCTGTGGTAAGAAGCCTCTAATATTTTTATGGAGAGCTAAGGAATAGTCAAGTATTTACAAAAGCAGACTATAATTCTAAACCAAATAACTTAAGGCAGGAATTCTTGGAAAAGTCAGCGAGATTTCACACAGATCTGGCTGACTGGAGCATAATTATTCTTGGATTTGGGGATCTTTTCTTTCCAACATAACTTTGAACATCATATTTGAACTTTGTTCAGTTTTTATATCCATAAAATCCTTAAAAGTTCTATTATTTGAGTAACAAACACAATACTGCTTGTTATATAGTCTATTAGAGTAACAAACACAATACTGCTTGTTATATAGTCTATTAGATGGAATTCACACGTGCTAACTTTTTAGTATTTAAAATTTTGTAAATGTCTGATTTTTTTTTTAAATTTAGTTTGTGAATCTTGCATTGAGCCTGTTCCCTTGTGTAGCGAAGGGGAAATTCTGACTGTAGACCTTAACACCATACACTACTGTTGTCCTCACTACTACTGCGGTGAGTGTAACTGTTGCGAGTTCATTATGTCACCAAATTCAGTAAAAATGACAGACAGTGGGTGGGTGTGCAGGGATTTGTTTAGATTCAGCAATTAGGGTGGGCTTCAGGTATAGACTACGAGATCCAAATGAGGGTGTCTTCTTTTGAGGAAGATTCAAGCTTCTTGGTATGCTCAATGGTGGACTAACAAACCCAGTCAGTGGAGTCTGGAGAGGTTATTTAGTTCACCAGACAGAATATGGTTATTTTCAGAGTGATCTAAATACCAGTATATTAATGTGGCACTGAATCCCGTTCTTGGAGTATTAACATGCCATTGCTCACATTAAAACACATTTAATAAAACAGCTTCCATGTTGTTTTTCCTCTATTGTACCATTCATTAATGTTTAGGCAGTTTCTTTGCACTTTTAGCTCCTAAGGGAAGGAGTAGACCAAGGATTTCAAATACTGCTGGGTTGACTTTTACTCGACAATGAGCAGGCAGAAGAAAAATACTTGCAGTGTAACTTAGTCCTTTTCTTAGCCTCATAAAATACATAAATTGTGCTATACATTTTTAAGTAATGTCTACAAGTAACGTCTACTGCTTAATTTAGATTAACTTTCATCCCGTTTCAGTCTTTCAGGGTAATTTCAAATAATTAAATTGACTTCAACTAAGTTTGGAGTTTAGTACTTTTTACTTCAGTTGTTTCTGTATTTTGGGCCTTTCCTTTTCCTAGCACTTTTACCCATGTGAAATTTTCTGCAAAGGCCTTTGGCATTGTTTTTTGCCTAGTTCTGGCAGGGAGAAAGTTAGATCTTAGTGTGTGATCTTCTTTTATAGTCCCAGTAAGCCCTTTCTGATAAGGGAGGCAGTATTTTCTTATTAGCATCATCCCAGGAGGGCAGTTGCTCCCTATTATCTTACAGAAATGCACTTTACAGTACATTTCAGGTCCATGTTTTCCAAAGATTATGATTTTAGCTGTCTTTGGTACTGGTTATAATCTTGAGTAACTCTGAAGTAGGAAGAATATTGAATGATACCTGTTTGATGTTCTCTGAAAATTTAAAAATGCTCTAAGACAACTAAAATCACTTTTGAAAATCTTTGTTTAGTCTTTCATTCCAAGTATAATTCAGATGCTTAAGAAACACAATAAAATTTACATTAAAAAATGTTATTTTATAAATAGTTTATCAAAAGCAATGGAAGCTGGAAAACATGAAGGAAAATTGAATAAATTCTCACGTCTTTTCCCCTCATTTAGTTTGTGATGAAAATCTTTGTTCTGAGCCTCCTATGATTTGCACAGATGACATGACACCTGTGAAGGAAAAAATACTTGGGCAATGTTGTCCAGAGTGGCACTGTGGTAATTATTGCTTTATTACTTAGTCACAGCTGTTAACCAAAGCTAAGAGTTAGCTAACTGATTAACACAGTTTTCTTTATCTCTTCAGAATGTAGTTGTGAAAATGCTACTGTGCTGACCTGTAAATTGGTAAGTGGTGTCTTTTAAATATTGTTAATAATGGTGTTCAACTGTCTTACTCCTGCCTTTTACACTCCTTGTTTCAATTAGTTGTAAAGAGTGAACAGGGACAGGGTTGGATTGCCTTCCGGTCCCAGCTCAAGCATGTAATTCCAACAAGTGTCTGCATAGTGTTGTCAACCATTCCTTGGAGAAATTTCACTTCTTGTGTTTTAAGGTGGAAAAAGAAAAAAAGCAACTGTAATTTTATTCTGTTCAGTGTTGACATGAAACAATACGCAAGTAAGGCTTTCTACATAAATAATTCCCATTTTGAAAAATAATTACTGAGGTATAAGCTTTATGATTATATGTATCATCTGAAGAAATGTGTTATTTTGTTAATCATTTATGCTTTTGATCAAAATGATTTAACATTATTGAATTTAGCTGATATGAGAAGTCATAAATATTTTGCTCCTCTGTAGTTTGTCATAATAGGGACTGTGAGCTGGAAAATAATTATGAGTGAATGTTCAAACTCCCATTAATACCATAGTGACCATATTTTCCTTATCCAATGCCTGAACTTTGTTCCTTATGTGAAGACTGCATAGCATAAAATCTATTAAGGAATTTTAGATTTAAATAGCTTTCACCTATCTTTCGGAAGAAAATTCTTAGGAGGCAATCTTTTGTTAATATGTTTATTATTGAAAAAAGTTTCAAAAAATATCTCAGGAGAAAATGCTGTTTATTGACTCTGCTATCCTATGCACCCCTATGGAAAATGAAGTGCTGTTTTCTGTTTGAAGAGATAAATACATTGAATAACTCTGAATGTGCTACTGTTTCTTGACTACACTGCAGTTTTTCTCTTATGAAACCAGGGGTGGAAGTGATGAAAGTAATATTTTACATTTTTAGATAAAAATTGTCTGTGTAGCACTACATTTAATTGTGCATGACTTCACAAACTTTTATCTTTTTATACTCAGGGAGAAGTTAAAAAAATAGATAGCAGTATTTCCAGTGCTTGTGGATGCACTCACTACATTTGTGGTAACCTCTTCATATTCCTCATTGTTATGTTTGAGTTTTTAGCAAAAAGGGTGTGCAAAGAAAGCAGAAATAAGACCACTGTAACCTTCTCAAATGTAAATGCTCTTTTATCTTAATTTGAGGTGTGTCTATCTAGTTCTACAACGATACGCTCTTTTCTGAATTTGATGCTTTGCCTGCTAAGCCATCCATCTTGTGTCTGTTCTGGCAGGGTGTGGGAGTGTTGTAGAACTGCCCATGCTTTCAGAGTCAGGTACAGTCTTTCTGGTGAGAGGCAAATAGGAAACAGGCTGTGAACGGTAGCTGAGTGTGAGCAGGGCAGCTGCTCCTGGTCTGCTTTCAAGCACAAATGAGACAACATCTCACACAGAGCAACTGACCCATTCAGCCAGCACAAGAGAAGGTAGCCAGTCTTAAGATCAGAGCTCTGCTTCCTTCCCTCACTCAGCTACCCATGTAGACTAGATTTCAGCTGCATCGTGCATGGGGGTGCTGAGGCAAGCTGCAGTCTTGGCAGCAGCCCAGGCTAAACTGCCTCCAAGAGCCAAGCACACATTTATGGTACAGCCTGAGCAGATTACTGGCCCACAGGTATTTGGAGACATAGTAGTTTAATTGACAGAAAGGCTACAGTTTGTGATGTGCAGAATAGCTGAATGTTAAGTATTAGAACACTTTTAAAATAAGAGCAAAATAATTTTTTTACTTTCATTGTAGGAACACTATCAGTTTTAGTCAGTTTTGCATTTTGTAGCATTTTCTAAAACTGAACTATCATTCGTCCCACTCTTGGTTGGTAATTAAAACCACAAACCAATCAAGTCTAAAAGATAGAATACTTTTGCAGTGCATAGGACTTTGCCCTACTTTTGTCTTACCAGTGGTTCTGTTAATTGGTTTCATGATTTTTTTTCTCCCCTCTGGTAACATTTACTTCTTTTGGTTTTAGAGAAGGATGATGTGTGCATCTTCCAAGAGGTCACAGTACTGAATCCTGGACAGTCAGTGATTCAGTACTTAGATGGAGACCTTTGTTACACTGTACAGTGTTTACAAGAAAAAGATCAGAACACAGGCTACAATGCCATGCGTTTCACAATGATGAACTGTTCCCAGCAATGTGAAGCTGTGAGTACTCTTAAAATACAGGAATGATGCAATTTGTGAGCACAACTGCACAACTAGGATAAAAGTTTTAGCAAAGATTTTTGCTAGTCCTGTTTACTCAGCAAGAACTTGGGAACTTAACAGTGATGTGTATCTTGTGTCTACACGATTATTTTGAGAGGCAGTTTCTAGCAGCCTGTGTAAACATCTCTATCTGTCCATCCAACCATCTATCCATTGTTTTACTTTGTGTTTCTAATTTCAGAAATCAAAGAATTTCCGTATAATGTATGTTTTAAAAGTCCTTGTTTGTTTTTTTCCTTTCCTTTCTTTCCAGCATCAAGTATATATTCCTTCCTTCAGTCACCATACTTGTTGTGGTACATGTCAGAACGTGTCCTGCTCTTTTCATACAGAGAATGGAACGCTGATTGTGCATGAGGTAAGTGCCTCTGAACAGAGATAAGAAATAACTGTAATGATACAATAGACAGGAGTCTGACAGGCATTTCTTAGTTAACTCATGCTGTCAGTCTTGTTTCATACCTCCTTACTGCTGGTTACACACTTAGAGACTGTTTTTGATGTATGATTGGAAATAAGTGTGTTTATCTAAAGACCTGCCATTTCACACATGTAAATATCTTACTGCTTGTAATATTTTCTACAAAGATATGCAAATATGCAGGGTTCAAATTGTAACTCTAAATTCTATACTGTGGTTTAGATGTGTTGAGAGCTTCTGAGCCTATATCAAGACTTCTACATCTCCTCAGGGTCACTCTTCTCTTCATGCTGGTTACTACAGGAAGGAAAAGTGCAAATTGAGGCACTGGGGTTCAGGATCTTGATGATGTGTTCCAGCATCCACATACACAGAAATTTAGATGTGGCCATGAATTGGTTCATACTTCCAATTGATTTCAGAGCAAAAGAAACTATTGAACTGGCACAGAGTCCTTTCATTCTGCAGTAGGACACCCATGCTCAGCAGCATGCTGGAGAGTAGAGCCATGGCTCCAGGGAGGAGTGGCCTCTGGTAGTTAGAGGATGGTCTTTCCCTTTTGCCACCTATGGGTGGTCTGCCCACTCCAGTAGATGCTACAGCATGAGGGCACCACTTTTATAGACATTTCAGGTTGGAGATAAATCTGAAGTGTTTTGACTTTCCTGACAATGGCTTTGTTTGATATATTCAGGAAGGAAGCACCTGGACCTCCAATTGTACCAACTACAAGTGTGCAAAGACTGCTGCAGGGGCTACTGTACTGGGGTCTAGTGTTGTCTGCCCCCCGTTTAATGACACTGAGTGTACAAAGGTTTGTACTTTGGGTAAGGTAAGTGACAATCATTGCTCTGGAATTTGGCTTATACACCACAACGTATGCAAACTTCACGCACTCTTTAAATTAAAACGTGGTAAGTAAAAACATGCAAATGAGAAATTTGCAGTCATTTCCTATGCTTCTGTTTTCTTTCTGACTGACAAAGTATCTGTGAGGAGTGTGAAAGTTTGGCTTGGGTCTTGTTGATGACTGCTTTTAGAATATCGTGGAATTGGACTCATGCTTGACATAACACTATATAAAGTGCTAATCGCTATGTCTTACTTTAGTTTGGAATAATACTTTGCCAAGTTCATAGAACACACACAATAAATAAATCAGATCAAGAAATCCAGAAATGCTCCATATAAAAGTCAAATATATTAGAAATTCCCTAAGTTGTGCAATGATTAGGAAGATGACAGAGTACATATAAACTTTATTATCTCTTAAACTAAAATTTGTGTAACATAACAAAAAATATCCACGGTATCTACCTACATAATACATTTAAAAATATTAAGATGGCATATCCATATAAACTCCTTTGATGAACGTGTATTCTTCACAAAGACTGTATATTTGTTTACAGTTTAACTTCTAAGTTAATAATTCTCTAACTTTATAATACTTGTAAAATTTTTGCACTTGCAGTACATCCTATATTTAATATGAACTACAAATAATAATAAATATATGTGTAGAAAGGGTAAGTAACATTGCTGCCTTGACTACAGATTATACATTTGGTACCCATCTTACTTAATCCTTCCATTTGTTTAAAAAAAGTTCCTATTTCTTTCAATCCTGAAGAAGGTATTCTATTTAAAATTAATGCCTGTACTACTGTGAGTTTATTTCTGAGTTTCTTCCTTGGGACCATTCTGACACCATCTATTAGGGTCTTTCCTTACTAATAATGGCTAAGATTTTAAAGAATGGAGCCCTAAAATTAACTTTCTGAATCAGTCTGACCTGTTTTTGAGAGACATGGAGCATAGGCTTGAACCAATAGCTGAGAAGAAAGCTTTTCTCACAGGCAGTTCAGGACAATTCAGGAATATCTGAGTTTAACTGCTCATTTAAGAAATTCTTAAACAATTTATTCAGTAATTTTTTGTGTAACGAGGTAAAAAATGTATGCTCGCAGGAAAAGATAGAAGTTAAAAAATGCCTGTCTTTTGTCTATTGTTATCCTAAGAGTTCTGTTTATGTTCTGTTGTCTGCTTGATATGCAGATCTGCGCTACTCACACGAATTTTTGAAACTATCCTAATAAATCTCTGTGGTGGGGAAATAGATGGTAGTGGATGATATAAAAAACGTGCTTATAGAAACTAAGTTACTTTATCAAAGGAAACTAGATCAGATGTCAACTGAACATGACTGAACTTGTCATCAGTGATGAGTTCATTTTCAGTTTCAAAGGCTGTAAAGAATTTGTGAAGCAAACCTTCAGCTGATACCTGTGTAATTCTCTTGATTTCAATGACACTACTTTTTTATTAGTTTGACATCTTTAAAACATGGAATGTCTTGAGATACAATTTCCCTTTGCACTGGGCCCAGACTTTTTGCTATACTCTTCTTTTATTTTCCTAGAATGGAGGAATTGTGCAGACGTATAATGACGGCTGCTGCAAGACCTGTAAGTGATGAAGGCTGCAACATGTGCTAGTTTGGCTTTGGTTTGGAGGGCTTGTTTTTTAACCTCAGTTGCTGGGACATAAAGAGGGAAAAAGCATGCAGTTCCCCCTACAAATCACATAAAATTGTTGCGGTTACCTAACTACTTTTATTAAAAGGCCTTGCTTCATTTGGCTGCTGACTTGGTGATTTTTAACATTATTGTTCTGGAGTATAACCAAATCTGTCCAAATATAACCCATGAAAGAATAAAAGTTGTCTCAATTAAGACATTGAAAACATTCTCTTTATCATAAGGTGTCTCTAAAATAGCCTATATGATCTTCACCTAAAAAGACAAGAATATTTCCTCTTAAAATTGGTTCCCAATTCAATGACATTTTGCAATACATCTTCAAACTTAGCAATTTATTCTGTACCACTAATACGTATTTTCTAGGCCCAAAATACTGGAATGTTTTTTCTTAAATCTGAAATGAGGAAAAATTACAGTAATACTGATGATAGCAATGCTTATATAAAATCAGCCTTTTAATATTGGGGAATACATTCACATCTTCTGGGTGTGTAACTTTAAAATATGATGAAATGTGACTCAAACTGACATAAAGGCTTCATAATTTATGCAATTTTAAAATTTGATTGAGAACAAACTGGTTTTCTCTGCAGTTTTGACCAGAAAAATTTTATTATCTAAGTATATAATTATGTGTGGTGTGTATATATATATATATATATATAAAAATAAAATAGTGTTTTGTA
>VZTE01004041.1:145833-157354 GCA_013397775.1 Eulacestoma nigropectus | reverse complement strand
AAACTAATTATGTAGAGCAAGGACATGTTCAACATTACAGAGTATCTTAACCCTCTTTTTTGGCCTTTTTTTGTGTTCAACATTAGAGTAAAAGCAAATTAGTCTTTGGAATTTTTGTATACAAACTTCTACTTAATATTTTTGAACAGCAAGTCACAGACTTATAACCATACATTGCACAGTTATTATATAAAACTGAAGTGCAATGTATTGAATATAATTTGGAGAAATAAGGGGAAGTAGTGATATTTATAAAATACAGAACAATACCAAGTTTCGAAGCTATGCGAGTCTTAGAAAGTGAACTGCAATTATTTTTCCATTGTAACCAAAACACAGAAAATGAAAGGTATTTTAATACAACAGAATCTGTCTTTTTAATGAAAATCACCATAGAAGTAACACACCAGAATTGTACTAAAATCTTACTAATCAATAATCTTTCTGTCATGAGATAAACTGAGTGGAAGAATATTTAAATCTGCCCTGCCAAAAAAAATTACGTTGGCGTTATTTAGAAAATTAGTCTTAAAAATTATTGACTGCTGGTTCTCTGTGGACCAGGAAGATTTATAATTTTGGCTATATTCTGTGGCCTCAGGAAAGGCATTGTTATACTTCAGAAATACTTGCTGAGGTGGCTGCTAAACCCCCCAGATAGAATTCATACAATTATATGCTATTTTATTTTTATTTTGTTTTATTTTTAACTAAAAGCATGTGCCCTGTGGTGAAGCAGTTAAGATGAGTATTTATAAATAGAGCTTGCAACACATTGGGATTTTAATGGGAACAAATAAGTTTTCTGAAAGAGCTTGATTTAATGCATGCAAAGTGAGTGCATATATTTAATTCTTACCTTGCCATAGAGAGACTAATTCAAAAAGTTTGGTTTAAAAGTAAGCATTCCAGTTTTGTGTTAACCAGGAGGGTAATAAAGTGTAGGCCATCTTTAGTGAGACTTGAAGCAGCTGCAGAGTTTCTAAATTGTAGAAGACTAACAGGAAAGCTCATCATCTTTTGCTAAAAGAAAAATTGCAGTTGGCAGTGTAAGAATTAATTAAGTGTCATTTATACAGAAATGTTTTTATTTCATGAGAATCTTCTATTCCTAATGATTCTGCCAGGTTCTGGATTGGGTCTATTACCCTTTGCCATTAGTCCAGTAATGCCTACTGATAGTATTAATTGTGAACCAGGTATTTTTTTTAATAATGTATTTTCTTTTTTTTTTAATAATAATGTAAGCACTGCTTGATATATATGTCATAGCTGTCATCATCATTAAGTGTTACCATGCAGTTAATGGTTCTGGGCCTGATACTGAGAGATGCTGATCCTCTGTTGTCCTCCCACATCAGTGGTTTTCTAAAGCCTGGTTAAGATTCACTGCTCAGCACCTGTCAGAATCAGGTTCATCCATTTATGGTATATGCTGCTGATGGTTATTCCTCCTGCTCATTGTTGAAATTGGTTTTATCACATGAACTGACTGTACAGGGTAGTTTTAATAGGAAATGTTACTTTAAAAAAATCATTATTCTGAATACTGTTACCAAGAGATTCTGAATCTGATCCCAGGTCTCTAAATTTAATGATGGAAATCTTTTTGCCTTTAAATAGAGCAAGAGTGTGTGTTACTGTCTGGTCTCACCTTTGCAAACATGGATTTATGCTGTATTTCTTCTTTGTCACAAATAATATGTTTCACAAAGTTATGAAAATACTGAGGGCAGGGGTGGGGAGGGGGACACAACACATACAAATACAATCCCATGGCAATATATACTTTTTATACCAGAAATGACAAATTGTTACAGAACTGTTGCAATACACTCATAATTCTTTGCTTTTTAGGATAGGTAAGTCACAGAAATTCCTTACTCATATAAGGAGTGAGTAAACAAAGCACGTCTGATACTGAATGCCGATCTTTACAGTTCAAGATTGGAGAGAGAAAAGTGTAGCAGCAGAGCTTTCATAAGACATCAGCACTTTATATGCTGAAATGTTAGATATATATCTCTATATGACTTGTAGCACTACAAAGATTGCACTCTCTACACATACTCAAGCTGGCAAACACTTTCAGATGGAAATATCACAGAAATTTTTTAAGTGTTTTTGAGGAAGAAAAAGCGAAATGTTATAGACTGTTTTGCTCATACAGTGATCTGCTAATTCAGTAACATAATTTTGTTTGATTCTTCAGTGCACAGACTAAAATCTAGCTGTACTCTGCAGCCAGCCTAATTTTTCAGTACTTAATGGAGCTGGGGTTGCAGAATATCTTGGTTACTCAGAGATCATTTCTCTTATAAAAGTGCTCTCAAGTTTTGGGGGAACAGAAGAGTTGTTGTTTTTCTGTACACCCAACCATGAAGGAAGGTCAAGAAACTACTGAATAGTGCTTATTATTTTATATGCACTATGTCCAGAATGGTTGCACAGCAAAACTAACAGATCGTTTTGATGGGTAGTGAATCAGGAGATCTAAATAACTGCTGTTACACAGACAGTAATAATGGTCTGATACAGAGTGAAGCATGAAAAATTATATGTTTAATTGTTTCAGTATTATATTATGACTTTCACTATGTTAAAAAATGGCTTTTCACTGTACAGCTTTATTTTTCAAATTAAAAAAAAAACCCTCCTATCAATATCTCCAAGACTGAACATAAAAATTCAGTATTTCCCTTATCCTAGATCTGTATGCTGACTGAATGTGCTACATGCTTCAGACCTGGTGATAAAAAGTGAACATTATTTAGCAAAAAAATGCATGTCTCTCTTTCAAAGCTTCTTTGAAGGACATCTTTCTCAAAAATATAATTATATTTAATTTTTAATCATGCAAAATAGCATGAAGGTTGTAATCACATTCACAGCTTCACTTTCTCAAATGTTATGTTCTGAAAATTTTATAAAAGGCGGGATCAAAATCCTATTTGCATTCAACATTCCCAATAAAACAGAATTAATTCTAATACTATTCAAAATTACTCAAGATATTTTTTTTTCTAATTGCTTGTATTTCTCTTGCCATATGTGCAATGTAAAAACATATTCATAGTTTAATATTTAAAAAATTTGTATAGCTTATTTGGGCCACTTGATGCTCATATGTGCCAGCTAAAAATAGATAATAATCACAGGAACTCTTTATTAATATATTAGATTTAAAAACAAAATTGTGGAAGTAATAGTTTCTGTGTGTCCATTAATGAAAACAAAGTATAATTATTTAAATTATGTTTATATTTTTACTTTTTAAAGAAGAAAATACAGAACAGAAGATGTATGGATTCAGTACGCATTTTTTGTATTTTATCAGGCAAAAAGGAAGAAAGGATTTGCCAGAAAATGACAATCAGGACAACCATAAGAAAAAATGATTGTATAAGTCAAAGCCCGGTAAGCATAAAAGAGCTGTTTCAATGCTGGGCCTATGGCTTGACAAACCAAATATTAAGAAGTCAGTTATAACTAACAAAAAGCAACAAAAAATGCTGCTTTCGTCTCAAAAGCAGACCCTTGACCCTAGGAATGCTATCCTACTCATAAATGGAGTAAAACTAGCTGTTTCTAATACTGAAAGACTGAGCCCTCCTACTTGGAGAAACATCTGGCTTCCAATGAAAAATATAGATCATAATTACTTTAACTAATGAAGGCACTGAACTCTTTAGCGTGAAATAATTTCCTGCTCTAAAAGAGGAGCAGAAATGTTTCAATTTAAAATGTGATGCAACACTGCATTCTTCTTTGAAGACCTTTATGCTCGTGTCTTCTCCCTCACATAGCGTGGGTTTCCATATCATAAATTCATGATCCCATTTATTTATGGGTCTGCTTAAGACATCTTATTTCTCAGCTTTGGTGTAGCCCCATCTGCAGACCCCCGGAAATTTCTGAGCAGCAAATGTGCTTCTCATGTAGCACTTAAAAGAGAAGCGATTTACAAAGTATCTCAAGACTTCTAAAAGGCCTCTGGCAAGATTCTGTTGAAGAACCTAAGCAGTCATTATTGAAGAGGCAAAATGTCATCACATGTTAAAAGCCATCCTGATAGAAGAACAATAGTGACATGTTCAAATTTTAATAGTAGGAGTGCGTGGTGTATTTATTTAGTTTTAGAAGGATTGCTAATGAGGGAGTATAAATATATAGATGAAATTAGAGTAATTTGCCATAGTTAAGAGAAGAGTCTGGAGACCTTCACAGTTACTTCAACAACCTAGGCTGAGACAGCAATACGACAAAATAAGGACATGGTATTGACCAAATAAAAAAAATTAAAATGAAAGATTTAGTCAAAACTTACAGGTTTTATAAGCTAGGTGAAAAGATCCTTGCCCTTTCATCCAGTTCTGTGAAGATCTCTGCTCTCCTGCAGACAAAAAGGCTAAGAGCTATGGCATTTAGGCAAATGGATAGGTAGTGGAAACAAACTCATTCTAGTGTCTCTTACAAATCCATGCTGCAGAAGAGAGTGTGCTCTGTGCAGCTGTGGTCTACATTGCTGCAGTTCTACATTGCTGCAGACCTAAAGCATTCAGAGAGGAGCAAGAAGAATGTTGGCCAGGTCACGTCTTGAATGGCACAACAAATGAAGCCTTCCTTTTTATGGCTTTCTATCGTAAACACTTTATCTTTTCTTCCCTCTCTACCCACCTTCCAAAAAGACCTACCACCATCCCATTTAATGAAAAAAATTATTTTAAATGTGTCTAAACTTAGAATGAATGAATTTTAGAAAATAAAATAATTTTTAAGACCAAAGTCCTTTTCAAATGTAAAAGTGGGTTTTAATTACAAAGAAGTTTGTAATGTGATATTTTTATAACAAAATTTGAGATATCTAATTTTTATTCTTATTCTTATTTTCTTTTATTTACTCACAGATAAATGTGGCTTCTTGTGATGGAAAATGCCCATCTGCAACAATTTTCAATGTCAATATTGATAGCCATCTAAGATTCTGTAAATGTTGTCGAGAAGTTGGAACACGAGTCCTGACTGTGCCATTGCGCTGCTCAGGAAATGGCACTGAAATTATGTACGTCATTCAAGAGCCTGTAGACTGCTCATGCCAATGGAACTGAACATTACTGTGGACATGATTTAGCTTTCACCAGACATAGTTTTTTGATCATAGATCGCTATAATATTCTGTAGGGAAACAAAAAAGGCATCATTTATGCTTTATAATGTAACTTTTCCCAAATTTAGCAAAGATGTTGTTTGTTGTTCTTCGAATTGACTTTGAAAATATTGGCAAGTATAGAAACCAAAACATAAATCCTTTTGAACAAGGTGTAATTTATCCATCATTTATTTCTACTCAGTGGCTTTCTGATGAGGTGGTGAAAAAAGCTGGTTAATATCTGAATTTCCAGTGCTTTAGAGTTTTGGATTGTGGCTACCTATCAAAGTTGAGAGTTTCTCAGTGGTTCATTTGCTTAGAGGTCTCCAGTTGAAAACTGTCACCACTCCCATGTTTAAATGGGAAAGAAGCATACAAGGATTTTGAGAACGACTGAATTAATTTATTTTAAAAATAGTGGGTTCAACTGTAACATTTTTTATCTTGCTCAAAAATCTATCTTTTGTCCATTAAGCTGTTGTCAGTGAGGGATTCTGCTTACACTGTAAGTCACTGAGAAACAACATGACTGTGATCTGTAAGTACTTGTAGGAAATCTCCAGAGTATATAGCATAACCATATCTTGAAACCTTAGACATGTATTTAATTTTTATGTACATTATAAATATGAAGCATGAATAGGGGAAGGCTGAAGAGTTATAGCTTTTGTGCCTTAAAAATATCTGAAAGCCATTTCTGCTATGAATGTTTCCATTTTATATGCATTTTTTCAGTTTTCACAGAAATGAAATTCACTCTCTGCTAGGTATAGAATAAGACTATATGTATATATATTTATTTTAAAAACCCAGGATACTGCACATTTTAAATATTCATAATGGCTTTTGTCTTTTTTCTCCAGTCTGAAGATTTGTATTCAATATATATTTTAAATACTTTTTAAAATATAGACATTTAGACTGCTGACTGAATTTAAGAATCATAGTTTTTGAGTCCAGGAAAAAATATCAAGAAAAAGAAATGTTTTGAAGGGCTTAGGTGAGTTATTCATGCTCAATCAACCTGCAAATGTCCATGACTCAGCACCTTAAAGTGAATATAATCTCCCTTTTATTAAACATACTACATAGCCTGCTTTTAAAAATAAAGGATACAAGTTTAAGCTTGTTTTTAGAAGATTACTTTGCTTTATAAACTCACTGAATGAAAATTATTTACATTATGACAGTATTTTTCTTACCAATTTTCCTTTTAATTGACTCAGAATTAAAATTTTTGTCTAAAAGTTTGAAAACCTTCTGACAAACAGTTTCCAAGCTGTCATCATTTAATTACAAAAAGGTTGGATTATCAAAAGGGTTATTACAATGAAATATAAGCAATATAAAATTTGAAAACTGCCTTAAAATCCAAGGCTATTTTGCTACTTTGTATGACAAATCTTTAATTGTTTGCTACATTCAGTTTGATGGCTTATAAAGAAAAATAGCTTATACAGAGAAATCTGTCATTGCTAACAAGACTCATCTACTCATCAATATCATTAAAAATAGTGACTTGTTTTAAAAATTAAATAACAATCCATTTAAAATACCAGCAAAATATTTAACCATTATAAAGAAATAGCAATCAACTAGTGATCAAAATAAAGTGAAACTTTGAGAAAGCATATGCTTTGTCTGCCTGTTTTTATGATTTGTAAGGCAGATATTTCAAGTTGTATTATATAACAGGATCTAGAACCAAAATAGGTTTTGATACTGCTTCAGAATTTGTGTACAGAAAATTAATGCAAGCAAGAAATAGAAGTTAAATCATAGTCATAGCTGTAATATTTATGTACTCATACAGCAAATTAATGGACAGTTTTTAAAAGAAAAATACATACTTTTGTTTTTTGAGATAGAGGTATGTATCCTATATTTGCATTAAGATAGTTTGGCCCAAATCTACTTAATGGATTTAACATTTGATAAAAAGAAAGCTCTCAAAATGCAGAATTTTTCTGTATAATCATCAAACGTTTTCATTGAATAGCTGTGGCCTTTTATAAGCCCTGTGCTTTTCTAAGATTTAGAACTGTGTTTGTAATTGAAAATACTTTAATAAACATCATTTTGAAGAGTGATAATAAATCAGTGTTGATGCAATTAATTAAGCTTTGCCACTAAGATGAATGCTAATGCAAAACCTTAGGAAAACCTGGAAATTCTGAAAGAAGTTATGTTTAAAACTTCATGACAACCTGTAATAAGATAAACAGTATTAAACTATTTTTGTCCCACTTAGACAATTTTCTTTTTAAAATGCAACAATCAGAAGGAACTGCATCAAGATTCTCCCTGAAGCCTACAGCAAAACCTTATATATTCAGTGGAGCTGGATTGGATGGCTCTAAGATTGTCTTTCATTTCACAATTAAACTTTAAACTTGGGCTGCTTTGGCCTTGTCAGAAAGCAAACATCTATTAAAACCCATGAATCATTTCCTGCACAGCCCACCCAGCCCTTTTAGCTCCAGGAAGGTGACACTGGCAGAATGTGGTGTGTCTTATATAATGTGAACTAGCCCTTGCAGGCCTTGCACCAGAGAGAAGGTTTGAACGAGCCTGCAGTGTGGCAGGACTGTTCTGCTCCACGTATCTCCTCTGTCTGAAACTTAAATATTAACGTATATGCAGTTTATGGTTCTGTCTGTTCATGTATCTTCAACTCTGCATTCCTGCCTCAAGCCCCATCCTCAAATTTTGTGTAAGTCTGAATGCACAGTTGTCTTGTGAGCTGCTTTGGAAAGCTGATCCAACTCAAACCTTATTTCGTTAAATACCAAAATTCATTAGTCTGTTTATTATTTACTAAAAGAGCTTTAATATCCACAGAGTTCCCTCCCTTCTACCCCCCTCTGAAACTAAGACTAGAATAATTTCTACTCCCCTAAAAGAAAGGCTGGGAAGGCATGCTTCTGAAACTCCCACACTGTCAATGAAAAACGCGAGGAACTGTGCATGACGGAGTGGATGCCGTGTGCTGCAGTCCCACCATGCCTCGTCATTTCTCCCATTTGTAACTGCTTCCAGTGGCCCTTCATTCCTACATTTCCACTGTTCTCTTCTCCTACCTGAGCTTGCAAAAGATATTGCTCAGTATAAAGACTTAGCCAAAAAACTATGCAGATATTTTAGGGATTAACATAAAAATATCTCTACGCTTAGAATCAGATTGTACCTGACTATGCTTCTAAAAAATGGTAAGTCTTTGCCAAATTATTTATATTTGACTTTTATAATTCCATTGCCTTTGTACCAGGTAATTTGTTAAGACCAACTCTAACCTCAGTATACAATTAGAATTTGAAGCACAGCTTTTAATATTAGGTACAAGCCACTTACTGTATATTTGCACTAATAAAATCTCAGAGTATAGCTACACAGAGGCAGCTAACATTTCCATTTTTAGCTAGCCAAATCAGTATACTAAAAATAAAAAGTAAAATGTAATTTATTTGCACAATTTATTTCCATGGTGCAGACAGAGCTCTTCTCAAACACAAGCACCTGTGTATTGGTGAAATTTTAGGGTAGCATCAGGCCTGAAGTTTGGTGTTTGAACAGAGTTACAAGCCACATAATATACTGAGAGGCAGACACATTTAGAGGCAGACACATTTACAAGAACCCAGTCTAGGGTTACAAATGGTCACTCTGCTGTTCACATTGTTTCAGCAATGACAAAATTCTGTTTCAGATGTGGCTCCTTTCCCCCTTCTTTCACACTCTATTTTCCTGACACTAATTTTTTTTCCTGTTGATCTTCTGCACTGCTGATAAACTCATCTTACAGCACCTGTATTTATTTTTCATAATTATTTTCTTTTATTATTATGCATTAGTTCTGTATAATTCTTTCCATCTCTTTTTCTTTCCATCTCACCTTTTATAAGAATTTGAAGGACAAATCCAATCTCCAAGTACTACAGAGATTCACCTTTCTGTAAAACGTACTGCCAAATAAACATGTAGATACCACTCAGGAATACTGTGACAATGGCAAACATTGACTTGAACTAATTTTTTTAAGTTCTGTCTCATCAAAACCTTTTCCAGATGTTACCTTGAGGTGCCGCTGCTGCAGTCACGTATAGGTGTATGTCCAAAGGAAAAATCCCATAGGGGTGTGTTCCAGTACAGGGGACAAAACATACGAGTTGTCACACGCAACCATAGCAAAACAACCATCATGGAGGACAAAGCATGCAGGCTAGAACATTACCAAAAAATTTGTACAGTTACATACACCCAACTATTCTGGGGAATACATTTTCAAAAAACATTCACAACATGTAAGTAAAAACTGTTTTGAGGGGTAGACTTCAGCACTTTGATGCAAGAGAAAAAAAGGGTTTTATTGAGAAAAGGTAATGGTGGAGAGGGTTTGTACTTAACACTGTGTACTAAATTTTGTCTAACCTTTCTTTAAATACCAGGTGGAATGTGCAAGCTGTCTATAGAATACTTAAAAAATTATCTATCCATTAACAGGTCACCACAGTTCAGGGAGGAAAGGTATATTCAGAACTGAAGGACAATGAACTAGAGCAAGTAAGATACATTGACTGGATCTTGGCAGCCACATACCAATCACTTAAGAACTTTAATTTTTGCCTATTTGGAAAAATAATTCTAGGTATGTACCAATTAGGTGGTCCTATATTTACTGAAATCAGTGGTAACTGATTCCCTAACATCAGAGATTTGAGAATCTTGCTTCAAGGAGACAGTCTTAACAAATGTCTTATACATGTAGTTTCTAGTTTTATGAGTAGTTTTTTGTGGGGGAGCTTGAAGAGCTGCTTCTGTACTGATGTCACATTCTGGAGAAAACCAAGAGTGAATGATGTTAAGACTTAATCACTAGAAATGCTGAATAAAAGGAATGTGGTTATGTTTCGGGGAGTGTTCTTTTGATTAAGGTGGAATGTGCCATGCACATGTAATTTATTGGCATTAACACAGAGAGGGCTCCTGCTGGTGTCTTGAAAATCACTTTGTTAATAAAATCTCCCTTTGTGCCTGATGACTACAAATAGCTCTGGAAAAAAACCTGAGCATGTCTGCTTTGCAAAACAGCTGAATAGACAGTAGCTTACTTTTGTCATTGATAGCTAAAATAGCATTCAAGTGATTACAACCTTGTGCTCTGCTGCTCTGACAGGGGGATTTATTCAGTGTTTTGAGATGAGGGGTTTCATTGTAGCAGCTTTTGATTTACTATGTATATCTTTGAGTCTGTATAACATAAAAGCTCTGAAATGTTATTTTTCTGAGAGTAAGCCTGCCTTGTTTAGTACAAGTTCTAAATAAAGCTTTACTTGAAAATTTTATTCCTTATTTCACGATTCACAGTTCAGTGGGATACAGGTTTTAGTAAAAATTAGGAACAACCCACTGAAAAACAAGATACTGTCTCAAGACAGAAGTATGATGTGATGATAGAATCTAAGAAAATACAAAGAATATATTGTAAGTGTTGCTCATCTTTTTGGTACATGTATACCTTGGCACTGATCTTTTTTTACTCTATAATCAGTAAAAAATTTTATCAGCCTATTAAACTAATTTAGTTTCAAAGAACACAGTGGGAAACTAATTTTCTATTAAAAAGATTAATTGGGAATGGTTAGGTCACTGGGAACTGTATTGAGGTAAGTTCAACTCAAATTGCTGCTTTAGATCTGGCTTAAGATGAATGTCACTCAATAGATTTTTTCTGAGCCAAGTTTTTGTTCAGCAGCCTTTGGGAAACAGATCAGTGGTCCTACAGATGTGAATTCTTGTCTATTCTTTATTTATAAATGCTTATACTGGTAACTTTGTGTGAGACCTCTGTAAGGTCATAAGACATACCAATGATTCTGCAGCTGTAATTAGTACTTCTGCAGAAATATGTTTAAAGGCTTATTTGGTACACTGACCATGGAACATCTAGATAGAAATGTGTACTGTGGAAAAAAACCAGAGTCTGAAGGAAAATAAGTAAGGGGTAGCACTGATTGCAATAAATTTTTATCTGGTAATCACATAAAAACTAAAAAACATTTTTTACACTGAAGGGTTTTTAAATGACTAGTGAACAACATGCACATCCACAGTTCGCTGAAATTAAGGCTCTCACGAAACTCGCTATTTGCGAAGAGGCAGGGTGTCGCATTCCACTGTGGGGAACTGTGGAGAGCTCTTTTAAAAATGGATGGTCGGGAACAAAATGAAGCCAAATGAGGCAAACATGTCTGAGAACCATTTATTTATAACAAAAAGGAGAAGGAAAAGGAGTTGCCTGAGCGAAAAAGGGCTAGAAGAGACAGAAAAGAAGAAAGGAAAATAGAATAGGACTGGGGGAGAGGGGAGAGAGAG
>VZTE01004041.1:52442-145394 GCA_013397775.1 Eulacestoma nigropectus | reverse complement strand
GCGGCAGGGTTGGATGCAGGCAGCCCAGGCAAGGACACGGGGAGAAGTGGCAGGGCGGCAGTCAGGGGCACAGGAAGGCAGGACAGGTACGAGGGTGAGCCAGCGAGGGCACGAGAGCCAGAAGGCAGGCTGGGGCTGGGGCCAGGGCAAAGGAGGGAGTGAGCTGGAGCAGTGAACACTACGAAGCCCAGGGACCAGCAATGCAGGTGGTTTTTATACCCCCCAGCCCCTCCCAAAGCCTGACTGCTAACAGGGAACCATTGGCCCGGTCCAACCTTCCTGTGCTGTCCATTGGTGGAGACCTTCTCGTGACCTGATTGGAGAAGCCCCTCCACAGTGTCTCCTACTGCCTGCCTCATGGGAGGTGTTGCCAGGCCAAGTCCTCCCAGAGACAAGGCTTCTTCTAGTTGCCTCCTGCATGTGGCACATGTGCACCCCTCCTCCACATACCTCTGACAAGCATAACAAAACTGGATGGGCTCCTCACACAGGGCCAGAGCAAAGACACACATCTTGGGTGCACCACTGGCTGCCTGTGTATCCATGTGAAGCATAAATGTGTGTATTAATTTTTCCCTCCTTAGGGAAATCATTCTGACATGATTTTGCTTTGAAGCTGTGATGATACAAGCACTTAAGAGACACTGGGACTATAACATTTCTTTCTCTATGGATCAACCAATTCTGCTTCTGCTTTTATTAAAATATTTACTTAAGGTAAGGAAAATACTCTGGTTTTTGGGGGTGGATAACTAGTCAAAGTGAATGTTAAAAATTGCTGATTTGTGATTTGGAGTGTTTTTTTTTTTTCTCCAGCAGTCACAGGGAGCTCTCATTTAGTGCTACTGAACATTTCTTGTCTTCCATATATTTAAATAGTTGGAAGCTCTTTTGAGATCTTTAATCTGCTTTATTGCCTGCTGCTTTGGGTTTAATGTTGTACCCCAGAAGTAAGAGATCCCAGCATCTTTAAGTCACCTTTTAGACAGGATGGTGTGAATGAAAAGCTTTAATGAGTTCATTATCATATGTCTGACTGTGGTAAAAAGCAGACCCTTGGGGACGACTGTAAGAACAGCCTATGAAAATTACCTATACTGTGTCAGTTTTCCACCATTTGCAGCTTAAGAGCTTCTTGAGATGAGTGTATTTGCTTTGCAATTTGTGAGCTTCACTGTAGTTTTGTTCTATGAACTTGAACTTCTGTGAACATGTATAGGGCTCCTCTGGCACTCCTTGAAACTTCTAGTACTCATTTTAAGCTTTGTGAGATAAACTACTTACTTTGTGAAGAGCTGCCTTTTTTTCTCTCTTTAAATCTGGAGCATACCAGCTGTGTTTCATCCATTAGAGTGCTTGTACTGGAAGAGAAAATGAAAATCAATCTCTGCACACTTTTGGCTACTTAAGATGTTATGGACCTCTGCTGCATTTCCCCTCAAGTGCCTTTTTTTCAGACTGAGAAGCCTATTTGAGTCTTATGTTGAGAAGAAGTTGATAGTAGAAGTCAGTAAGTGTTTGCTATTTGGGTCTCCTGGCTCCTGTGTATCTAGCCTGAAGACAGATTTGAACCTTAGGTCTCTTTGGTCAATTTAATAATTTTGGTTTTATTTTTTAAATTGCTACAGTCTTTAGATAAGGGCCTAAAAAGCGACAGCAAGGTGCTGGCCAGAAAAGGGAACATTTGAAATCTCTCTCATTAGGTAAAAGTATGAAGCAATTTCTGTGTACACGTGAAAATGCAGTTCTTGTTTCTTAGGTACAAGTAGGATGTATTTATGTATAGTAAAATGGCACACAATTGTGTGCCAAATTATTAAAAATAGTTAATTCAATTATTGCCATTTATGTATTTTTCATCTTCAAAATCAGATTTTCCTACCCTTTGGATTGTCTGGGCTAGACAGATTGTATTTTCAGGGAATGCTACCCAGCTATACGCCCAATATACTGAATTAAAAATCTGCAAATTTTCCTGGAAAAATATTCCTTAAACACTTTTGTGTATGCCATCAATATTATAAGTTCATTGTGTCAGTTCATCCCATAGGTGGTACATACCCTCTTGTAAAGGATTTATAGAGTTTAAAGGCTTTATAAACTTTACCAAATTTATACTTGACAGTGTATAATCTAAACTCTGAACACTGAGATATTGATAGATTTATAGTTATGTTATTCATTAGTTAAAGAAAGTTATGTTAAGCCCAACTTAATTCCAGAGTAAGCTGCACTTAAAAAAAATAAACAGCTGTCTGTTTTCGGTTTTTATGGTTTTGGTTTGGCTTGGTTTGGTGTTTTTTTTTGTGCATGGTTGATTGCTTTACAGGACAACACAAAGTAATACAATAATAAAACTCTTAACTTTTATTTTAGTGTCCTAGAGGTTTGTATTTGATTTTTATTTTGGTTTAGTTTTTTGGATTAGATGGCATTTATTTGTCACCTCAATTCATTAAGAAAGCAAAAATGGAACACATAAGACAGAACTGCAGTCTTTTATAAATGTTTTGTGATAGGGATGGGCGTCACAGGCACCAATTTCTTTGAATGTTAGATGTGATTCAGGTTTATCTTAAATTAGATTGAAGTAGCCCATAAGTTTCTGGTTCAAAATGAAACTCAGAGAAGGAACATGCTTCTCTGAAATGTTAAGCCAAGGTCCTTTGAAGGCAGGTAAAATTATCAAAAAGATAGTGTCAAAAATGCAGGATACTTGTGTCTAGAATGAGTTTACTTCTGCAAGAAGCTGAAGCGCTGAATGAAATTTGCATTGCCATGGGAAATTAGATTGCTAGGGAGGTGTTTAATAAATTATTTCTTTACCTCTTGAAAGTGGTTATTATTCTGAAATATTTGAAAATTTTGAAAGTGATGCCACTGAAGTTTTTAACATATAATGTAAGAATAGGACTGAGACCTCCAGCTCCTGCCTGCCTGTGACTGTGGTTGCAGTATGAACATTGCAAGTGAGATCTCTGACATTGTTTCTAATATAAAACGATGACTGCTTTCTGTCATATTTGAGTCAGCTGACATGATTTTTCCACCTCTGGAGAGAGAAAGAAAACTAGAACCTGTACCTGCAGAACTTGTAAAAAATTAGGAGGCCTCTG
This sequence comes from Eulacestoma nigropectus, assembly GCA_013397775.1. NCBI lineage: Eukaryota > Metazoa > Chordata > Aves > Passeriformes > Eulacestoma > Eulacestoma nigropectus. The sequence continues at coordinate 142,278 of VZTE01004041.1, read as the reverse complement.
TGTGTCACACAGTAGAGCTGGTGATAGTGGTTCATGAAAAAGCTATTGCTAGCTGAAAAGCTCTAGGTAAAAATAGTTAAAATTGACTGAGTTTAATTATTTATCTAGAGGTATGTTTTCTGCATTTTCTACTAAGTTGCATTCATGTATGTTTGTGTTACAGGGTGCACAGTGTCTAGACTGTGACCAAACGAAAAAGCCTGCTAGAATGGTTTTGATGGAGTGGACTGAACTGCCCAAAGGAGAGGATCCAGACTATTACATTGTGACATACCAGCAAGCAGACGCTTTCAGTCAAAAAGTATATTTTATCAATCTAAGCAATAAGTTGTTCCATGTTATTTAAGCTGCAGATACGAGTAATAAATAGCACCGTGTGTTTGTTTGGTTTGTTGTTTTTGTCTAAAAAAAAAAGTAAACTAGGAAATAAGGAGAAAGTTTGGAAAAAATTTACAGGATTTTTAAATTCATGTCATTTATGTGTAGTCTTACAGAGTCCTACTGAAGCTAGTGGGACTTAAAAGACCCTTGAGTATCCTGTTGAGTAAGGATGGATAGTCATATGCTCAAAATTAAAAATATGCAAGTTCTTCAAGGTACTGTGGTTTGAAGGAGGAGTCTGACTTCTCCAGGAGAGGCACAGACACTACTTCTAGATCTGTGTGGGAAGGCATTGTTCTTATTTTGAGCACAGGATGTTCTGGAATGTAAAGAAAGTATGGGGATTTTAATATGAGGGTGTTTGCTGTTAATGTGATTTCTAAAACGCTTTGTTTTAAATGCATCAAGTATTTTGCAGTGTAACTGCAGCCTCGAGTTTGACGTGCAGCAATATAAGCTTTCCTTCTAAAAGCTTCACAGATGACTTATAAACTGTATTTTTATTACTTTCACTATATTCAGAAATTCTTCTAACTTGCAGAATGTGAGAAACATTTCTAAAGTTGAATGGAAACCTGTCAGTACTACAATTCTGCTTGAGGGAAGTAAGAAGTATGATATTACAATAGAATCCCTGAAAAATGGCCGAATCTTAAGTGTAAAATCATTTAAGACACGTAAGTTGAGTTACACAAAAATATTTTGATATCTTTATAGTTAGTCTGATACTGAAGATTAAAAGTAGGTGTTCAGATCCTGACGTTACTCATGTATTTAGAAACTTTGCATTGATGTATGTTTTCAACCATGAAGTGCTGAAGGAATAATTTTATATAATGTGTTTGGTTGATGTAACAATTGTAAAATGTGGGGCTGATGTAAAAGTTTTTTAGTATTACAGGTTTTGCTATACTGCAGCAATTCTAGGAGAAGAAATTTATAGAAGACGACCATGGAGAAAGTTACTTAAAGTCTGGCAATTTCATAATAACATAAGGTCATTATTGTCTGTCTTATACGAATTTTAAAATTTAAAATTTTTGTTTCAGCTTTATAACAGTCACTCATTAAAAAGGGTTAATGAGTATCTTGAAGATCTTAGCATTGTGACTAACTGGGACAGTCTTTCAGTATAAGAATTTATGAGTTTATCCACTGAACTTATAAAAACTTTGTTTATAACTGTAAACCTGTTCAGTACCACAAGTCCCACTGGTCAGAGGGGCTCTCCAACCTTAACTTTGTAAATTAAAATAGTTTATAGCATTACCTTTGTACACATTGCAAGCTCATACTAGCTTTGGGATACAGACTAGGACCTGAATTCAGATAACAAAATTGAGAAAAATACGTAGAAAGTTGAAAGCATTGCAGGAAACATCGGCTGCTGAAAGAACATTCAGCAAGCTACAGGAAATGGTCATGCTGCTTATATTACTGCACTTAACATCTATTACTTAACTGATATTCTATCAAAACATGTGCTTTTACAGCTAAAACACTCCTTAAACTGTGCACTTGTATCTTTGCTTGCTTCAGACATAAGTAAACATACTGTGAAAATAAAGAAAAACATTACTTTCTTAAATGATGCTGCATTTCCTTCTCTATTGAGCCTAACCCTCATACCTTCTCAGAAGAAAAAGTAATAATATTGATGAAATAAAACTTTGAATTAATTATTCCTTTGTGGTAAAAACAGTATTTATTTTCCTGTGTCTACTAGGTGGAATTTCAGAAAATGACATCAAAACACTTGTGACAGCTACTACTGTGTCTTTTAATTGGAGTATGATGATCAAAGAATTTTCAGTTTCTCTTTTCCTGAATGGTACTTCTCAGATTATAAAAAGACCCAGTGGATTCTTTGTATGGAGAAATTTGACACCTGCCACCATTTATACATTTAAGTTTATATTTGAACAATTAAATCCTGAATTTGTAAATGTGTCTCAATCACTGGATATCCAAGCTGAAACAGGTATATATTAGTTTCTTGTAATCACAGTGAATGCAAGTTAGTACTGCATATTTTCCAGAAGAGTTAAAAGTAAATTGTAAAATCCTGTATTCCATTTTATGTTTTTAGTAGATATGGATGTAATTTCTAGAAAGAGGAAATAAATTGAATGTTAAGGGCATAGGGAGGTTATTTCTGATTAATACTTCTTGGTATTTTAGGAGTAAGAATTCGAATTTGCATGCGCAAATGTTTTAAGCTAACTATATTTTTGCAGTCTAAAATGGAGTTAAGTCAATATTGAAGTTAAGCCTTGTAATTACTGGAGCATATGAGTTGAATTTGCTATGTAGTTTCAATGAAAAGGCAAAGAAAATCCTGAGTTTGGTAAGGATTTGGAACACTTTCTGCAGCATTCAAAATGACGGGTTTTTTATTGTTGAGTGGCAAGCTTATTTGTGCTGTTTTGTTAGAAGTGCTGTGAGGGAGACAAGATTCTGAGAATATTATATCTTGGTTGTGTATCCTCATTCCTTTAAATGTGCCACTCTCATAATGCAACTTAAAATCTTAAAATTAGGTACACAAAAGAAAGAATTATATGCACTCAAATTAAAGGAAATAATTATTTTCCTAAACTCAAGCAGATATTAAAAGAAAATTATTTGTTAAATTCATTTTTATAATTAAAAAATTGGAACCATCAGAAACTAAACTTAAAAATTAATTTTTTTTCTAGAGTATGACAAAGATTAATGGATCTCTATTTTCTTCTCTGGGTTGCAGTTGTAGCTTTTAATTCAGTCAGTCAGATTTTTTTAAAACACTCAGGACTTTGAAGGGCGGTCGGTTTACAATTACTGAATGTTTTGGGGGTTAAAATAATGACCTAATTAAATGTTATTGTCCTCAAAATGTCTGTGTAATTATAAGATATCAGTAGCGCTGCCATGACTAATACAGCATATCTTTAAAATCCTGTCCTTGCTCACCTATAGGCACCTGTTCCCAAGGGTGGGTGGCATTCCAGGGCAGCTGCTACCGCATGGGTAAGGAGAGCAAGCCGTGGAAGGTGGCACAACAAATCTGTGAAACCTCTTCACAAGGGGCACATCTTCTTGACATAGGGAGTGAAGAAGAACATGGATTTGTGTTGTCATATCTCCAGAAAATTAGTCAAATAATCATGTTATGGACTGGTCTTAATGATCTAAAGGTCAGTATATTCTGTCTTCTTTATTATTACATATACGGAAGCAGGAGAATTTTGAAACAGAGAAGCCAATACTTTGGAACAAAAATTACTAAACAGTACGTTGGTTATTTGTTTCTATAGTGGCTAGTAATTAGACGAAGTATCATTGTTTCTTACTATTTAGAAATACTGAAAATATTTAGAATATTTTCTAAAAATTTAACCATAGTTAATTAGTTAAATATGTTGACTAATATTTAGCCATATTTGGCTAAATATTAGCCATAGTTGGGTGAAAAAATCCGATAGTGGTACTTAACCTGTAATTCTGTGTGTGTGTGTGTGTGTGTGTGTGTCTATTTCCCGGGGATATTATTTTGCCTGTAGGTGGTGCTGCATTACCAGGTTTTAAGTCTCAGTCTACACACACTTGTTACTATGGATATCAAAGTCTGGAGTTGGATTTCACTGTTTTGATGGAGATCTGAAATGTTGACTATTGAGCTTAGTGAGGTCTGTCCAGTATAGGTGGAGCAAGGTGTTTCTTTTAAAATATTTCCTGTTCCTCGTATTTGGGATATTAAGGTTATTAATGCCACATCTGCTGTTACAAAATGATTCAGTGTCATGGGGTGTGTGGGATTTGGGAAGAACTACAGACAAATAAGAGTATCAGGAAAGCTCTTGGAAAGCTGGAGGCACTGTGCCAGAAATGTGGGACTCAGCCTTCTGTGATTTGGTGTAGTGAAAACAAATTTTGTGCTAAGTATAGAAGGTTGGGAGAAAGCCAGTGTTTTTTGGTTTAAAAAATCTGCCCTCTGAAATTTAATATTAATATTAGTTACTATATTCATTAATTAGGATATTTATTAATAATTATATTCAATAATTAGTAATAATACTATAATAATTAATAATATTATTGTAATAATGATTATTAATGTTATCAATAATATTATTGTTGATTATATTGTTTTGGTAAAATTATTTTAGAATTATTTTATTGTGAAAATAGTAAAACCAAAGCAAACTTCACGTGTAAGAGCAGGAGTGGTAAGTGTCACACCACGTGTCATAGAGACAGAAAAATTTCCCTGTGGTCTCTGTTAAATTATGGGGCTACAGAAACAAGTCAGAGTGGGATAACATGCAGACTGAGGAAACACAAATCTGTCTAGGTTAGAGAAGCACTGTAACCATCCTGATTAGTAAAGCACCAGGAATATATGCACTTTACATGTAATATTATTTTGTAAATATGACTTCAAAGTCACTTCTCAAATTGCTGTAAGTTTTACACCATAGTGATATTCCTTGTAACCAACTTGGTATTTTAGAGGTAATGTAGTTTTGTAAGCGGCTGTCAGAAATAGATGTTCCATGGAAGCATTATATTTTTGCGTGTTGGAAAGAGTACTAGAAAGTTGATTTTTTTAAACTCTGGTTACGCAGAAAAGTCGATTGCCAGTTTGGAATTTGACTGTTAGTCATCTGTTTAATCATTACATGCATTTTTATGTTTGTGGGAGTCAGTCAATTAAATGAACCAGATGAGAACCTATGCTATTTTAAGAATAGCAAGGGATAATAATAAAATGCTTGTTTTCCAAGGACTTCTTTCCTAAATATTTGTACTTAATTAGTGTGTTCAAGTGCTGTCTGAACATGTTTCAGTCCTAAATGTCATTGTTGTCATCTGCTCTCATCTTATGAGAACTGCAAATTGTACTTGCACCAAATTGCACTTACTGAGGAGTTTAAATATCATGGGACATACAGTAGGAGTTGCAGGATTTCTTTAAAATCTGAGATATGAATTGCAGATTCTTTTTTTTTTTTTGCTTTCTCATTTTTATTTGAAGCATTAGGAAGTTAAATTTCTGTTTTCAGTAAGAAATTTCAAACCTTCTATTTTTCTCCAAGAACCCCAGGGCTTGAAACACTTGCTGAAAAGAAGTTGAGACTGTAACCTACTCAGAAGATTCCAGCAGCCTTGGGGAAACTGCCAAGCGCTGTGACACTGATAAAAACTAGCAGCATTGTGAGCAGGATTAGTTCTGTATCATTTGTATTCTCACAGTTTCTCCTTCTTTAACCCTACTTTGATCTGAATTAAAACCCTTCCTGACGAGGGTGAGCATTCTGTGAAATGCAACAGAGACCCTGGAGATGCAGGTCACTGCATGAATGAATGGAGTGCTTTGGTGATACCCTCATGTCTGTCATGACACTCAGTGCAGTTCTTCAGTTAGGAAGTGGAAAAGGTTGCCAAAGACTGTTTACTGAGCTTTCTCTTACAAGCCTTGCTGCAGAGGTTTGTGTCATTGTAGTATCTCATGGTTTCTTGTGCTTGTCATTAACTCCCATGTCTAGGAAGACCAGTATATAAAAAAAAAGATACGCATTGATCTGTATAGCATTTTTGACTATATGCACAAGTCCTCCTCAAAGACAGTTCAAGTATTTCATACCATTGAAAATGTTCTTCGCTCCCCTGGGAAATGAAAGATATCACAATGTTTTATTTCATTTTTTTAAACACAAAAAATTAATTGAAAAAATGGGCTTATTCACAACAAATGTGATTTTTTATCATTTTTTCAGAGAAATGAAAAAAATTGGTTTTTTCCTCCCTCTCCCCTTTTCTGAACATCTTTTAATAAAAGGATAAGCAACAGAAGTCTTAAGATTATAGTGGTACCTCACCTTTTCTCTGTTGTAGTACTTAAAGCATTCTCTTAGGTTGTAGGACCACAGACTTGATATGCCTGAATGCACTTACGTTCTTTTGCCTCGGGAGAGTGCCCCAGTGCCATGCCTAAATGTGTTGGGTTTTCCATTAGTGCCCTGTAGATGTTAGAATAGGTTAGTGTAGTGCAGACTGAAGCCTGTGTCCCACTGGAGGGATCTGCCTTGGGATGCTGGAAGCAGATTTTGCAAGCATCTTTCCTCCAAAATGTCGTGTCACCCCACTCTAATGTTTGTAGAGCTCTGCTGGAAAAACAGAAATTACCTCAAAGGTTAGAAACCTGGAGTGAGGTGTGAGTGAGTGTCCTAACTGCAGAGAAACCAGCAAACAGGAGAAGGGGGAAAGATAGCATTTCCTCATCTGATTGTGAATCTAGCCATGGGTTTTTCCATCTAAATATTTCTGGTTTCAGACTCAATTTAGGAATATTTTTGGCTGACTGATGTTTTAAGTGAATACTATTTTTAGAAAATTATCCATATCAGATTATTAAACTATTTGATTAATAGTGATTTTAAAAGGCTTGTTTGTAATGAGGAAACATACTAATGTGGCTTATATTATGCTATGTTATACTATTATCTTGTAATTTTTGTAATAGAAGGGATAGAATTTTAGATTGAAACCTTTATTAAAAATAGTCCTATATAATTAATTTGTATAAATGAAGTACATAAATTTTGGATGTTTAGGAGATATACTTGCAGTGAGGGAAGCCTTAATAATTTGTAAATATAACCTAAAAATACGTAATTTCAATTTTTCAATCCAGGAAGAAGGTCAGCTCTTGTGGACAGATGGATCTCCTTTTCTTCTAAAAGCTGATATCTCATCTCTGTCAATGATACCAGAAAATCAGACTGACTGCTATGCCCTTCAGAGAGATCCCACTGGCCCAGACTATTTCTTCACAGGATTTTTCTGCTATGTGCAGCTACCATATATTTGTGAATATGAATGTAACTATATATTTTCAATCTTTTGTATTTATTCTTAAAAGCCTTGCCTTGATTACATTTATATTTGAAGGTAAAAATATAATAAGAAAAGGTTTTAATGATTTTCAATTTTTTTTTCATTTTTTATGTTCTTTTTCAGTACCTCTGGTACCAGAAGACTTCACGTTTGATGTGCATGATGTCAAGACAACTGAAGCTGTATTTGTGTGGAGCAATACGGACACGTGGCTTAAGTCAGGCTTTGCACTTACACTTAAGTACCATTTTGATCAGTGTAAACCATACATTCTGAACTTGCCTGTGAATACAACTCAAACAAAAATTGGGCAGTTGTCTCCAGGCCTTCGCTATAGTTTCGTATTAGCAGCAAGGAACCCAGAAGGAGCACAGACTATCTTAAGTCCAATTCTGAAGGTGGAAACAAGTAAGTTACAAAAATAAATAGCAGTAATAACCAGATAATAATATATTTTTTATATTTTCCATTTAATGACACTGTTTCCTGTGCTGATATTTTGTCTGAAAATATAAATAAATCTAAACATGAATTCTGAATCCAGGATTTACTAGTTTGTAGAGTGGATTCCAAAGGCTTCATTTTGCTTTGTTACTAAAATGCTTTGTTGGGATTGATGAGGAAAGGCTCCGAAGTTTTCAGTGCCTGCAAGCAGAAAACCGTACAATTTCTGTTTCTGTGAAGTATATTTTAAAATCTCAGTATTACAATGATTTTACTCACAGAGATTCTACTGATGTTTAAAGGTAAAGCTGGATGTCAAAGTAGCAAAGAATTTTTTGGCCATGCTGGTGAAACACAGTAGCGTATGTTCCAATCTGAAGTAAAAGATCTTGTTGGAAAAAGCAGAGGTGTCCCTGAATATCTGAAGTTAAGATGGTCTTTATGGTTTAGAAATACATTGTGTTTTGCCCTGCTACATGATGCACTGTGGCATAGGTAATATTCATTCACAATTAACTTGTAAAGTCTATCTGAATGAAGCCAAATGAAACCTGCCAGTTGGTAGAGGTGATAAATGCCTTTGCACCTAAAGATGATAAAGGAGAGATGTCTTCAAGGAAAAACTACTTTATAGACACAATTTTTGCAAATTTTCTTCATATTCCTGTTTCTGTGGTACTGGGAAGATGTTCTTATTTTCAGAAATTAAAGAAAAGATAGTGCCAGTTCTGTCAAGGCAGTCCAAATATACAGAGAGGTCTATTTCCTAGAATCAGAACAAAATATAAGTTAACCTTTGGGGAAAGAAGCTGTTAATTTTCTCTGGCAAGTACATTTTGTACAGTTAACTTCCTCCTCCAGGGTGCTTTAGTACACTTGAAAGTCCTCCCATCTCCTGTGCCTACCAGACTCTCTCCTCCATAATTTGTTGGGGTTTTTTTCTACATATAAGGCCTTGTAATGCAAGTTGCCTCTATGACAAAGGAAAGACATTTTTGTTTTCTCTGTGAGAAGCAAGTATGAGAAGTGGGCCTGTGGGAACCTCATGAAGCTCAACAAGGCCAAGTACAAGGTTCTGCACCTTGGCTGTGATAATCCCAAGGACAAGCGCAGGCTGGGTGGAGAATGGATCAAGGCTGGTATTGGGCAGAAAGACTTGGGGACATTTGTGGGTGAACAGCTTAATGTGACCCAGCAGTGTGCGCTCACAGCTCAGAAAGCTAACTGCATCCCGGGCTGCTGTGAGGGAGATGATTCTGACCCTCTCCTCTGCTCCTGTGAACCCCACCTGGAGTGCTGTGTACAGCTCTGGGGTCTCCAGCACAAGAAAGATGTTGAATTGTTGGAATGAGTCCAGAGGTGGCCAATAACTTGATCAGAGGGCTGTAGAACCTCTCCTATGAAGACAGACTAAGAAACTTGGGGCTGTTGAGTCTGGAGAAGAAAAGCTTCCAGGGAGACCTTATAGCACCTTCCAGTACCTAAAAGGAGCCTACAAGAGAGCTGGAGAAGGACTGTTCATGAAGGCATGTATTGACAGGACAAAGAGGGACAGCCTCAAGCTGCGGGAGGGTAGTTTTAGATTAGACAATAGAAAGAACCAGTGGTGATGTGCTGGAACTGGTTGCTCGGAGAGGCTGTGGACTCCACATGCCTGGAGGTGTTCAAAAGCAGGGCAGATGGGGCTTTGAGGAACCTGGTCTAGTGGAAGGTGTCACTGCCCATGGCAGGGGGGTTAGAACCAGATTATCTTTAAGGTCCCTTCCAACTCAAACAACTCTATGATTCTGTGATTCTCTGAACTTGAGTAATGCATGTCATTTGTCTTGGATGGTGTTTCTGAACTGACTGAAATACAAGAGAGGACCTAAATGGGGAAATTGGGTTCTATATAAGGAGTGAGTTGATTCAGAAAAACCTCAATTAGAGAGTAGGAGTATTCTCTGTGTATCAATATTCACTGTTGCTGATACCCTGTCAAGGTTGCTTTGTTAGATTTGCTCTAATACTATTAGCCTATATGTAAGTGTGTATTGTTAGGTTTTCAGGCTCTATTTAAAACAAACAAACAAACAAACAAACAAACAAATCTGAAAAAACACCCCACAGTTACTGGTGAAAGGCCTGAGAAACTATTATCCTATTTCTATTCCTAATCTTATCCAACAGGGCCGTTGCACTCCCAGAAGTTAGAGGCTACATATGTTTCATCTGCAGAAATACATTTAAAATGGATGCCTCCACAGCATTCATCTGGTGTTTATTTTCATTACTACCTGGTCAACATGTTGGATACTGAAACCAACATCTGGGAACAGTTACCAGTTGAAAAAAGCAAGACTTCAATAGTCATACAAAACATAAAACCTTATCATCAGTATCAGTTGTATTTACAGAATGTAGCAGAGAAAGGAACTCTAAGCTGCCACGAGAGGCCCATATTAATTACAACAGGTGATGTATCAACTTTCTAGTTGTTTTATTTCACTAGACAGAGTTTAAATTGAAAATACAAGGCATAAAGTTATTTTTAAAGCCATGTCAGACTGTAGTTGTTGGTATATTCTTCAGAACCTTCCAAAATTGTGAAAGTACCAATCCCCTTATTTATTTATTTATTTGCCTACTTAGAGCATATTAGTATGAATTAAAGAAGTGACATTCTGCTTGATAAATTCTGATTTATAGTTTTTATCTTAAATTTTAGCAAAGTTGAAACATTGCTGTGATTTTGCAATTTTTTTAAAGGTAGACTGTTTAATTTATTTTTCTAATAATAGATACTGTGACGCAGACTGTGTCATCTTTTTACTCTATATATATCCAGAGGCATGGAATATGCTTGCAAAATGAGTTCCTATTTGTTATGAGAAAACAGAAAGTAGAAGCTGCCTGTAACAGGTAGTTGCCTGCAAACTATTTTAAGAAATAATTAAATGTATCGGTAGCTTTAAAATCCTGACATTTTAGAAGAAAAAACAAACCAAGGGACATCTTTGGGAAGTGATTGTAAATTGATAGTAAGTTTCATATATGGTTTTATACTGACATCTTTTTCTTTGATCAAGGCGTCAGCCCACCTACAGCTGTTTCTATTCACCCAGAGGATGTAGAAGAAGAGAGTGTAATCCTTCACTGGAAGCTGCCTCAAGAATGTCAGGAGTCCTACATTCAGCTGAAACCTAATGCAGACATAGGTGAAGCTAAAAAGTTTTTATTAAGCAACACAGAAGAATTAAAGGTTGATGACCTGATTCCTGGAATGGCTTATGAAATAGCAGTGGCAAGTGTGAAAAATGGAACTATGAGCGAACTGAAGACCATTCAATGCACTTTAAGTAAGACAGTGTTTATAATGGAAGCTACAGACCACAATACACACGTCAGTCTCACTATTGTTGCTGTCACCTAACAGATTTCGTACACCAAGTCAATTTGCTAAATAGCCAAGGATCAAAACTTAAACAGGAAATGTACAGGTCCAATCCTATTTGTTAATAACAAAGTTAAAGATTTTTGCAAAGAGAGTGCAGCCTTGGAAAACACATTGGTGGTAGTGACAGCTGTGATGGGGACCACAGCTGGAAATCCTGTTCCAACTGGTGGAAGAAACTGGGAGAATCACTGATTTACGTTGAAATAGGAAAACACTGGGATGGTTGAAGCAGATTATTTATGTCTGCAGATACATTAGTTCTCCTGCGAACTGTGAGAAAGAAATTGCCCTACCGTTAGTGAGAGGCTTCTAGGAAAGAATTAGATGTAATAATAGCTGAAAATAAAAGCTTTGAATTATTTGTCAAAGGATTTTTCCCATTGGTAGGGAAGCGTTTATTGAAGGATATGAGTTCACAAAAATGTTGAAATGCTTTTGGTGCAGTTTAAATTTTCTGTGTATGTGAAAGGAGTTGGCAGGATTCACTTATACATGTAGTATGTATAGTAAAGGCTGCAGCTGTCAGGTTATAGATTTATGAAATTCTGCATTGTCATTTTTTTCTAAATGTTTAGAGTATTTTGGAGGGTAACAGTCTTAAGTCTTTTCCAGAATTTTTTATATAGGATTAGATTTAATACCTCATTCATGACACAGACGACAAAATTCTAGATGGGATATTTCACAGCTGTCAGAGCCAACTGTAAGGGAAGAAAACTAAACACGTCAATGTTGAATCCATCAAATGCATCTCATTCTCCATGGTCATCTTCCTGTCCACATCAACATTTTTGTATAGTTCTCCAGTTTTCCTGCTTACCTTCTGGGTGAAATTGTGGTTGAGAAGGAAATTCCAGTAATAAATAGTTAAAAGATATTGTTTCTGAGCCAAGACGTGTTTTACTATGGTAGCTATGAATTTGCACTCAGCAAGAGTATTTCTCAGGGCAGTTGCTTCAGATACATTATGTGGTTTTAATTTAATTTATTTTCGACTGGTTTAACATGTGGCAATCTCTTTTCTTCTAGAGCCCAAGCCTGTTCAAATTATAGTTCCTTATATGCTCTATAGCAATGCTGTGGTACTGTTTGTTCGCATGCCCGATATTGGAGTATTTGATGGCATATATGTTACAAGTAAAGAAGGACCTAATGCAACATTCTCTTTAAAAAGTGATGGTAAAATAGCAATTGAAAACCTTACTGCGGGAAGAGAATATGATTTCTGTGTCTCCACAAAAAGTGGAAAAATGTTGAGCTCCTCTTACTGTATAAATGGTGTAAAAACATGTGAGTATTTGAAGTTCTTATAAAATTGCATCATATAAAATACTGATTTTTGAACGTTTTTAACTTCATTTTTTATTTCAGTGCAATAGAAAAGACATGCTATTCAAAAATCATCTTGATATATCTGTGTAGGCAATTTGCAGTTGTACTAACACTAGCCGTTTTTTTAGATGAGACTATAAGAATCCCTTATAATTTCTAAACTTGCTAAATAGTGTTTTTTTATATTGTGTATAAAATGTGTAGCAAGCATTTCAGGAAGTTAGGTTGTATTAAATTATTGTTCTTATGGGAGACAAGACACATTTTGACTACTTATTTTAAACAAGTAGATGAGTATCAATGGAGTTATTTCTGTGCCTTGAAAATATTAAGTTTATTCCTCCTGGTGCATCTTTAAGCAAATAATAAAAGTGTTGAGATTCTCCAAGGTAATAAATTAATTTACAAAGATATTAAAAGAATTGTAATGGAAAGGACTCCTTCAAGCAAGGCCTTTAAAAATGGAATTTTAGTAGAAACTAAAAACCTGTTTAAAAATACCTGCTAAAATTCTGTGGTTTGACTTTCCTATTTTTTATTGTATTTATACTTCTATAAGTTTTCCTTTTACCATTTTCCCATTTTCCTTTGAAATTCTTTTTCTGCTCTGTTTTGTTCAGAGTAGAAATGTTATAAAAGGAAAAGTTAAGATAGGATCTAAAGAAGTAAGGAAGAAAGAAGAGGAGAATGAGGGCAAGACAGAAAAAAACTTCCGCAAATAGTAAAAGCCTTGAAAGCTAATTTTTCTTAATATATAGTTTTAATAAAAACATGAGGTTTAATAAATCTTATGACAGCATTTCCTAAGTTTAGTGGGAAACTGCCTTACAAAATCTAGTCTTGTTCTGACTCTTCTGGGGCCTCAGAAGTTTGGAAGAGATAAAAATCCTGACTCCTCACATGTATACAGTTTTTCCTTAGAAAAAGTGTAAATTTTGGTATATTCCAAACAGAAACGGCTGTGGTGGGGATGAAAGAGATGTAGAGAAGAGTGGAAATTCTCCTGTAATGTGATCTGAATTGTACCTAACAAGACTATACTAATTAGGGATAAAGTGTATTTGTCAAGCCTGATCTACCCAGTTTTGCTGAGCCTTTTGACAAAATTTAGGTGCGTTCTGACCACTATGGTGGTGCTATTGGAGGGATTAACTTCATCCTGGAGAACTTTTCCTCCTAGGAGTGCCAGCTCTGTCCTCAGGGAGAAATGCATATTCAATCTCATGTAATTTTAAGATGAAAAGCGGGCAATTTTTCTTAAATAGTGGCAATATTATATCTTTTTTCTTGCTCTGTTTTTTCCCTTCTCTATTTTGGAACTGCTGTGTGTCTGCGTGCCTGACATCAGATTTTGCCCTCTGTTTGTCTGTTACTGATTATCTTCACTTTTCTGTCTCCCCAGGAGATATGAAAAGTGTTAGATTGAACAGCTCCTGGGATTGAACAGCGATGTGTTTCATGTTCTTCTGTAGGTCTGGCAGCTCCCCTGAGTGTACAAGAGGGTACCGTCACTGACACTTCAATACAGGTCTCCTGGGACCGCCCTGATGGAGATTTCGAGCAGTACGAGGTTACATGTACAAATTGTGCAAGTGCTTTCAAGGTATGCTGTGTACAGCACCACCTGTGGATAAACTCTGCAGTTATTTTTCAGTCTTCTATTAAGTAACCAGAGGTTGAATTAAAAGATTTATTTCCCATTAAAATAGTTGCATGTGCAGTTTACATACAATAAGCGAATCCTGTAAGCAGTTTTGTGAAAGCTGCATTTGGTTTTCTAGGTCCAGAAAGTCAAGCAAGAAACAGCAACATTTTCCAACCTTAGTCCTGGTAAACTGTACAGTTTTGCAATTCGAACAGAGAAGGAAGGTTTCAGAGACAGTATTTTTGTGACAAAAGAAATAGCGACAGGTAAGACCGCAATGTTGTCAAATTCAGCGTTTGTTTTACTCCATCTATATCTCTTGCTTTCTTCTTGAATTTTATTTTTGTCTCAAATAGAGAAGAGTAATTCAACCATCTTCGTAATTTTCTCCTTATTCTCTTTAAAATAAAATTGTTATTTTATTATTATTATTAATAAAATTGTTATTTTTCTTATTCTTTGACTGCAAGGGGCCATTAAGAATCTCAGTGGTGTTCCTGTGTTCAGTGAACTACCAGCGTTAACTTCATGTTGATTCAAGCAGCTGTACAGCCCAGTAACTGATAGTTGCACAGTGTCTGGCTACCAACATTAGAGAAAACAATTTTTTTTTTCTTAGACTTCTCTTCAATGCTTTAGTTTTTCTCTTAAGCTTTGACTTTGAACACACTTAAACGTCCAGAACTAAATTAGTTGTATCATGTTTTCTCATTGGCCTCCCCTTACATCACAGGTAAATTTGGGCTTTTCTACATTTAGTTTTACTTTATGTTAGGACATTTGATTCTCAGCAGTGTAGTTCTCCTCTATTCCAGTACTTCTAACTGGTTGAACCTGGGGACACGGCCTCTCAGGCTATTAGATCTGGCATGTTATAGTTTCCTTTAACAGGTCACTAATGTGAAAAAATCAAGCGTAGTAGATGTCATTAAAAAGGTTCAGCATATGTGATCAAAGATATGTAATGTTTTGCACTTAAGAAACCACTGAGTTAAAACTTGTACATAAAAGCATTTGTGAGAGGACAAATCATGGAGAGGCAATTATGGAGCAAGAAATTCATAATTCTCTAATGTTTCCTTTTCAAGAACTAAGGACTTGAAAATAGAAAACAGAAAGTAGAAAACAAGCAAAAGCAAATTGTTGTTTATTAAATTTGTAGATAAATTGCACTGGCAGAACTTCTGGCCACAAGGCATGTTGTCTGATGATTGTGATCATAGGTTCAAGTAGAGACCAGAGACATTCATAAAAGAAAAATCTACTGAGATTTACAGAATAGAAATAGAAATCACCTTTGGCTCATGAAATCCTTGGGCTGCAAACTGCAGTCTGGGGGACTACTGAAAGGAATTACTACTCTGTGCAGTTCTTGCTTTTTCTGGAGACATAGGCTTTTGGCCACTGTTGAATAAAAGATACTGTGCTAGTTGGGACTTAGGTCTTTGCAGAGTATGTTATCTCTTAAAATGACATTTCTTTTCTTAAAGAATTTTCCATTTTTGAGGAACTCTACGTCAGTGATGTCAGAGCTCTGCTAAGCAGCATTACAGAGCAACAAACAGTTTGGCTCTAGATTTCCTGGATAACAAAAGTCCCTGTACGTGTTACTGCAGTGGTAGTAGTCTGCATGTCCTTGAGATGAGGAAGGACATGACATAATTTTTGTGGCGTTTTCATTGCATTCTGATGATGAGAGACCTGTCATAAAGAAATGTGTTTAAAATGTATGTTTGAATCGATGCATTTTGTTTTATTGTCACACAGTACCAAGTGCAGTCAAATATCTGAACTGTAGCAGAGAGTCTGAGTCAATAACTGTTACCTGGCCACCAGCCCAAAGTATGTTTGATGGATATGTTCTTTCAATAAACAGTAAGGTCTTCAACAAGAAGAAAATGTTACCTTCTGGTGCCAGGTATGATGATTACATTTTAAAAATAACTGGCATAAACTCAAAGCGGCTGTTTCCCTGTATATTTAAAATAAGTAGCTTGTGCTGTTATTTATATGTTATATGTATTTTATGGTTTAGTTGATATATATTACTATGCCCATGTATTTTAAGAACTACATTTTTTAAACAAATTGCAATTCTCGTATGATATTTTTATGCAAATAAGAGCAAAAAAAATACTGCATTGGGGTGAGCACCCGTAAAACCTGTGTGCCACTCTAGATATTTAATTCAATATTTTAAGACTTTGTAGTACTGGAACTTGCTGTGAACCATAGTGTAATGCACCCTATTTAAGATTTTAAAGTACTAAAATATTTTTTGGCTCATAGCATATAAACATGTATACCCACATCACATGTAAATAATATCCATAAAACTATAAAGAATTAACATATGAACATACATGTATTTTTAGAATCCTAAAGGACACAGTCTCTTCTTTTAATCTTTTTAGAATGCACAAATTTGAGCATCTTCTGCCAGGCACTGATTTCTTAATCAATATTGTGACAACCAATGGATTAAAAAGAAGTCGCCCTACCATCCTCGAGATTAGCACCTGTAGGTTCAGCTTATTAATGACTTTTCATGGTTTCAGATAATTAAGATTTTTGTATTTTAAGGTGTTGTCTAAGAAAAGCTATTCCTTATTAAATCCATGCATCTTAACAATGTCTGAATTAATGGATATAAGTTCTTCTTTTCCATCTAAACATCCTTGAAAATGACTAAGTATATAAAAGCTTTTAAAACACAAACAAGTTTTCTCTGCATTAAGATTTTGCCACTAACTGAATCAGCAGTAATATTAGGATGGTAAAAGTTTTCCATAAAATTGACAAATGTTGACTTTATTTCTGATTCTGTTTCTAATATATAGAGGTGACTTTCATTTATTTGAAATTCTTTTTAAGTACAAAACAAAATCTCTTTCTAGATGGAACTAAAAAATAATGAATTAAAGCTGTGTATTCTGTAGATGTCAATTTCCTTAAAAGTTATATACATTATTTTAAATCTAAATTTTACATTCTCAGATCCTGATCCACCATCAGATTTACAAGTGTTTGGACAAGAAGAGAATGCAGTCTATTTTTCTTGGAAACCACCAAGAGGAGGATTTGATATGTTTCAGGTGAGATGAGAATGGGAAGAAACCAATGCAATTTTTTTTTTTTGTAATTTCTCAATTACATTATTGTTCTGTATGTACTGCAAACCCGGCAATAAATATTTATTTTTATAACCCATGTAAGTGTTGGAAGGAAATATTGTTATTGGAAAAGGTCAGCTAAATATGTACTTCATATAACATAACAGTTAAATATTTAAAAATTATGCTTTTAATCGCTTTCAAAAATTGATTTTTCGAGTAGTGTGAAGAAAGATTGTGGCTCAAGGGTTGAATGTAACTGCAATGTAATCTTTTTTTCTTAGCTTTTCAAATTTGTAGTGCAAATTAATTTAACTGAAGTGAAAAATAAAAAATACATTCCATGCAGAAGAATCTAAATGTTTTGTTTAGAAAGTTACAGAATAATTGTGGAGGTTTTTTTTTAAGTATAGCAATTTATTAGACAAAACTGCAAACCTTTCCTACCACCCATATCCTTCTGGCCTTGGTCAGTAAGGAGTTTAGGGATTTCCTGAGTGATAGGGCTAAACTGGATATACATAAAGAAAAACTGGGGCTACTCCTGATTTTTTTTTTGTTATTTATACTTCACAATTTTGCTGTGCCCTGTGTAAAAAATTACACTTCTTTATTTTAAACCTGTTAATGTTTAGGTTCTTGATGTATTAGAAATAGCTAGTACTTCCCTGTTCACCATACACATACCTTTCATGATTTTATAAACTTCAATTTCTTCAATTTCTTATCAGTTGTTCCTTCAGTTCTCTGTCAAAAACAATCCACAATGGCATATAAATACTTTGCCCACGGATCGTATTTCACTATGACATGCGACCAGTCTTTCTTTTGTATCCCGGCTTTTGCAGTCTGTATTGTATTATCCTTAGCATTTTGTAGCCACTGCATCAACATGTGGTCAATAAAACTTAGTATGCTGCTGTTGTAACCTGTCGCTTGAATCAATATGGAATTCTAGAATCTTTTACAGTTTACTTACTTGACTGGGATATTCTTTGGTGTGTAGCACTACCATGAGACAAAGTACTTTGCTTTAATGGTCGACACGGTTTTTACCCCAGTATTACAGTGTCCAGTCCTTTTCCTTCTGCTCTCCCATGGCTTCAATTATATCCTTGCATAAACCTGAAATCTGAGTAGCCTTAGGATAGTTCCTCGACATTTCTTCTCTCTTCATTAGTATAAAGCTGCATTGATCTAAATGGATAAGAGCAGCCAGTTAACCTCTCACACTATTTGCTGGTGCAGCCTGGAGCATATTTACGAATTTTAAAATTAAATTCAATTATCTTGTTCATGTTTGAACCAGTTCAGATACACTTTTGAATGTGATAATGCTATTTTTGCCACCCTGCGGAAAATAATCGTCATCTGTAATACTGATCTTTATGTCACAGTATTATTGTTCAGCATCTCATAGAGCAAGCAGCCACATTAGACAGTGCTTTGTCTGTATAAATGAGCTTATCTTTAAATCTTTAATGAGAAAGGCTTTCGTAGACCGGTTGCTTAGTAAGGTGCACCTGCATAAAAGGGATCATTTTACTAATCATTTAAAATTAATCATCTCTGCTCACCAACTTTCTATGCAATATATTGTAGTTTGTAGAGCGAAGAGTGCACAAAAGGTACTTTCCTAACTTCTTTATACTAGATGTAAATCTTTAATCTATAGCTTTGCTTCTACCATCTTGCTGTGCTGTAACTCTAATAAGGTGATGACAGTTTCCAAGATTTTGTTTGTATAAACAGGCACTGTTCTGGTAAAATAGACAGAGGGGAAGTGGATCTTTCCCCCCCAGATGAATAGCAGCTAACCCCAGTGCTTTCAGGTCACTGCCATGTATACAACATTCCCCTTCTGCTGGAGGAAATGACGTGTGGCAGGACAGGACTCACTGTGTAGGCAGATGCAACCCTTCTTGGTCTCAGAATTAAGTGCCACACCTGAGAAACCTGTGTGTGTGTGTTGGAGGTGCTTGTCCCGTGCTCTCCTCTGCAGGGCAGGCACGGTCTGCATCTTGCCTCTCACTAGTGCATAGGAACCAGTCTTCAGGGACACGCTCCTATGTCCACAGAAAGAACTGTTGCAGGAATTTTTTTTGTCACCTTAGAGTTGTCTGGAAGGTTAGAAGGAATCCTCACAGCCTCTAGGAGTTAAGTCCCCAGATTTCAGTGTCTTGGTATCTCCAGCCCTTTTATTCTCTGCAGTGGCTCGTAACAGATGAATTTTCAAGGTATAGCAGTGAGCAGAGTTGAGTGACTGATCCCTTGGGGGTCTTTTCAGAATCTCAGCTCTGTACAGTGCACGGGTGGATTTTTTGATTGAATGGTTTTAGCTGTTGTTTGGGTTTTTTTCTTTGTTTTGCTTTGTTTTGGTTTTTTGTTTTGTTTTGAGGTTTTTTGCCAGAAAGGTACAGAGTTACTTAATTGTACAGTTCATCAGTCTAGCTGTGAGACTGAACAGTCAGAGTGCACCTTATTATCCTTCCTCCAAGAGCAAAAACCTGTAAGCTTTGATTTCACTTTACTTGCTACATCTGCTTTTAATTGTTAAAGTAATTGCTTTCACTACTGGGCTATTAAGTAATTTTAGAGTAAGTGTTCCACATTGGTGGAACATAATATAAAGCTCCTTGATCCTTTTTGCATTTAAAATGGGGAAAATATTCTAAATATTTTTACATTAACAGGTAGTTGCAATCTCTGAGCATTACTTTTATCAACTTAAATAGTCTAATAGAAGAAATTATTTTTCTTCAATAGCTTTCATATTGTCTGATGAATAATGAAAAGCTGCTTACCAGAACTATTTATGACAGCAGAGCTGTAGTGAAAAATCTGAGCCCTGGGACAGAATATATTTTTCAGCTAAGAACAATTAAAGGCTTGGATTCCTCTGTGGCTGTGGAGAAAAAAGTCATCACAAGTAAGGAAATACCTTATAAATTGCCTTTTTAGAAACCAGTAAGTGTTCAGAGATGTTCAAATCATTGTTTGTAAGTAACTTGAAAAGGTCACAGAGTTAAAAATGAAACTTTAACTGTGGGAGGAAAGTTGTACTTCTTCTTGTGATAGTTGTTTGAATAGGAACCTTGTACATAACTCGCTGGATTGAGGTTGAGGAGTCCAGACATGGCTGAAAATAGCTCTTTGAAAAAAGCTTCCAGCTCTAACAAAATAAGATCTTGCCAGAATAGCTTCCTGTACTTTCATAATTACCTTGCATTTTGTTTATGACTGTTTCTGTATCTCCTAAGTTCTTGCAAGCCCATGGTCTCAGATTGGAGTATTTCTCCTGTACAAGGCCCCAGAATGCTTAAGACAGTAAGAGGAATTGTACTTCACAGAGCTTAACAAGGTCCAGAAACCAGTATCTTGCACTCATTTTCTGTCTCTGAGCAAACATGTATTTTCCAATGCTCGTGTGATACAACATAAAGAAGGAAATTTTTTTGTGGCATAAATTTGAAGAAGAAGATTTTTATATTGGATTCTGGACTGCCAAAGCAGATAAAGAGCAGCTAACTGTAGTCAGAAAATAAATCAGCTCCCAGGTTGATACACATGCATATCATAGACCTCTTTTCTTTGATGGATATTCTATTCCATGGCTTGTTTGGACTGTAACTCCTTAACTCAGTTAATAGTCAAGGAGGCTCTGCCTTAGTTTTTCATAGATAAGTGAATCTCTGAAAAAAAACCAGAACAAGTCCTGCAGATTCTTGTGAATGAAATGTGCAGCAGAATATTCATTATCATGTTCCTGAAGATGCTTTTTATCCTCAGGTAAATATTTTCAAGAGAATTGTGGATGGGTCCAGAGTATGCTTAGGTTATGGAGAGTTTTACTCTATAATTTTAATGGTAAACCCTTAGGATTTTTTTCAGGCTGAACAATAGGCAAATATTAATTAGTATTTTTCATAAATCTTCAAGCAAGATAAATCAACTATGTGGGAGATTCACTTTTTAGGAGGAATGGTAACATTTTTCTTACCTAAGAATCTGTGCTGTACAGATTAATGGAGGTGCTATTAGTAAATTATCTGTGATTTCAGGAATCTTAATATAATAAAAAAGATTATTTAGAAAGGAAAAAAGGGATAATCACTGAGACTATGCTATTTACTGTGTCCTTAAGTGAGCAGATGAACAGTTTTCTTAAATTGTATGTCATATAATGTATTTTAGAAAACTTTAAATTGACTAAAATCTCTAATTCTGCTTACGAAGTGTTCCATTCTCATTCTGTTTCACCAGTGATCAATGTTACTGTTCTTACAGAAGATCTAATAAAATTGGAATTTTCTTACATAAATTGCATAGTGCACACAGGAGGTACATCCCCAGGTTTTATTTACCCTGTGCAACATAATGGCACTGTTTACTATATATCTGTACAAACAGTTCTAAAATTTGTATCCATATTTCATGAATATTTGAAGTCTCAAAACATTCATTTAAGTAAAAACCATTTTTTAGAAGCTATTATTTTCTTATGTTTTAAGTACTAGGGATTAATTTTTTCTTTATTAATCTGAATAATTTTTACTGTAGGACCTGCTGGGATATGTGGTCTGACATTAAAGATGGTAAATACTTCCTCTGCAACTCTAATGTGGAATCCAACCAAGACTAACTTCACTTCTTATAAAGCATCTTTGTCAAACAACACCTTTATAAAAAAGTTAAGAATTCCAGGAAAGCTGACCGACTTCAGTGTTACAGACCTGACTGCTGGCGGCACTTATAATTTCACACTGAAAAGACTGAAAGGAAATATGGAAGGAGCTTCTGCTTCCCTTGAATTTGTAACAGGTCTGTATGGTTTCTTGTTTCCTCTCCTTGCCAGTGAATGGTAGCTGTCCCTAGCAGTGCATGTTTAGCTTTGTACATCTCACTTTGTAGAATAAGACTGAAATTTCAAGAGATCTTAGGTGTAATAGTTTGCTGTCGTTGTGGGCGTGTATTGCTTATACCCTATTAAACCTGAATGTAGTGATACACTATCAGAAACATAATGTCTTTAGCTGTGCTGCATTTCTTTTGACCATTTTTAGTATTTCAGATCTTATCCTGCAAGGAGTTACACACGAGCTGAATTTTACCTCACCTCATTTCAGTCAGTTTTTTGCAGTGAGTGAAGTTAAACAGGTTAAGAAATGTTTGTAGAATTAAGGCTTTAGATTGTAAACTACACTCAGAAATTAATTGTGGGTCTGTACAAAAAGACCTCTATAAACATAAAATCCAGCTTTAATGGAAGTTGAAATCCATGCAAATAATAGGACCAATGAGAGCAGTAGGACTCAAAATCTATAACAGTATACTAAAAGGAAGAACCTCTCCTCTCAGTTACACTTGCACACCTCCATATATATTATTAATATATTTTTTCCTGTTAATGTCAAAATGAAACCATGAGTTAAAAATTATACATATGAGACAAATCCAGATGGAATGTAAAATCTAAAGTTAATATTTGGATGTATTAATATTTTAGATTATTTGATGGCAGAAATGGAGTCATCTGTTTGAAACAATTCTGCAACTCTGAATAGTCTGTGTAAATAGTTCATGAAAGATACATAATCTTAGTAGATTTACAGCAAATAGGAAAGGAATGGAAATCTTTCAGAGTTGAAGCTATATGTTATTCAGACTGCACAGTATCATAGTAATGTATAAACAGTACTGGAATATTTAGTCTGAATTCTGAAGAACTGTGTTAGAAAGGCAGACAGAGGTCTGAGTGCTTGGGTGAATCTGAAATGAGACAAAGAGCATCCCTGACAGGTCTTGCTCTGAGAAATGAGCATGGGTTGATAAGTTGATAAGCTGATAGTTGTACATGCGCTCTAAAGTAGAAAGGAGACAGATGCACGTGGCTAGAGATTGCACAGGTGAACAAATGATACAGCCATATGTAGATAACATTTTAATGACCTATCAAAGAATTTAAAATCTGATTCATTATTAGGCTTAGAGTGAATAATACACAACTAAAGGTGCATTTAAAAGCAGTAGAAAATGAGGTGTTGTGACATGAGCAGGTGGAAATTTGGGTTTAATAGAAGGAGTAGTCCACCTAGATTTTGGGAACTTAACTGACTAGAGTTCATGCGATTACTGGGATTCCAAATGCATGAAATGTATAAAAGAGTTCGCAACCCTGTGGCTAGCAGCAGAACAAGCACCAGCTGTATGTTGAATTTCAACTGTAGCAGTAGTTATGTCAGCAGTAGTGCTAACTTTAAGGTTGAGGACAGCAGAAACTCCAGGACTGTGCAGAGATTTTGTTGAGAACTGAACACTGTGCAGAGACACTTGAGCTTGCTCTCTGTGAGTGGGGATTTCAGCATAGTTGGGAGGCTATCACCCAAGTCCCAGAGGTAGTGTAGCAACTGTAGGATCACATGCTGCCATATCCAGACCAATCCTTCATATAGCAAGTAAACTCTTCTTGGATGGTTTTATATTCAGTTGTAACTACTAATATATTTTAAAGGGAGTTATTTAAGTTAATGTCTTCTATTCCACAATTCTCTTTCAGAACCTGCAAAGCCAGAAGGACTTAAATTCTTCAATGTTTCATCGTATTGTTTTTCACTGTATTGGAGACTACCGTATGGACTTGTAGACAGATTTCATGTGGATCTTATTCCTGACCATGCTTCTGTTGTTATCCTAGATCTTGGAGTTAGGGAGTATCAAGTATGTGCTTTTATTCCAGGACTTGCAGGGCTGGCTTTTCCTTATGCACTGTGCTGATGAGGAATTCAAGCTTTCCTCCTTAGCTGTTTAATGCATATGTGAATATGAAAGTATTAATGAAAAATTGGTGGGATGGGAACAAATTCCAGCATCCACAGTTTGTTACCTAACAAGAGGTAGTGAACTTACTGTTTTTTAAAGTGTACTAGAAGGATGCAGACAGTCATCCAAAGGTTCATGAATAGTTTAAAAAGGGAAGGGCAGAGCTATTGAGTAGTACAGACTCATTAATTGTGTACTTGCCAGGAAGATCTCTGCTTAAATCATTAATGCAGGCAACATTTCACTGCTAAGCCATCAAAAAGATATAGGAGCACTTTTTGATTCTGCTGTCTGGAACATATAATATTAACAGAAATAATGGTTGTTCTGGAGGTTTTGCTTTTGTTTTTCATTGGAACTGCAAAGATACAGGTATTTTATATAATTTCTTGCTAAATAACTTGTTAGTTATGTTCACTGCAAAGGATGGCTTAGTTTAAGGGTCAAAAAGTTGTTTTTCAGGTTGCTTTTTTGTTCATTCTTCCAAAAAGAAATTTTGTAATGCTTCGTATTTACTTTGAAAATGGTAATACAGAAAAACCTGTATAGATACATTAATAGGGGACTCTGGGATAAAATTAATAGTTAATTTTGTTGTTCTTTAATATTGAATTTTGTACACATCTTATGAAGGGTAGTTGACAGCAAAATATTGTACTGTAGCTAGCAGATGTAAACAACTATTTTTAGTATTGAATTGCTCACACTTTTCTGTGTTTTTTTGTGCTTTGTTTTGTAAGGGGTTTTTTTTGTTTGTTTGTTTGTTAGTTTTGGGTTTTTGTTGGCCGGGGGGTCATTTTTGTGATTCTTGGTAAAAGGCTTAAATAAATCTATGTTCTATTTCAGGCTGATTTTTCCAATACTATTCCTGGAACAACATACAATGTTACAGTTTCTGCAGTTTCTGCCTCAGTCTATAGTTCACCTGTGAGTAGAACTGTGACGACAAATGTGACAAGTGAGTTGAAAATGACTGATGAAATTTTGTTCATTTTTTAAACTGTGATTTTTTGTGTTTATTATGTGCACAGTAATGTCCAAGAAATTATAATCAGTTTTGAACAGTTATTTAAATTTTTCATCTTCTTTAACCGTTTAAAAATATACTGAATCGAAAGTGTTGTATGAGACCTTAGAATTTATAAGCTTTTGAAAAATTTGCTATTGTGTCATGTAATAATATCCAGACTCTGATTTATATCTATAGTGGTACATAAAGAAATGTTCAGAGCTATTTCAAAAAAATGTAGCCAAAGCAGACATGCTTTTCAAGAAAGTGCCCTTTGACTCAGTGCTCGAATATGTCAAATATCAAATTGGCATTAAACTCTGTTTTTTTTCACAAAGATCTTAAGCAATACATTTTTTACATTCTTATAGAAGAATGTTTCTGGTGTTCCAAAATTAACTTAATAATTTTTAACAGTATTCTAGCCAGAAAAAACCCCTTTTTATTCAAAAGTACATCAGTTTTCAGTAGTTTTATGAGTTTATGCTGGCAGATGATTTCATTTCTCTATAGAATCTGTGAATGTGGCTCCACTATGATGATTCTTCATTAAAAATTGTTTTATGTGTGTGCTTGTGTGTGTGTGTGTATATATATATGTATATATATATATAATTTAAAAAAATTTTTTTTTTTAGATCCTGGGCCCCCTGTGTTCCTTGCAGGTGAAAGAGTGGGCTCTGCTGGGATTCTGCTGTCATGGAACACACCACTCTATCCAAATGGGAGAATTCTCTCCTATGTTGTTAAATACAGAGAAGTCTGCCCTTGGATGCAAACAGCTTATACACAGGTCACAACAAAGCCAGATAGTTTGGAAGTTCTTCTCACCAGTCTTAACCCTGGAACAACTTACGAAATTATGGTAAAAGCTTTACGAATGCCTCTTAGTATTTTGAATTCTGATTTATTGTAAATTGTGTGAGTTTATAGTAGGTTCCTGTAGAGTTTTCTGAGGGACTATGTTATTTACTGTTGCCGTATAACAAAATATATTAGCGAGATATTTGTTTAAGTGTTTTTTAAATCTACTTAAAAATATTCCAGTCAAACTTTTACTGAAATGTACCTTCTTATACTGATCTTCGTATTGACATATGACATCATGTGGTAAAACATAAAAAGCAAAGGCTAGAATTTTTGGAATCATCTAAATCCTTCCGTATCTTCATTGAGGTTTAATCTTTCAAATGACTGGCGTGCTTTGCATATTAAATGTAGATTACAAAATCGTCTCAGCCAGATCCAGAAAAGCATATCATCTATACATGGAACTTGTTTGCATTGAGATTAAGCACCTCCTGATCCATCTCTGAACTCTTCAACAATAGATGACTTCCAGTGGACAGAAATTAACTGCTGTTCTCTTGGCAATATTTGCCAAGCAGTTCATTGCCTGCCTTACTCTTTCATAAGAACCTCGGAGAGGTTCCTCTTTCAATACCAAGAATTAAATGGAATTATGTGTTGATTTGCTTCATTCCATTCAGTTGCCTTGAAACTACACATATGAGGTAGGAGTTTCCATGTCTATCTTAATGCTAGTTTTTGTTTCTGAACTCTTTCTACAACACCTACCTTGAGATGAGGTAATAAAAAACAATGTTTAGGTGAGGGCATAACTTCAGATTTATATGGTATAATTTAAATACTGTCAGAATTTCCCGACTGCATGTCAACCCCCTGCAGATCTCCAGTCAGTTTCCTCAGCTATTGCAATTAATGCAGAAGTCATCAATGCCTAAGGATGTTTCAAGTCATTGTCCCTGTGAAGCATAAGTAGGTAGGGTTGGTTGTAGTCATGAGGTGTTTGTATGGCTTAGGAAGGAGCTACCCAGTGACACAGGTTCTTCATAACATCCTAGATTAAGTGTTCAGTGCTACCTGCTATTTGCTGTGTTTGTCTGCTGTAGCTTTGTCCTTTTGTTTAATCTTTGCAGTCTTTGAAAAATGCACTCTTTAGTGCCAAGAAGTGATTAGAACAAGTTTCCGTTTCCGGCCTGAGGCCTTCTGCTTACTCTTGCCCTTTTTCATCCTCTGTGTGCTGTCTGTCACTTCTACAGAGATCTACACTTAGTTTTGCACACCTACCCCTACTCACCCTGCATTCCCTACAGCCTACACTGTCAGCTCCCTAAGCCCCACAGCCACACCTTTGTTGCCTGACATTGCCAGCTATAACCTTGCTGGAAAGCTTTTCGCTTTGCTGCTTCTTTCACATATCTCTCATCAACACTGTTGGAATTTTGCTCATGTTTGCCTTTTGTTGTCCCTTTTACTTCTTTTCAAAATAAGAAGTTAGACTTTGTTACTCTTTCTTTGTAAGTATTGTATGCCGTGGCCCATCACTGAGTTGAATTGTCACCAAATCCTATATTGCAGAGCAAATGGCATTGTTGTTTTGTTTTTCTCCATAAATTCTACCAAAGTCTCAATGTACTGCTCTTCTGTGGGAAGACTCTGCCATGATCATGAGCCTTGAAGCATCTCCATCATGAAGTGCATCTACAGTCCCCTGACCTATTGCCTTTCTGAAAAAAACCATGCTTTCCTTGGGTTTCTGTTTTGAGGAAGGTTGACTTGCTCTTGCTAGCTTTCAGGACACAGAGAAATAAAAGGGAACTTATTCTCCTTTTTACTCTTTTAAGTTATAGTAAGTAAAATAGGGATGCAGAATCTGGTTTAAGCGTATTGTGGTAAGAAAAAGAAGTGTCACTAATGTTATTTTTGCTGTTGATTTTTGCATAAAATAGGTGCTTATAAATTAGGGGTCCTCTTTTGATGAGTGGATATTCACACATGGTTTTCTCAATTTCTTATGCTGTTACATACTTTTTCTTTTTTATTTTTTTACATTGAAACATTAAGTATAAATTATACAACATAACTACAAGGGGCGTGTTCATTTGTATATTTATAGTTTAAAAGCTAAAAGCTGTATTTCTGTGTATCCTTGGGATTTTCATATTCCCTGGAACTGTATATACTGCAGATTTTCTGATGTGGATTCTTTCCTTTTTTTCTCTAGGTTGCTGCTGAGAACAGTGCTGGTATTGGAGTGTTTAGTGATCCTTTCCTTTTTCAGACTGCAGAAAGTGGTAAATTTAATAAAGCTGTTAATTATTTTGATTAAAGCTGCTCTAATTTGTTCAAATAAATTATCCATGGCAAATTTCATGGTTGAACAAATTCCAATGCATTTAGAACAAAAACCTTATTCTTCTGTCACTCAGTGACAAAGGTTCATTTTGTTGTTTGCTAACAACAGCATTTAGGGTGTGCTCATAGGGGTGTTTATGTACACAAAGTCGTTTCTCTTGGAGTTTTCCTATGCCAATTTCTAGATGGGCCGCTTCCAGAAAGCAAGGTCACAGCAGAGCAGAGCTACCTATCAAGTGGATGTCTGCTGTTGACTGCAACAGTTCTAGGAGACAGACTTTGCTGTGGGCTCATCTCTGCCATTGTCTACTTAAGTCAATCTGTGTTTGTTTAGTGATGGGTTCTAAGAAGCTCAGGACAGAATGTATTTTATTAAATTTTTATGTATTAATTCTGAAGGTAAAAAAAAAGTCTGAAATGAAAATTTGAGCTGGTGGTTTTGAAGATTAAAAAACATAGTCTGAGTTTGCACAGTCTTTGCTAATTTGGTGTTTGTGATTTCAGTCATGCTCCAGGAGCAGTTGTGCCTTGGCTGAAGAGCTGGCACTAGTCCAGTTGTGCCAGTGTGAACCAGTCTCAATGGAATACAGAGCTCCTGCTGCCAAGGCAGTGACTGTCCATCTGTGTTTAGGCTGATTTCTGTTTGTGTGCAAACTGCAGAGTGAGATATCTCAATTAATGGCAGAAAATCATCACTCTGCCTGAGATTCATAAAATAACGTTATAATTTATGAGCCCAATATAAGGAGGAGTAGTAAACTTGCCACATGGATCTATGTGAAATCATTATTCTTCACTGTTTGTTCATTGTTGCTGGTAAAAAACATTATTTCTGCGAGCTTTATTATTTACTCATGTTTGACAGAGGACAACACTGGCATAGGTCCATATGAGAACATAAACTTTGTACTTTTGGAAGTATTTCTGTCTACATTTTTATTGAACCTAAAATGCCTTACTATTAATGTATTTGGAAGGTTTCTTCAAATTCTGGGTGAGTTATGTGTTGTTGGTATAATATTTATACTTTTACCTTCTCAACATTTTTTTTGTTTTAATTATTGCTTTGATGGCTAAAGAAAGCCAAATGTCTTAATCAACGTTACTATGGGAAATTTAAAGTAAGAAAGTTAGCCAGAAGATAAAATTATTTAAATATAAAGGCTGTGGTTTGGGAGGAGTAGCAGAACTGAAAGCACTAAATATGAGGCTTGGAGGAGCTGTTGTAATTCACCTGTGGAAGGTCTGTAATTGTGGAATGCTTTATTTTTTAAGAGTGTGAAAGGCCTTTTCTCCTTAGTACTAAGGCAGCTATTGCAGGACCTGCTGCTGACTGTGCCACGTGTAGGCAAGACTAAGAGAGAGCCACAGGTCTCTAATTCGCAGGAGTTCAGCATGTAAAATAGTACGTAAAATATGATTTAGATGCTGCATCTCATTCCTTTGTGCTGTGATTAATACTGATACTCTGACAAAAGGCCACAGAAACTGTCACTGGTACAAAGAGCACAATTTATGCAGTAATAGTGAATATTCCAATTTAATTGAGTTACTTAAAGCTACTAAAAATCTATGTGCAGCTGAAAAGATGACACAGGTAAAGTGAAATAAAGCACACATTGTTGTCAGATGTCCCTAACCAGAAAAAGAAAAAGGGCAAATTTTTTCTACTTCTGGAAGAGTAGACGACCTGCTTTTAAGAAGAATATTTTTAAGTTGATCAAACCAATTACTGTATATATATTATGAGATTGAAGTCATTGTATTTCTCACTTAAACTACATTGAAAAAGAGCTGGTTATATATCAGCTACTCTACATGTGTTTGTGAATGATTTTTATGTTTTTGCTTCAGAATTTGGAAGCTAGAAATGGCATTACTAAAAAAAGATAGATAATTTGCTATTTTTCAATGCTGAGAAGAAAAGTTTATCTCACTGCTTTTGTTTTGTTTTCAAGCTCCAGGTAAAGTAGTGAATCTCACAGTTGAAGCCTTAAATTCTTCAGCTGTAAATCTGATCTGGTTTCTCCCTCGGCAACCAAATGGAAGGATAACTAGTTTCAAGATTAGTGTGAAACATGCAAGAAGTGGAATTGTAGTGAAAGATGTCTTGGTTAAAGTAGAGGACCTTCTGTCGGGAAGATTACCAGAATGTAATGTAAGTGCTATAAACCTTTTAAATTAGAGATAGACTCAATCCACAAAATGTAGTTTTATATTTAAAATTTGAGACATAAAAATGTGGAGGCTTGCTCTTCAGAAAAATTCCAAAAACCTTACAAACTTAGTCTCAAGACAGGATAAAATGGATGAAGAAAAACCTTTCTGTTCAAAACAGTTTAAATGGAATACTTTTGCTTGAAATGCTCAGTTTAATCAAAGTGAAAACGCTAAGAAAGGTTAAATTTGGCATTCTTTTAACAGAAAATCATGAAATAGAAAATTTCTACTTTTTTCAGCTTTCCTTTTTTTTTTTTTTTTTTTTTTTTAATATACTGTTCAATTAATTCAAGAACTTATGGGGTTTGTTTTGGTCAGTGCAGACATACATTATTGTTAATGTCTTGTTTTCTATATAGTATGATAATGCTTTTTTTATTTTAAAAGTATGCTTTATTCTGTGTATCATATTTCAATATTTTTAAAATACTTCTCATACCAAAATAAAAACCAAACATGATTAGCAGAGTGATTTTCAAAAATATGGGTGTACTCTGAGTTGTTCTTATCATTGAATTCAGAACTGTAACCACTGTAACCTTTTGGAATTTCTTGAAGAAAATTCTCTCTTCTAGAATTTTTTTCTCTTTTTCCTTCTTTGAGCACAGTTTTGCAATTACTCAAATGTTAAAATGTCAAGTAACCAAATCTTTTTCCTTTTATCTTTCTTTTTATTTTTTCCTATTTCCTACGCTTAGTGCTTTGCTGAAAAGTGAAGTTTTAAATGACAAAAATTATCATAACTTTGGTTTCAGATTTTATTTGGAAGATCATCTTAGGCATTGCAAAGGTTCCTGACACCAGGCTGATTTAATTCAGCACTTAGAAGACAGGCTGCCACCTACTGAGCCATCTGCATTGGTCACCATAATGCCTAGCAATTTTTCAGTGTTGTCTCCTGACACTATGGATTAAGAAACTCCTGTCTGGTTTTATCCATGATATGTGGATATATGTACGCTCTATGTGTGTATGCACATACACACATAGAACATATGTGATACAAAAGGACCTCACTAGGGAACTTTTTTTCAAGAGAGAGACTAAATGCTGAAAATAGAAACTGGAAATAAATAAATGAATCCTAGAGAGATGCTTCTGTTTAGTCAGATTTGAGATCTTTTTGAATAAGGGGGGAAACTATAATACTGTCACTAATAGGATGTACTAGCAATGTCTACCTAAATTTGG
The DNA here is from genome assembly GCA_013397775.1 of Eulacestoma nigropectus. Taxonomy (NCBI): domain Eukaryota; kingdom Metazoa; phylum Chordata; class Aves; order Passeriformes; genus Eulacestoma; species Eulacestoma nigropectus. The sequence goes on along the minus strand of VZTE01004041.1, from coordinate 110,650 downwards.
AAATTGAAGTATAAAAAGGAGAACCAATTTAGGGTGATTTTTTCAAAGATGGTCTGTCTTTTTTGATCTACATATATTTACAATTATAGGTTATAGATGCAGCTTATTATGTTTCACATTTTGTATTTATAGGATAAGAGTGAATCATTTTTGTGGAGTACTACCACTCCTTCAACTACTTTTGGGAAATCCACGATTCTTTCACAGTCTACAGTGACACCAAGCACAGAAGCACCAAGTCAAATGAGCTCTGTTTGGAGTGAACCAATTAGCTTTGTTGTAACTAACCTCAGGCCATACACCACCTATCTTTTTGAAGTCTCTGCAGTTACCACTGAAGCAGGCTACATTGACAGTGCGATTGTCCGGACACCAGAATCAGGTACATAAAGTACACACTGCTTTCAAATGGCAATAAAGTTCTCAGATTTATGTGAAAAACTTCAGAATATAGGTTTGATTTTCTGCTGCAAAATACTTCAGTCCTAATCTGTCTTTATCTGTATCATGCTTTTGTATTTGCGTGATTACTTAGTTTTACCTGATGGAATCAACTGAAAATACATTTGTATTATTGTATCTAATAATGTACAGTGAGTGGGAGTTCAGTTATTGTTAGGAGTCAAAGATACCAAAGTTATGCTCAGGACAGATCAAACTTTATGAAAAACGGAGGACAATTTAAGAACTGTAATTAGTAGAATAATCGCAGAAGAATTAAAAATAAAGATGAAGGGAAAAGCTGTCAGGCATAGTATTCTAAAAGTATGTGTATTGTGTCCATAGCAATGCACTTAATGCTTCTTTACCTTTGTAGAGAAATAAGAAATATAAAGAAAACTCCTGTATTTAGGTTCCCAGTCTGGACCTATTGCAGAAAGCTGTTCAGTGCTAAAGAAATCTTTAAGCACTAGGTGAAGTTGATTTTTGATTACTTGCAATGCACTGAGAAGTTAGAATTGGAAACAAAGGTAAAGGAGCAGGGCTTTTGTAAGGGCAACACTGTTAATAGAGCTATACCAAAAAGGTATTCCAGATAAGTGTTATTCTGGCGTTCTGTTTGCTAGTACATCATTCTTTTGCTTGACATGGTTTGATGTTATTTGGTTCCCTTTCATACATACAAAATAGATAGCACTGTCCAGATGAAAAGAAATTTCATTCCCTCCTAGATATGTTCATTTGAATTGCTTTGATGGAATTTCAGTAGCCTTAGTTTGCTGCCTTGTCTAGGGTTAATGAAATTTTGGTCAGTGTCTCTTATGATTTCAGGGCTAATTTCAGGGCTAGTTTTTCACATTTGTCTCTTAGGGATTATTTGCATACTATCAGTTCTCTTGATACCTTTCCTGACAATTATCTTAAAACAGAAATTAAGTCATTTTAATAAGATATGCCTTTATAGCTTCCTTTCAGAATATTTCGTGTTTATGTTTAAAATGAATTGTCTGACATGGGGTTCTTGGACATCCTAACATAAAGTATTTTATGTTCAAAGACTTTTTCCAATATTGTTTAAGTTCCAGAAGACCCACCACAGAATTTTGCCAAGAGCAACATTACAGCAAAGTCTTTCTCAGTAATGTGGGACCCACCAACCATGGTAACAGGGAAGTTTAGTTATAGAGTTGAGCTGTATGGACCATCTGGTAAGTCAGACTTGATGTTACCATTCCTATTGATTTTTTTGGTGATTATTTCCTTACACTTGCATTCTTCTGTGCCTGACAATCAAAAAATGAATATTCGAAAGCAGTTATGTATCCCTTCTTACTATTATATGTTTTAATGGTTTGTAGATTACTTTTAAGGGAAAAATCAGTCCATCACAAGGAAGAGTATAAAATTAAATTCACATTAGATATTCTTAAGAATGGAGAAAACCAACTTCTCCTCAGTCTTTCAGGAGATGACAGGCTAAGAACAGCTGAATTACTGTGCTTATAAATTCAAATAATTCTGTATTTACCTTTTCTCTTTCTGTTAAAGATTTCTGGAGAATTTTCATTCTCATGCAGTATGCAATCAACTCTTTAAGTCTGTTTTGATATTTTTGCAATTTTGTTAAACTCAGACATGTATAGATAAAGAAATTACAGAACTGCATGCAGTTAAGTAAAACATGAGCTGTATTCTAATGTTTTTATGGGACCACACAGGAAAAGCAACAGAAATTTTTTTTTTAATCTCTTCCTCTTGAAACTCATACCTCCTTGAAGTGGCTTGCTTGTTTGTTTGTTTGATTGGTTGGTTGGTTGGTTGTTTTATTCCCCATTTATTCAGCATTATTCCACTGAAGTTGATTACCAATTAGCTTTTCCCCAAACAAATGTGGCTTTTCATTTGTTCATCATCCTGGAAAGCAGCCATGGATTGTTTCTATTTTTGAGCTAGAATCTCTTTGTTTTTAATTCCAGGTCATATTCTGGATAACAGTACAAAAGACCAGAAGTTTGCGTTTAGTAACCTTGTGCCGTTTACAACATACTATGTGTATGTCGGTGCTGAGACAAGTGCTGGGGTGGGGCCAAAGACCAACCTTACAGTTTTCACTCCTGCAGATGGTAAGTAAGCACAGAGAGGTAAAATAAATGATCTGAATGTGATAAAGGGTTTCCGTTTTCCCTTCAGAGCCTTTAAGGTACTTTGCAAAAGAGAGAATGGGTGTAAGAGCACTACAAGGGATAAAAAAAAAGATAAAAAACCTAAAGAAAATACATCAGCTGAAGATTACTATGTCATTTATTTCTTTGTTTTTGTCGAATTCATACTCTGTCAGTACATTTGTCTGCTATCATAAGCCTTCAGAGATTGTGAAAGAAATGTAGTTTCTTTCTTAAAAAGGAGTTATTTTTAGATACAGTAATTAAGTTGCAGGGCCCCCTCTCCCCCGTTAGATGGCAGCAAGAGGAAGAGAAAGACAAGCGCAGATTGCCGTGGCTGGTTCGTTCAGCTCCCATGTACCTTATTAAACCTTTCGTTTGACTAATTCTCACTAAATCCAAGGCCCCGTCTCTGATGGAGCCACCCTTACCAGCGACCGTAGCTCTGAGGGAGACCCAACATCGAGGTCTTGTCCTGGTGCAGTGAAGTGGTTGGTTCTGCCCCTGAGCCCTCAGTGCTGTGGCTTGGGATTGTGGTCCCAAATAGTCAGCTCTCCAGGTTAGAGTCCGTGGTCGCATAGAAATGCAGTTTTATCTTACATGTATGTGAGATTGTGCGGGATTCTTGGTCAGCATGTGAGGATGCAAGGAGAAAAAACTGAGATTTGGTGTGTAATAGAGATGTTTCAAGATGGTTATTTCTGTATTACATTTATGCCACAAAACATAAATTTAGAAAATCTCTGCCTCAGTGATTGCTGTCAATATTTGTTGTCAAGGTGTAACACCGGGAGGAAAACTTATCTTTATTTATTGTACTCTTTTCTTAATGATCTGCTTTTGGCAGCTCTCAGAGACAATTTCCAGAGATGGCCTGCCTGACTACAGTCAGTCATTCTCATCTTGTGTTGAAATGCACTGTCAGAAGCCAAAGGGAATTTTGGTGGGTTTGGGGTTCTTTTAGTGTAACATAGAGTGTCTTATTTTAATGCCAAATCTAAAAATCCTACTTATGCAAGTAATTTCAAAATTGTCTTTTACTGATGTGTATCAGGAAAGAAAACATTTCTTTTTGTATCAAATCTGAATATCATTCTATTGAATATAAATGTGTTTTATCTCTGGTGGTCTTATGGAAATTACAATATAATTAAGACTGAATGTTTAATGAAGAAATTATATAAACGATATAATTTCTATAATTTATGTAGATATATATTTTATATCTATACATGTAATTATATATATAAACAATATATATAGATAAAATTATATAAACCTAAATAAAATTATATAAACCTGTTGTAAAAGGGAAATTAACAAGCTGTATCACATTAATTTTTTTTCTCAGCTTTTTACTTCATTCTTGTATGGCTTTGATGATTTTAGAGCTAACCTGTCATTTTCAAGTATACCTAAGATTCAATATAGGAAAATAGCAAAGTTCTGCTTGATTCCAATCAAGTAGACTTCAGTAGAGATATCCTGGTTTACATCATCTTAGTCGCTGACAATGCTCATACGCGTCTTGTGTGAAAAAAAATGTGTGCATATTTTTAGAACTGTAGCATGTTTGCTAAGAAAACATGCAAAGTGAGTGTCTACCCTGCACAGGGTTAACTCAAAAGATAAGGATGTGAAATTTGATTGTCTATTGTACTTTGCATACAGTGCTAAAAATCCTTGTAATAATCACAAGTGTTTAAGGAAATCAAATTTGTTCTTGAATATTTAGTCCCAGGTGCTGTATCAGATTTACAATTAGCAGAAGTGGAAGCCACATATATAAAAATTGTTTGGAGGAAGCCACAACAACCAAATGGAATCATTACCCAGTACAGAGTTAGAGTACATGCGCAGGAAACACTCGTCACTCTGGAAAACTCTATTCTTGGTGATAAAAATAAGGTATTATCTTCTTTTTTTTTTAATATGGATTTTTTGTTAGATTAAATTTGCTCTCTGCCTTATCTGACATTTATAGAATGTGGAACTAGCTCCCACAGATGAATTGTAATTGTTTTTAAAAGCCACTTCCCTCGGTCCACTCTCTTTCTCTGACTGGCTTTCAAAAAGATTCCAATAATGCCGTTTCCACAACATGAAAAAATAAATCATTCTGTCTGAATGATCCAGCTGCTGAAGGCAGAAAGCCATAGCCCACAGTCTTGTCCTTCTGAGTCCTTGAGTTCTTTGCAGCATAGGATGGCCAGAGCATTAAAGTAAAGATTTAGGTGCCTAGATTGATACATAGCCACTCGGTCAAACCTCTAGAAAATGTGCGTAGGAACCCTGTGAATTCAGCAGAAGTGTCCAAAGGCTGGTTAAATGTTCTACTAGCAAGGCAGACAGGCCGAGGCTTTCTACCTCCTTTTGTATCCTTAAATTCACCTGTGTGATCCTACATGCTGAACTCTGTGCTGTGATTGCCTACTAAGGATATGTGTGCACATCTATGGGATCATATCTCTTAGAGGACTTACGCTGTCAATCAGTCTAGCTTCTGGATTTTGGGTGCTGATGTGCTGATGTGCTTAGAGGAGCAGCTCTGAGTATGTAGCACAGAACTGTAGACCCCTAGCAAACTTTCAGCTCAGGATTGAATTCTTCCTGAGGCAGAACTTTTTGGGCTGAATTTTGAATACAGGTGCCCAAAGCCAGCATAGTTCCTTATTTTTTCAGACAGTGATATCTTTCACTGGATCTGAATCGGAATCTAAGTTTTTGATGTAGAGCTCAAGGAAGGAGTTCACTTTCAAGTTAAATGATATACATCAAATAGAGCTCTGGAGTCAAATATTAAATAAGGAGTAAGGGGAAAAAAAGTTAGGATAAGGATCCATTCATTAAACCAGGCAGGCATCCTTGGAAAAGGAAGTATATATCTCTGTAATTAAAGATTGTATCATAGTCCAGACACAAAAAGTTGAAGTAGTCCGCACAAAAATGTTTTAGTGATGGAATTTCCTAATTTTAGAGTTTTTAGTGCAGCATAATTGCTGCTTTATTGTAATTTATTGGATGTAATTTTCTAATTAAAAACCAAAACAAACCATAATAAACCTTGCTTTATTTAGAACCCCATTGACCCAAGCTTAGAGCGTCTACAGGACTTGAACTGGCAGACACACGGTGCTGATGATACTCCATAAAGAGTAGCAATAAAAAGCTGTTGTCTTATATGTGGAAAATAAAATCCTCATAATCAAAAAGTATTTCCATGTGACCTACTATTTTGCTATAAAATGCTGGTGAAGATGAGTCATACACAGTTTTTACCTCTTGGTACTTAGGTGAGATTGATGCTCTGTCTGTGCCTGTGGCTAATGCACCCCCTGTTAAAGGAGTAAAAAGGTGGCTTTGCCCTCTTTCTACCCAGGGTCCATAGGGAAAGAACTAATGAGTGTTAGTTACATCACTGTAAAAGCATCTCTTTCTGGTGATGAGATGGGCCATATGTTTGAGTGGGGGGTGTTCCAGATGACAGCAGAACAATACAGAGATACTAGAGTCCTGGATTTGGTCCCAGATTTTAAAGGGGCATGAAGATCTGGTGCTAATACACCATTTTGTACCTATGCTCTAGCCTCTCTTTTCTGCTTTTGTTTCTCCTCTCTTTGTTGTTCTTGCTCCACTTATGTCTACTGCCACTCCTTTCCAACATCTGTTCTTTGCCTCTTCTGTCTTACAGGCTCCTATATAACTTACCCCCTTTCACTCCTCCTTTTCACATATATACACCCTTATTTTTCCTCTCCCCTTTATTTCATTAACTTCTGGTTTTCTCCCTCTCCTCTTATTCCCTCTCAGAGATCTAGTTAACCTGCTAATCCTTTTCTTGAGGGACAGGAAGGGCCATCTGAAGTTCTCTTGCTTTCAACGCCTGCTGCCTTCTTTCAGAATATAGTTAGTACAAATAGAATCTCCCAAGTTCAGATGTGTATCTATCCAATATTGCTCCAAGGATATAGCTTTAAAATTAAAGGCTTTACTCTAAAATTGCCATCTTAATATAAAATACATATTTTAAGAATTTTTTTTAAAAAGTGGTGTTTGATTAAACAATAACCAAAATAAAATGTTGTAGGCTACTGGCAGCGGAGCATTTTTATGATAAAGATTATATTTTTAAAATTATTTTAATGAGCAATAATGTTTGTATGCCAACATTTATATAGTATGTATATGCATGCACAAATGTACACGCATCATTTCTATATTATATAGAAATTAAATTATATAATTTAGTGATGACTAGGTTTGTGATTTTTTTTTAATATATTTCTAATTTTTAGTATCTGATTGATACTTTGGAACCATACGCAATAAATGAAAATATCAAACCTTCTTCTCCCACTTGGAATTCAATGCAAGCGGACAATGATTTATATGAAGGTTCAGCTGAAATGTTTTCCAGCATTCAGACAGCTTCCCCAGTAATATTTACAAGTGTATCTGGTGACAATTTGCCTGATGTAACTGGAACTGCAGAATTACATTCTTCTTTGGGTAAGATATTTTAGGGTATTTTTCTACCTGCTTCTTTGTCCTGAAGGACCCCCATCACTGTCCCAGATATGATCTTTAATACATGGTTCAAGCAAATTATAAATGGGTCATTTGCTGGAGTCAGATTTTTTTACTACCAAATAACCTTCTGAAGCAAATGGGAATGCCACACAGGCAGGAACTAGCCCCTTGTCACCCAGCTGACCTTCTTCCTAGTGAAAGGAGCACCCGAAAGCCATCAGCCAAGCTGCATAGACAATCAGTTATTACAGTTGCCAAAGCAGGTGTGATTGTCAGGGATTAACATATCTCCGAGCCCTTCAGAGACCTTGATTCCTCTAAGCCTTTTGACTAATAGGTTTTCAAATGTCAGTGAAGGTAAATAGGTCAAAAAGTTACAACTTTGCTATATGGGTTACCAACAGGTGGAGATGACCCCATGATATGGTGATGTCATTAGTGAGTACACTTGTTCTGTATTATCAATGGACCACTGTTTCTTTACCAAGTATGGATATTTACAAATCATTAAGCAGGCCTCAGCTGAGAGGCAGGGATTTCAAGTACCGCTCTAAATTTTTACAGTGTTTTGAACAGTGGGGAGAAAATAAAGGTTTTATTTTTTTAAAATTAATTTAATTAAGTCACTGAATTAAATCTATATACACCCATATCTAAAACCAGTATTTAATCCATTATTTTAAACTACGGTGGATATTTTCTGTGCTATGTAAAGCCTGAAGAATCTTCTTTGTCATACACAGGAAATGTACAATGTTTTAAATGTAAATCTTTTTATGGCCTCATTCCTCTTGAGGTATTGAGTTGCTAAAAGATGTCTGTGTTGCTGAAAATTGATTTCAGCCAGTGTCTGTTGTGATCTAGCATATGAGTATTATTTTATAGGAGTTATTATAGTAGTTAAAGCTGTTGACAGCCAAATTTTCAACAGGGTCTGCTGATTTTTCAATGCCTTCATTTTAATGCCCTTCTCACTGAGCTCTGAGCCTGATATTCAGGTATGTGAAGCACCCACACTTTTTCATGTTGCACTGGCATAATGACTGCTTTATAGCAGATGATTTTGCCTAGCACAGTTGGATTGTGGCTGACTTCGAACTTTATCGTAAGTGCACCAAAATCTCTTCGTGGGCATGCATGGCTTCTTCATTCTATTGACCACAGCTCTTCTGCTAAAAATACCAGCGTGAAGGGATCTGTGAAGGTAGCCTTTCCAAGTATAGTTGTTCTAGCACCATTGGGAGGGCAAGGAAGAGGGAATCTGTCTTTCTCAATTAAAAATATTTAAAACCCCTCAAAAGATCCGTCAATCTAGGAGCCATTGTTCTGAAATCACTGGAGACACTAGGTCTTATACAAAAGTACCCTTTCCTAGTTTCTAGGGGATTGATTACTCACAAAACCTCACAATACTACTTGTTGCTCATTCATTTTTTTGCCTAGCCCAGTCTATCTACTGTACACTTGAAAATGGACCTATAATAGACTCTCCTTTGTGGCATTAGGAGGTGGAATGTAGACTTTTCTTTATATTTTTATAATTGACATGAAAGTTAATTCTTTTAGAATAAAATAGTTCCAGGTTGCCATGCCAAAGTGAATTTAGAATGCATAAGAAATAAAATGGCTTCATGAGTAAGAGCTATTTCTCTCTATTTACTCACAGATAATCAGTATAACATTGACATCTTGTCTGAAGACCTGTCATATGTTATAAAGGGCCTCACACCTTTCACAGATTACACAATTAGTGTGTCTGCTTTCACTGCTGTTGGAGAAGGGCCACCATCAGTTCTTACAGTCAGGACACGCGAACAAGGTAAATTGTTGTAACTCTGGTACTATCAAAGTTAACATACATTACTTATTTCACTGAATGTTTGAAATTTTTTAGTAATTTATTTACTTACTGTTATATTTTTATGCTTTTGTCTAAGTCCCAAGCTCAGTACAAAATATATCTTACAAGAATATTAGCTCCTCCTCTGTCTTGCTGTATTGGGATCCTCCAGCAAATCCCAATGGGAAAATCATTCATTATACTGTTTATGCTATGGAACTGGATACAGAAAGAGCATTTCACGAAACAACTTCGAACAACAGCTTACTTATGACAGGTACAGTGTCATTTGATGAAAAAAATATAAAAATTTAAACTTGCAAGTACATTTTACAAAATGACTTTTTCCAATTTTATATAACATAGCCATTTAAAATGCAAGTGGATCAAATCTCACACATTCACGCACATCCACACACGCACAACAGAACTGCATGTAAAAGCAAGGTTGGGACACTACTCAGACTTGTCTGCTGTGGAGCAATATGTAGAGTATGTGAGATGGGAGAAGAGGACTAGGTAAGATAAACAGTAATTTTTGAAATGGTACAAGTAGTAATTTCTGAAATGGATTTCTCCTTGGAATATTTGCCTCAGTCTCTTATGTCCCCATAGGAAAATATTCCTAAATTGTCAAGTCGTTTTCAGGCTTGAATTTTTTTCACAGTATTTGTCTGACATTAATAACAATTTTCTTATTTTAAGGTGGTAATTTTTATAGTAATTGAAGCAAACACATTCCTAAAAGAGTTTCAGGCATTTATTGATGTTAATCAGAAAATTGCATACAGACTGAACCCCCATACTTGGACTTTCATTTATGCATTCTTTGACGTCCTTGACAAATTCTTTAAGCTATTTACAGGACTGAAGCTAGTTGACTTACTTCAAAATCTGCTGATTTAACTGTATGCTTGTTTAACTTCACCAAATAAATGGTATTGTACATACTCCTAGGTGACAAAGGTGTATCAAAAACTCTGAGAACAGTATTCAGTATTATAGTTTTATAAGTAGCTATGACAAAAGAAGTCAACAGTCTTGTTTATGAAGTTAAGAGTCAAGATTTTTTTACTTAATCTTTTCAGGTTTGAAAAAGTACACAAATTATAAAATGAGAGTCGCAGCCTCTACCGCAGTTGGAGAAAGTGCTTTGTCTGAAGAGAATGATGTTTTTGTGCGAACCCCTGAGGATGGTAATACATTGTTTGAAATGATGATTTATTTTCTGTACTGAAGTTTGTGTTTGTTCAAAAAGAAGACTGGCACATACATAAAGGGGGAAGAAAGTGTATAAATAAAATCAATGTTGAAATTATTAGTCTTCTAACAGTCAGTGACTTCATTCAGACCATTTTTACATAAGTGCTGAAAAAATAATAATGAAAGCTACGGCATGACCTGCAATCAACTAATTTTAATTGTGATAGACAATTGGAAGGAAAGCTGCAGAGCTGAGGTTCCCTCTCTCAAAACAATGTGTCCCTAGCACCCATCTAAATCATGATCTTTATGACTCCATCCTATCTTCTTTTCTTTTTTATGTTATCATGTGTAAATTAGGCTAATTTTGAAGCATATGGACATGGCAGCTTTCAAAAATTCAGACACCATATTGCTATTTATAGGCAAAGATGCTGATAAAGTGAAGATTTTTTTATGCTGAATATTATATGCCGTTGTTTTTGTATAGGTGTCATTAATTTTAAGACTGATCAATAGTTTTAATGTAGGGTGTAATACTACATTACGAAGATTCCTGAATCTTCCTTTCTTACTTGCAAGGCAGTTTCAACCCATGAAGGTACTGGGGCAAGAGCTGGAGTTGTCATCGACTTCTGCAAAAAAAATACAGGAATTTGATTTGCAGAGCAGAGTCATGAATATTAGTCTTTTCTCATTTGTATCAATTTGTTTTTTCACTGATTTCAGAAAAGTTATTTCCAGTTTTTACTGAAGTAATACCGAGTGTGATTGCCCAATTGTCATTTATCTTTCTCATTGTCAAATGTACTACAATATAAGAAAAATAATTGAGCGTCAATAAAGGAAAGGGAAGGACTACAGGATAAAAAATCATGGGTACTTATGAAGCTTAGGTGATTTGAATAACCATGCAAAATATCAAATTAAACTGTGAAACAAAATACTTGCAAATCTTTTTAAAATTTACATGCTTCTATGCTGTTAGTTTTTTTACAGAGGAAAGGCATATCACAAGAATAGAAAATTACTTGTATAAATATTCTTTTCTCTGAGAGCTTGCAATCCCTTGCCTCTGAGTGTTGAAGTTTTTCAGAGTACAGTTTTGGGCCAACAGTTCATTCATTCATAAAAGACCCATGTAAGGCTTGAGGAAACTAGTGAGAAACCCACCAAAAATTCTTGCATTTTTATAAGGCTATGTGTAGTTAATTTTCTGCTTCTTGTTGTTTAGCTTTCCTGAGGTTATTCAGGCTGAGATTTGTGTCTCCAAACTTTAGCCAACCTACGAACAACAATTTGTTTGACTCTTGAAAAGAGAGATACCTCCAAATAAAAGATTCACTACAACTGTCTCAGATAACTTGCCTTAGGATGGAAGAAAATAGGCTGCTGCATTTAAATATTTTACCATGCCAGATAAATGGCAAAATGCATTTCAATTAAAAATTAAGCTTCTTCACATGGGAAATATCCATGTGGGCAGTCTTGTCATCCAGAGAGCAGCGATCTGTTACAGTTAACACTTTCTATTCATATGCTCAGAAATCAGGAATGAAAGTGATTTGTGAGACCTTTTAGGCAAAAAAAATTCATGATGAATTCTGAAATATCTGCATGTGGGTATTTCTACACAAACTGAGTGATATGATCCTGGGTAGGTAGTATATTTTAATTTTGATTTACAGATTATTTCAGGGGTGAAGTGGTGAAGCCTTCAGAGAAATCAAGGTTGACATTCAGAGCTGATTTTATTTGTTAGTGCAGCCCACTCACTCCTTCAACACTTCCATGCCTTATTAGCTCACTGGAGTCACATGAACTCATACATTGCCAGTAGATTTAGCCAACACATCATCCTGGAGCTGGACTTGTTTTATGCATGACCTTCACACCAGAGTATGCAAGATTTACACTGGGTTCACTAAAGGGAGTTTAGTTACCGTGCATACAGTCCCTTTCTTGGTTCAATAGTTGATTGAGTGAAGTACAAAGGGTGGTTATTTACATAGAAAGTAGTAAGAGGACATTAATCTAAATTTAAAGAACTGAATATGAGGAAGACAATGAGAGGATTTGAAAGATCAGTCTGCATGAGACTGGTAGAGAGAAGAAATTTTTTTTTCTTAATAAATTCAGTTTCAGATAGACTTAGAAGTGGATGAGAAAAGAAATTACAGAAAAGCTAAAGTTTCATAGTGCAAAAAGTTGCCTAGTTCTATGAGTGGAAAAGAGACATACCAAAATTAACTGAGGTAAAAAGTGGTAAGACTTTGAGAAGGAGAGTGAGAAAATGAGCCCTTTTGGTTAGGATCCAATGTCAGGATCCAGTAGGTTTATGATCTCAGGTCTGTATTCAACTAATTGAAAGGGTTTTTTTTCTGATTTCTGTATTGCAGAGCCAGACTCCCCACCTCAAAACTTAGGATTAATAAATGTAACTGCAACAGAAATAAATCTGAGATGGTTACCACCTGAGCAGCCTAATGGTCTCATAACTCATTATGAAGTTCTGTACAGTGATTCCAATGATTTTTTCATTAAAAATGCTTCATCTACAAGTATATCACTAAGTGAAATGAAGCCATATACTCTTTACAACATCTCAGTAAGGGCATTCACCAGACTTGGCCATGGGAATCAGTCGTCTTTTCCACTTTTGGTCAGAACTTCCGAAACTGGTGAGTACATTATATTATTTTAAAAATGAAAATTTTTGACAAGAAGCTGCTTATGATAACCTTTGATGGCCAGGAGATAAGTTTTAATAATTTAAAAAGTATTTGCTTGCTTTGCAAGGCAGTAAGTTTGAATCCCGTTTGTCTCTTTTATATACGAAGCAGAAGAGCAAGGCCAGGTGCTTGGTAAGGGATGGGTAGCCAAGAGCCCAGGGGTCCCTGGGCCAGCCGGGCAGAGGCCTCACTTGCCAGGACTCATCTCACCACCCTGCTGCGAAGAGCGCGGGGCAGGCCAGGGGTGACATCCAGGGCCGGTCTGGAGTGCCAAACGCTTCATGCTGACGCGGCAGGTCTGAGGTCAAGCCAGGAAAGAAAGTTCACAAGTTTGGTGACAGTAACCAAGCCAGATACAGCCCAGTGCCAGCGGCAGGCCTGCAGTGGCGGAGCCAAGCTGAGGCCTGGCTGCCGTGTCAGGCAGGGACTGGATGGACGTCAGGGCCTGGGTCAGTAGGCCCATGGCCAAGCACAGCCACGACAGCGATGAAGCAGGAGCTGTAATTCAGACGGGCGCAAAGCGTGAGAGCCCTTGCTGAGAGCAGCAGCCAAATCTCCAAGAGCAGGGATACTTTCAGGGCCCTTACAGCAGTATGTTAGGCTCCCTTTCTTTCATACAAGTGTTTATGCTGTTTGTGCAGAGGACCCAGGGAAAAGAAAGAAAATGCATGTTGCTGATGCAAAGTGTAAATTATGGTAGCACAACATGGAAAATCTCATAACAATAGCTAACCTGAAGAATTGCAGTGATAGTGCTGGAGCGTTAGAAGGAAAGTTTAGTGTCATGCTCTAGGTTTTTTTTTTATATGGCTTATTAAGATGATTTCTATCTTTTTTTTTTAATGACCTTGTTGTTACTGTGTGTATCTAAGTGGTTTTGATCTATCAATTCAGCCTCTTTTAAAATGTATTTAATAAAAAAAATTAGGATACAAATCCAAATGTTTACAATGTGTTTCATTGAAACCAGTTTAAAAAAATTCTTTCCAAATGAATGAAAATGACTGAAATCTTCTATAATTTTTTTCTTCTAGTTCCTGATTCTGCACCAGAAAACATAACCTATAGGAACATCTCATCCATGGAAATTGAATTATCATTTTTTCCACCATCCATTCCCAATGGAATCATACAGACTTACACAATATATCTCACGAGGACTAATGGGACTGAGCAAAGAGTCATAAACACTACTCTTCTGACACTACCTATTACAGGCCAGTATATAATGATCTGGATCTTATGGCAACTGTAAGTTGTTCTGAGAAGTGTGCAACAGACACACAGAGATATATTAGTTTGTTGGTTGGACCTGATTCTTCTTGCTCTTACACAAAGTTTTTTGCTCATGTCCTGAGAAATAACTTGTGTCCTGCCATAATGTGGTGAAATGGGCATTGAATGGTGTAGAGTCTAACATATATCTCACTGTATTTTAGATGTTTAAAGTACAAGGAACTTCAGTAGATATCTTTGCAGACCTATCATTGTAACCAAGTAAACCCTCAAGTCACCTGCTTATCTTTCTGATCTTGTTTTGGATAAAAATACTGGATAAAACATTCTGGATAAAAAACTTCCTTTTCCGCTCACCTTTACATCTTTTCCTAAGTTCTGTCATAATTGCTGAGGCGTGGCACAGCAACTAGTACCTTCACTGCTATATTTTCAGAGTACAGCCAAGGACAAACTGCAAAGCATTCTAGGAATATGAAGTATAAACTGGTAATTAGGGCTTTTCCCCTTCTCTTGCAAAGTACTTTGTGCTCCAATCTTTCCCAATGCTTATTTCAGTCTCTAATGATACAGATCAGTGTGATAGGCTTATTCACCACTTCAAAAATACCTACAGTCCGTTAAAAAATGAATTCGTCCCATTGAATGGTTGTTTTATTGAATTATTCTTTTTTATTTAGATTTAAATAAATATACAGAATATACTGTAGAAGTGTCTGCTAGTACTGCAGTGGGAGAGGGCATTCGTAGTTCACCTCTGCATATACTAACTGATGAAGATGGTAAGTCAGAACAGAAGTTTCAGTGCATCATTGTCTACCTGCATTCTTAATTTACTCTTACACTTTACGTCAGATGTTTTTAAGTTTTATGCACTTTTTTCGGCAGTTATATCTCTCCATTGCTATGTGTATCTATGTATCTACACACAAACACACTTTATCTATCTATCCATCTCTATACCAATATATTTATCAGTGCAAGCTATATGAAATGTCGCACTTGCTGTGCATGGACTTTTGGTCTTACCAATATCTTATGAATTTGAAGAATCTTAATGTACTCATATTATTTTAATCTAATACATGACATGGTAGAATGTAATACTGTATTTGGTTTTTCAGTCATGTGAGAGCTGGGGAAAAGGAAAACCACAAAAAGACATTTTGAATGGTCCAGGGACATTTCTGTGGGGTTCTTTTGGGGGGAGATTTTTGTATTCTTCTAAACAGATGCATGTACAGATAACATAGATAGATATGAAATTATTAATATTATGAAAATGCCCAAAGTCCATCATCTGTAGCACTAGACTTCCAAACTGAGCAGAAGAGTGTTCTGCACTGCAGGCTGAGGGTAGAATACAGTTGTTGCAACCCCTGCTAATTTGTACTGAAGGTCACAAATCAGCACAGGAACCTTAAAATTATAGTTGTACTTTCCGTACACAATGTAGTTGTGGGAAGTTCTCATTGGTCACCTCTCTGGATTCTGCAGAGGAACCCTGAAAAAAAAAGTCATAGCAAAAATCTTAACTTAGGTGCTGTGAGTCACATTTTGGAGAAGGCTGTGTCTGTTCCTCTCCATTGCTTAGGGAGGAAATCTCTGGGAATCTATTCTAAAGTGGCATTGATACAAGCAACCCACTAGCCACACCATCAGTATAAAAACTTTGCTCCAGAGTTATGTTGCTGGAGCAGACTGAAAAGAGCTCATTTGGATAAATCAATTTTTTTTAGCAGAGAGTATTTTTATTTAGAGCAATGTAGTTTCTATTCTTTAGCAAAAAAAAAAATATCCTCTGAATAAGAATTGTAGAATGAACTAGACTTGTCAAAAAAGATGACATTCACCATATGACAGATCTTTTATTATATAGCCACTGAGGATAATATAACAAGTAACACAGAAAATACAGCTGTCAACATTTTTCACTGGTATATACACTCATTGAATTCAGTGAACCTTTATTCATGAAAAATATAAAATAGTTTTTTCTCTAGTATAAAGAGTTATAAAACCTTTATGCCAACTTTCAATTAGTGAAAGGAACAAGAAGTGAAAAACAACAATGTTTATAATACACCACATGTTCCGTATTCACAGGAACACAGTGTTCCAAGGTTCAGACCAAATGTTTCATAGATTTGCTAATAGTTATGCTCATATTCTCAATTTTCATGCATGACTACAGCTATGACCTGAATTTTTAGTGCATGATGCTCTTTGGTTTAATTTGAGAAAAACAAATGTAATTCTAATATTACTTCATAGTGATACATAGGTCCGTGAATCAAGATGGAGATAAAGATTCATTTCTCAATAACATGCTGATAATAAAGCAGTATCACTTATGCATACATGAGTTATTTTGCCTCAGTAAACTTAATAGGAACCTTAGAAAACAATCAAACATGGTCTAACATTTTCATGTACTTACAGTGTTTCCCTACAGAGTCAGGATATGGTGTCATCTAGAGATCATCTTAAAATGAATTTTAAGGGTCTCATTGAATGTCTGTCTTTTCATTTGGCCTTGTGATGTGTTAAATGTATGAATGTGGTCCTTGATAGAGTGAATAGTTTTTACTGCTGTCTAGTATCCCACAATTTTATCATCTCTCAATGCCATGCTTATCCATTTTTCCAACTTTTGGTGCTTTGTATAATTCTTTACAGCACCTTTTTTTTTTCCTCAGGGGAACTATTATGCTGTATTTTACATGTGTTCATATCTATAAAGGTCTTGCTTTTATTAGAAGGGAAAAAAAATTACAGCAATGTACTTGGGCAGTAGGTGAATCGCTGTGACCTAGCCATTGGTCTGTTTTCTCATGAAGTACTTTTTCCATTGAATCACAGAAACAGATGTTCTAACACCACCATGCAAAATCTTCTTTTATCATCTGTCAGAAAAAGGAAAAGAAGCTGTGCCTTAACATTAGCTGATGGATACTGTGCCAGTGTGGTACAAGGTTAACTTTCTATCACAAATAATTAAAAGCTTATTTAAGGATACTGTGTGTCCCATCGATCTTAGCTGTTTAACAAAATGTTGTGTCCTGTTCTCTCATTTTATAGCTCCAAGTTCTCCTCCACAAGCCCTCTCTGTAAAACAGTTGTTGGGTGTCACTGTGAAGTTGTCATGGAAACCTCCACTGGAGCCAAATGGAATTATCCTCTATTACACAGTTTACGTCTGGTAAGATTTTTCTGGAAGTAGTTCTGAGGATAAATGTTAATCTGTAACCTATCAAGAATGTTAGGTTTTTATTACACAATATGTTGATTACATGTTTTGGGAGAACAAATATTCCTCCAGCACTTAAAATACTAGACTTTTGCATATGCAAATTCGGAGTAGCTGAAAACTAGGGGAAAATTTTCAACATTTTGTAAGCATTTTCAACATTTTTCCAAAGGTTATGCTATGGTAAGTGACTTCAAATTTAAACTAGAGCATGGTGACTATTTTCATTATATTCTGATTAGACCTGCTGCAAGGCAGGGCACAAACCCATGCTGAATTGTCAAGGAGATTTGAAACATGCTTAAAATAGAGAAATATTGCCACCTTTTATAGACAGTGTGTAAGAGCCATGTTCAGAGTTTTTGTATGTGCTGTCAATTATGTCTACTGTTATATTTTGTATTTATTACATTCATAGCAAACAAGTATTTTTAACAGATACTATTCATTTATTGTGCTCTAGTTTTTTCTGTCTAACCTTTTTTTTTCCATTTTTTTCCTCCTGACACCTTCCTGTGATATTTTTTTACCTTTACAAAGGAGTTTTGTTACTTTAAAACTTGCGGCTTCTGTCCTATTCTTTGCATAACATAGTTTGGTCTAGTGACGTGGCATCTCTTCAAAGATCTATAACTTCTACTGGGAGTGAAAACATTTTTTATGGATCACTTTTAATATATTGCATTTATGCTTTACCATTTTATTGCCACTACTAAGGTGCAGGAAGCAAATACTAAAGTGCATGTTATAAAGTCCATGTTATAAGACGTGAACCAGATGTGCAAATCCTCAGTCGTTATGGGCACACTACTCTTGAGCTTACATTATATTATTGTTATTTGACGGTTTTGGGGTAGGGTTTGGCCTCAGTCACTATTGATTTTTTTTTTTAATTATAATTTCTAGTTAAGTTGATGATAAAGTGAAGAGGAGCAAGCTCTTCTCTTCAGAAAAGTTAAATTTGTCTTCTCTTGTTAATTCTACTCTGTTGGGAATGTCTATTGATCTTTAAAATAATGGCTGTCCTCGAGCTAGGGAAGAGTTACTTCATGATAAGGGCTATGGTTTTGATACACACAGTGTTCAAAGACTTGAGGTTATGCAATTTTTCATCCTTATATTCCCTTATAACTTACTGCTTTTTTTTCTATGAGAAAATATTTAGCCAGAATTATTTAAAAAAAACCTCTTAAATGATCCATCTTTCTAAATATTTCAGTTAAGCAACGACATAACTTCTCGCTGTAAGCCTTGCCCCATATTCTTTTTGCTCTGTCTTGTCTATCGTTACATTGCAATACCTAAATTTAGAGAGGCTTTAGGTATCATATTAAGGCAAGGACATTGGAGAAAACTCCTTTTGCTTTCAAAGGGCCCATAACTTCGCTCCTTCCTTGACAGGGGGGGAGGGGAGTGGAGGAAGGAGACTAATTTTAAGTATTTAACTGAGTTGTCTATACAGTTTCTTAAAATGCATTGCAGGGGGAGATTTGAGAAGGCAAACTGTCATGCCATATAGTTGCTACTCTTGGAAGGTATTCAATACATTTTGGAGGAGATTGTTAATCCCAGTGCTTCTCAATAAAGCAGAAGGAAAAAGGTTACTACAGATGTTAAATAAATGTTCCTGAACTTAAATATTTTGCAACAGTTATAGAGAATTTGGTAACCTTTCTTTAGCTGTTTTGGAATAAGAATCCACAACTGATAGAATAGAAAGGGTGATATCTGCAATGTTTTCAGTTATATTTCATGAAATTTGTTAGAGGACAAGGTGGTTTTGGGTGCTAGCGAGTAGTAAAGCTACTTTCTTCTTTCCTTGAGCCTACAAACTCATACTCCCTAAACGTAATTTTAGAGTATTAAAAGTGCAAATAACACAATTGCTGAACTTGTGTGTAGCCGTTGTTTTTTGGCATTATTCTTTTCTTCAAATTTTTTGTGAGATACTTACTGACTAGATTTTTAGAAAATATGGTACCTGTCTTTATCAAATGAAAGTATGCAATTTCTTAGAATCTCTGTTGTCTGCATTTTTGAAAAATGTGGTTTAAAACCTTATATTTTTTTTCTTCATTAAGATTTCTTGGCTTGACTTAGTGTGCTAGGTACTTTCCCAATGTCTGCGAAGACTGCACTTCCTTTGATTAGTGTTTTCTTATTTTTATTGCAATCTCAGTTGTTTCTAAACAGAAAATCAACTTCCCTTGAAATACCTCAAGCTTTTGTTCTTCTTTCTATGCCTAGTTGTGGAAATTTTTTTTGACAACTCAGATGTAAGAATGTAGTTACTCAAGAGTAGAAATGTTCGCAGCACTAAGCTGTGGATTTTCTTCTTACTTAAATTATAACCAGATACATATTTCCATACTAAGAATACATTGGGCAAAGATCCAGGAAAAGATATCTTTCTTTGTATAGAGCTTGATAAATGCAGCTGTAATCTCTTGTAAATTTTACTGACTATTAAAAATGTCAGAAGTTTGGGAAAAATGTAAATGTTAACTTTCTCTGTTATGAAGAGTGTTTCCCATGCCAAGTGGCATTCCACTCAAAATCTGAGGGTTAGGGAGGATTTTTTTTCATTCTCATACATTTTCTCATTCCAGTTGTTAGTTAACGTAACCTTATTTCAGATATATTAGATGGTGATTTTGCTAATGGGCAGTCATTCAGTTATCAAAGGATGAATATCTAGTAATTTTGAATCACTTTTTTCTTTTGTTTAGTATTAGAACACATTGTCATTTGTGAAGAGCTTCACAGTGACTCCTGGAGCAAGACATTTGGTTTTACTTATCAAATTATCATCTCCGTATGAAATCCTATTAGAGACACAAGACACATACTCATATAGAAATCTTTGAAGGAGATGGAATGTTAGGTTTTTATTTTCCTCCTTTTTTTTTTCTTAAAAGATTACATTAACTTTACAAGGAATATAAGACTTTTTGAATTCAAGTTAGTTATTTCTGTATCTTATTTTACTTTCTGATAATCATTCATACCTATGCTAATACCAGTGTTTTATTAATGTTACATCTTACAATCTTTCTAGGCGGGTTTTGACCTGACTAGAGTTCCATTCTGATCCTCTGCTACATTCCACCAGAATTAACTCAGCACCAGCTAATTCCTGTTCCATATCATCTTCTATTATTCCATTTATAACTTCAGCCTTCTGACCAATTTCACAGAGTCACAGTAGGGCATGCTCCCTGCTATAATCTTTTTATATTTCGCTATTCCTGTCTAGGGAGACAGTTTCATTATGCCCTACTGTGTCCTTCCCAAGGGTACCACATAACCATTTGATAACAGCTAATAGACTGAAATACTCCTCCTTAATATTTCATATAACCATTGTCTTTGTTGATGTAATTTGCAAACATATTTCTGTGGGGTTTTGGGAAGTTATTTCTTTTAAGAAACAAAATGAAGAGCCCTACCATGATGCCACAGTACAAAAGTTAGCTTTTCACCATAAAAGACACAAAGTTATCCTAGCCTATTTTAAAAACCTAAACTACTTGTATTTACCACAATATTGCATTTTTCAGTTTTACAACAAATGCCATAATTGAATATAGAGAGAAATGGTATGTGTATATAATTAATAAAATACTTTTTCTCTAGGAATAAAATGTCAAAAAGAAGTGTAAATGTAACGGAAACATCACTGGAGTTGACAGACCTAGAATATAACTATGAGTATAGTGCTTACCTTACAGCAAGTACAAGATTTGGAGATGGCAACACAAAAAGTGATACTATAACATTCAGAACTTCTGAAGGAGGTAAGCTTATATACAGTATGAACCTTTATTTTCATTCAGCCTTAAAATTCTGTCAGTCTTATTTAAGTTAATAAAGCCACTGAAGTAGAAGTTACATTTGGCTTGTCAAGAAGAGACATTCTACCTGTCTGTGTGGCTCTATCCTTGCATCTACATGTATCTGTGGCTCTATAAAATTATGATAAGTATTTATGTCTATTTACTGAGAAAAAATTAGCATTTCTCTTCAGAACAGGTAAGATCCAAATAATTTCATTCTAAACTTCGAAATAAAGAAAATTATTTTTGTTATGTATTTTAATAGATCCTTACTTTAAGCTGCTATGACATAACTTCTGATAGGGAAAGTACTTCTTAGAGTATCCCTCTCAATTCTGAAATATTTTTAATTTGAAAATGAACTCTGGAAGTGTACATTGATTTGTTTATTCTGTTTTAATTATTTTATACTTCCAACATGGAAAGTGGCTTTTATATGATCATACTATATATGAAGTTTAATTATTGTTTCTGGTTTGCCATCAGTCATATGCTATGAGTGGTTCCAAAACAGATAGTATGCAGGCATACTTCAGAGTCACCCTGCGTAGATAAAGCAATTCCCGAATGCACAACCACTGGCAGGATTAGCATCTACCCTAGCCATCCCTCCAAAGTCTGTCTACATCATCAGGTTGTAGGTATTTATAGACATTGCTATTGAATCTGTTATGGAAATATGAATGACTTTATAGGGACAGACCTTTGGTAACTGGTCCTGGGGTTCCCCTTCCAATTAATATTTTAGTATTTTACACAAACTAGAGCAGCACAAAGCAAGAGAGATACATAACTTACAGTGTTCAGTACTCTACTGCATGTTCTATACAGCACTTTCTTGGATGATGAGAAATATGGATTTAAATTCTCCTAGGCTGACTTAAGGAATTGAATTTAACTCTCCTACATCACTGTGTTGCTGAGAAGAACCATGTGCTGCTATTCTTTATAAAATAGGAGGAGAAACTATTTGAAGAAGGCTTACAGAGCTCTTCCCGCACATTTAATAGGCTGAGAAAAGAGGAAAAAAGAGAAATTATCATACTGTCCAAGCTTAAGTGTCTAGTTTACTCACATGGGTTGGGAGACTAAATTCTGTTTATAATCAGAGAGAACAAGGCTTTTAATTTAGGTTTTGTGAAACAAGTCCTTTTTTTTCCTACTAACTATATTTGGAGTATAGAGACCTAACTCAGTCAACTTCCATGTCTGCAAATTAGAGTTTCTATGTGCACAAAGCGGTAAGTACAGGACAAATTCTATAAGAAAACTCTATTTGTTTACAAATGCAGCTAAATACAAATATGGTTGAAAAAGTGTTTTACAAATTTATTTTTATATATACAGTTTTATTTAATTATTTTGTGAAGCATTTTCTATACCATAATCAGAAATACATTTAATTTGCTGTAGGATGCTGTAAAATCTACTATAGTGGATGTTCCTCGGGTACTAAAATGTACAAAACCTTGAGGTACAAAAGCTTTAGGTATGCTAAAACTGAACATTTTTCCAGCACCGAGTGATCCACCGCAAGATGTTGCATACAGAAACCTTACTTCCACATCAATAATGCTATTCTGGTCTCCTCCCCAAAAGCCTAATGGAAATATACTGTACTACTCAGTTTATTTCAAAAATAATTCAGGAATATTCATACAGGTAAGCTTATTTTTATGTCCTTTTGTAGAAGTCAATGAAATGTTCTAATAATTACTTAAAGATTAAATTAGTTTTATGGTTATCAATAAACTGGTTTTTCATATTTCCTTTATCATGATGTAATATTTTAACTTGCAAAGGCAGAAGCACATCTTGTAATCATACATGTTACATTGTGCATCTCACTGAGCAGTCATATCATTAAGCCAATAGATTTTGTGTAATATTCCATTATGCAAAGTTTATATGTACGTGTGTATATATATATATGTATATGCACACATACACCTGATATATATACACTTAACATATGTAATGGATAGACTCAAGACCCACTACATGCGTGGCACACCCTCAAGAGTGTTTATTTTAGTCTAATCTATCAATGTGAATAAATTTCTGGTTCTGGTTTTACTTTTTGATACATTTGTACCGTATTGAAAATCGGAAGGTAATGTGAAAGTAGGGAATGCATTTTTATTTCATATTTTTCTTACTCTATAAAGGAAATTACTGTTTAGTATATTGAAGCAAAGATATTGATATTCTGAAGTTAAAGCTTAAAAGACAAATAAAATCTTAAAAATAATATTTTAGTGATATGTTTTCATGTAGGTTTTTTTGCTGTTGCTGCTTTCATCCTTAATTATGCACTACACTTATTAATTGTATATGTAGTCTTTCTGTTCTCCTTTCTATGAATATCTTATGTTACAGAAATATAATAAGAGAAATAAGCTTCCTTTACAGGTTTTTGGTCACAAGTTTTACACATATGGAAGAAAAACAAGAAATATAAATTTATTTAAAAAATTATGTATGGAAAATGACCTTGACTGCATAAATTTATGCTCAGGATATGTCTAGAGTGAAGTATGCATATGTTTGAGGATAACTAGAAAAAATATTCAGAAATGTTGCAAAGGCCTGTGGGTGAATAATTGCTGCCATACTTCAGTGTGTACACTTCTCTGACTTCTGTGAAGGTGTGTGGTTGCTGGACTCTGCATAGTTTCAGGTGCAAGCAGGACTATGCCATGAATTCAAATTCTATTGAGATTAAAATCAGGGCTACAGTTCAGTATGTAGACTCTCTTTGCACACACTGCTATAGCAACAGAATTTTTCTTAGCAAATCTCTGGACAAACCTTTACATCAGTGCACCTGAACTAGCCCATCCTATGAAGTACATCTTAAGCAATTTTAGAAGAGGACTATGGACTTGGACTATTCCTGTCTTTAGGAAGGTGCAGCTCTGAGGTGAATGAGTAAGGTGAAGCTGATACACTGAGAGAGAAGGAAAAAATCCCCCAGGATGTGCCTAGGACTCTGGAAATAGAGGAAGATAGGGAAGATGGAGCACAGTAGCATTGGCCCAGCAGGGTGAGGGTCCAGTTTTTTTATTGTGTGATGTAGTTAGGCAGGGAAAGAAGGGTGGCACAAGTGGAAGTTAATGCTGCTTTGGCATATTATGTGGTGCATAGCAGAAAAGTGCTGACAGTAGCTCTACTTCTGTGTGTGAAAACTACCATTTTCATCCTTTTGACTTTGGTTTTTATCCCATCCCTCTGCCATCAGAAGATAGGTTTCAGCTGCTGTTGCATCTGTCTCTTACTGCCCATGGGATAGGAACATTAATCTCTCAAATCATGATCAAATCTTAATCTGTCTGCTCCCTTTAACTCCTTCTGCCTTTCACATCTTGTCCGCTCACTGTTTAGCATAACAACTACCATATCTACACTGCAGTCCTATTCTGTACCTTGGCATTCTTGTGGGTGCAAAACAGATTTAAAACAGGTGAAAAAAGCCAACTCATTTCTGTCAGATATTTTATATTACTCTTTTTACAACAGAGAAATGCATGTGTGAAAGTCAGCCTGATATGTGACACTCTCTCTCTCTCTACATATATATGACATATACAGACAGTTGTAAGCTGCATGAGTATGTATATGTATAGCTTACAACTATCTGTAACTTAGAAGTATAACCATGTAATTGCAGGATCTGTTGCTAAGTTTTGTATTGCACACATTTGGAAAGAAAGAATCCTCAGTTGAAATACTCTGTGTCGAGGTCACCATTCTGCGTATGTTTATTCAAACTGAATTTTCAGTTTGAGAAATTATACAGAAGAATTGAAAAAGTAGATGATCTTTTCACGTTTCACATTTTCATGTTGTAGGCAGCAATTCTCTATCAGTCTTTCCTCTGTTTCTTTGTCAGGACATAATGCCAGAGGTCCAAGTCTTAAAGCATATCTTCTAGATGCCTGAAAAACCACCCTTGCTGAAGAATATCAAGCAAATTAACATCTCCCAATGCTGTCATAATCTGAAATAGATAAAAAAGCCACACTAAAACTGGTGCTATTCTGTTGTCTCAGTTTCTCACTTCTCACACATTCTCAAACTTTTCAGGCATATTAAAACCTAATTAATATAAACCACTGACTATTAATATGTTAAAACTAGGCAGTTAGTATCTGCAGAGTGTTTTTTTTAGGGAAAAAAACCCCAAAGATAAAAAAGACCCGAGGTAAAAGATACAGTTTACTCCTTGACATGATGCAGAAACTTGAGTTTTCCTTCAAAAAGGGAAAATTTATGTACCTTCATAGCTCAGAAAAATAATGTATAGTTTCTTTGCTTTACTGGTCTACATGAAAAATAACACTGCAGCTGTCCAGTCAGAAGGCCTGGGATGCTCAGACCTAAGGTTCAGAACCAGAATAGCAGAAGGAAATATTTAGTGATGGAGATTAGATTTAAGGATTTTGGTAGATGAGTGGGCTGTTTCTATGGGGATGCTGACAGTTGTAAAAGAAAATGTGTCCGAGAGGGAGGAATGACTGGTAGCCAACTAGAAGAAACCATCACCTGCATTAGGCTAGGTTCCAGTTCAGCTTTATCTTTCATCTTCTGCTGTCATAGTTTTAGGGAATATGCTACCTCTTGGTATATATACCCTGTCCCAGTGCTGTAAAGATATGACAAAGAGTACTTCCTTCACAGATAACATGACACCGTGCCTTTTCTTCACATCACTACTCTGTGTCACTGCTGGGTTCCTACAGTTCAAGCTTTCACTGTTTGCAATAGCAGCTTTGCAAGTTTTGCTCCACAATGCCTTGCCTGGTTCTTCAAGCAATCATACTGCCCACATTTTCAGTCTTATCAAGGAAATAAGTCAAAGACTCTATGGAAGTAATTGTCTCATGGCTAAATATCAGTCTATGAAAGATATCGTTGACTTGAATAAACTCTTTTATTCAATCTCTATATACTTGTGTTTTGATTAGCAAGAAAGTGGGAAAGGTGCTAATTACAAATATAAATTTATGCTTCAATAAAATTCCCCAGTGTAGGAGTTTCAGTACAGATGAGAACTTTCCTGCTCTGATAAACCAGACAGGGGAACTAGGAGCAAAGTACTGAAAAAAAGCCTATGATCCTTCAAGCAACTGAACATCAGACCCAAACTCATCCAACCTCTACCTCAAGCCAGTCGAAGTGAATATGACTGGATACAGTTCAGAGCGAAATTCAACTTGGTCTACCCTTGGGATGCAGACAAGGGATGCAAACTATGTGCTATATTACTTAACCATCAAACATTTTCTTTCACCAGTATGACCAAAGTAGGGATAAAAAGGGGAACGTCCCTAAAATACACCTCAAATTTTTAAAAAGTTGGTCTTAGCATAGTACAGCACACACAAAGGATATAACTTCACTTAGGTTTTTACTGGAACAGTGAATATTACACTCCTCGAAGGATGGTTTGGATCAGCCCTCAGAGCTTCACCACTCTCACCTGATTGCCAGAGTCAAGTATGTGATCCTCTGACTCGAAACAAGAATGCAACACAATGAACCTAAAGAAGAAAACAGAACAGGGCAAAAAGGTTAACAGTGAAGAAGAGCATCATCATGTTTTCCATATACAGCTAATTACAACTTTATGCCACTGGAAATATCTGCCACTTCCTGAGGTGAAGAAGATACTAGTTTCTGCTGACACTTTCATGGCTTAAGTGTATTGCTTACAGTTAGATACTTTTAATAATCTGATACTTTGCTATGTCAAAACTTCTTTCATGTATGGATGAAGAAAGGGACAGAAGGAAGAATTTCTTCAGCTGTAGCCAAAGATCCTGAGCTGTTTGCTTTCATCTGCAGTCACAGTTAATTGTAAAACTTCCTATAGTGTTCTATCCCCAGGGTACAATTAGTACAAGTTTCATCTTTTCTCAGTTTGTACCCACACAGTTCTTCCTGCTCACTGTTACTCTTAATTATGTGTTCCTTTTTTTTCCTAATATTTTGTCATATCAGTAGTTTGAGATAATCTCCACTCCTTGGGCTCCTCATAGTAAAGGAACTACCTCTCAAAATAGTTTTTTGTTGACCCACCAAAACCCTGTTAATAATATTCACATTGGTTCGCCGAGTCCTTAACTGCCAGACAGCTGGCTAAATTGTAAAGGTATGCTTTTTAAACTAAGAGTTGAAGTTTCAGCTGTTCATACCAATAAACACCCATTAAATCTAGGCTCAAAACTTGATGTGGTAGCCTTGACGTTTTTACCTTGAAAACTCAGGCAGTTATTTAAGGGCTTATGAAAAAAAAATCTTATTATTAGATGTTGTTACGAATTACTAATTATTGCTAACAACAACAATAATAACAACAACAAGAGGATATTAGAATGCTTCTTCTGGGCCAGATGATGTTTTCTGTCATACCCTGCTTAAGTATTAGAAATTTAATTAAATACTTTAGAATTTGATCCACTGTTTTCTGTATCTTAACCTATCAAATGTAATACAAAGCTCTTTCCAGCCTTTTTCAGTTAGGTATGAAGCTAGTGTGAAATCCAAACTACTTTTAAAAGAAAGACATATATTAAGGTGGAATTTTTTTGTATTTTGACTGATGTTGACTTAACCTAATCTTTTAGGCAAAACTGACAGTGTACTTATAGTCAGTTAATAAGAGTGGATATAAAAATTTATGCTCACAATTTGTGCAGCTTCTGTTCTGCATTCAAAACAAAGGCTTAAGTTTTCATTGCCAAACAAACTGTTTACTTATTTATGTTACGTAAGTACTAGTGACTGCAGGCAAAACTAGGTCTTCAGGTACAGGTATAAAAATCTCAGGGAAATGGATGAGAGTGTCACCTATTTTTTTCTGAAAAAATAAAAATATTTTGCCCATACAAAAAATAGGTGAAGTGTTGCATTAGATGTATAAATTGATATGTACTGGTGACAGACATCAAGATTGCATACTGAACTATCAGTTTGCACAGTCCTGATTCAACTTTGTCGTAGAGCATATCACAGTGACTTCTTCAGTAGGAGCTTTCCTCATGAGAAATATAATCCATTTTTCAGTATGCAGTTTTGGCATGCCTGTGCTTATATGTGGTATCTCTAAATTTTAACACCCAAATATTTCTGTTGCCTTTCTCCTACTTTAGTAAGTTTGCTCTCACAGCCTTGCTTTTTCAGAAAAGCATTTACGTGAAAGCTAACTTGGATATTAAAGAAGTGGAGGGTGTGGATTAGATCTAACACCAAAAATAGGGGGCTGACCAAATAGCTGGGATTCATCAGGAGGTTGGGCAAAATCTATCTCACCCTGAAAATGTTGCTATGTAGAAAAATTAGGATTTTTTTGGTCCTGAGAATTGCTGTCCATGACATCTGCTCCATGGGGTGATGTGGCTGCTGGAGAGAAATGCTACTGGCTCTTTTAAACAGCAGCAAAGATTTGGCTTCATACCCAGTGCTTGATCTGAATATGCCTATGGGCTAAGTAACTTCTCAACAATTTTCAAATCATGAACCAAACTGCATTGGATCATGTAAGTCAGGTTCCTGTAAAGCAGTGGATAATTCAACACATTCACTTGTGTGGTATAGCTGAACTTATAAAAATAATATGCTTTGTATTTTTTTTCCTCTTCCAAAATTGTTGATTCTAAACAGGAGTAGCCTCCTTAGAGGTGCTGATCTGAAGCACTGACCTATTGCTGTAGTCACAGTATTAGTGACATTTTTTTATAGAGTTCAAAAGAAAGTGGGACTAGGTTCTGCTGCTATCCTTTCATTAGCAAGTAACTGAACAAAGCAAAAAAAATCTGTTGATGCCTTCAGTTTAATACAGTCCACTCACTATAGACATTTCCTTAGAGATAATGGCACGTTGTTGTTGGAAGAGACAACTAACAAAAGGAAAAGTTTATCAAGTGGTGCAGTGAGATCTCTGTCACTGAAAGTTTTAAGTTCAAAATCTACTTTCATAAAAATAGATTAAAGAGGGAGAAGTCCTTTGATTTGATTAATAATGATCAGCCAAGGCATGTGTTATTCCAGTAATCTATAAGCAATTAGCATATGTTGCTTTTTTTTGTCATTTTCTTGATGAAATAGGGATAAACACACTGCAATGTAACAGTTTTAATCTCTGAATTGGCATTCAACAATTACAAACAACGGGAGGAAGACAATTATGTACTCTGTAGTACTTACAAGGAGTAACAACAGACATCATGCAAATGAGTATTTCAGCAAAAATCAATACTCATTAGGAGTCAAAGTACAGGTTTATGCCTTCTGAATAGTATGGTGAATCATTGCTGCTGGTGGTGGTGGTGATGGCTAAATGGGGAACTAGAAAGAGAAATCAGTGAATAAAAAACATTTTAAGTGGTAACATTTTCTTTTTTTTTTTTCCCTTTAGAATTTCACAAGTTATGGTAATGACAGCAGTGTCAGTGTGTCTCCATTTGTAGTGCTGGATGACTTGGCAAAATACAGCCATTATACTTTATGGTTAACTGCAAGCACAGCATTTGGAGATGGAAACAAAACCAGTGAAAAAATAGATGTGTATACAGATCAGGATAGTAAGTTAATAACTTTTTTAGTGTTTATTGTATATCAGTGCTTATATTTATTAAATATTCTCTAACCTAAAAATTATGTTATTGTTATGATGGCAAAGTTAAAAGTATATCATTAAGTGTGGTTTTCAATGCTGTGATATTTATCTTTGCAAGGAAGGTCTGATCTGAGTCTTTGAAATACTAAGAATATAGTTCAAAAGCCTCTGTGGAAACAAGCATTAAAATTACTGTCTCAAGTTGTCATTAAGACTCTTTTCTTAAACAAATTTAACAGAGATGATTATTCATATATGCCTTCAACTATTTTGCTTTTGATATTGAAATACAAATTATTTTTAAAAGTTGTAAAAAATATTACAACTGACATTTTCAGACTAATCATGTTTTGAACAGTTATTTCTGGCTTGGGTTTGGATGTTTTATTACTGTAATCCATGTATTTAATTTTTTGCTTATTATCTCTCATAGTCCCAGAAGGTTTTGTTGAAAATCTGGTCTATCAAAACATTTCCTCATCTTCTGTAAATGTAAGCTGGCTTCCACCATCCCAGCCAAATGGCTTAGTCTTCTTTCATGTTTCTCTAAGTTTAATGCAACTGGGAACCAGTAAGATATTATCTTTCCTTACTTACAACACAAGCATAATTTTTGATGATCTGGAGAAATACACTGATTACATTCTGAAAATCACACCAGCCACTGATAAAGGATCTTCTGAACGGCATGCTCTAAGTCTTCATATAAGAACTGATGAAGATGGTAAGATTTTTTATTAATTCCTAAGAAATGTATAAAAAACCCCCAAATAACTCTCTAAAAGAAAAAAAAATTATGTTTATTTTTCTTGTGTTACTTAAAGTGTTTTTGTTATACAGTGACACAAACTACTACACATTCTGTTTTAACACCATGAAATAGAATTTT
Source organism: Eulacestoma nigropectus (assembly GCA_013397775.1). Taxonomy (NCBI): domain Eukaryota; kingdom Metazoa; phylum Chordata; class Aves; order Passeriformes; genus Eulacestoma; species Eulacestoma nigropectus. The sequence continues at coordinate 79,911 of VZTE01004041.1, read as the reverse complement.
TCATTGTAACTCATATTTTTCTGAGATTATCCTTGTTTTTCTCTTTATTATTTCTTCATATAGTCCCAGAATCAGCACCTGTAATCAAAACATTTTCAAATCTCTCAACTACCTCTGTTATGCTTTCATGGGACCCGCCTGTTAAGCCAAATGGTATTATAATACGTTACGATTTAAAGCTATTTGGGCCAGAAAGGAATAACTCCTTCTCTACCACCAATAATTTTATCATCTTGGAAGACCTTCTGCCATTCACATTGTACAGCATTTATGCAGCTGCAAGAACAATAAAAGGACCCGGTCCATCCACTGTGCTTCAGTTCTACACAGATGAGTCAGGTGAGCAAATTCAGTTGTAACCAACTTCAAAATATCAGCCCTATGTTACTGCATCCATCTTGGGTCTGAGCATCAGACCTGTTGAAATGAAGAATTGATTTTCCATTGGTCTGTGAGTGAAGAGTTTTCAGAAGAATAAAACACTGCAAGGCAAGTGTTTCCTGAGTGCTCCTCCTCCTGCCACAGTGTGCAAGGGCAGGTCACATTCTGCATAAGATTACAAAAATAACTCCATGGAGAAATATCTTTTGCCTTTGGAATGTGTTATGGTGTACAAAGTTTCAGGGATTTTGAAGCACGCAACAGTACCTTTCTCTTCATCCCCCCATGTAATTGAAAAATGATAAAACATGGAAGTATTTCTGACATGTTCACACAGTTCTCCTTTTCGTGGACCTCCTCTCCCCTACATAGTAAATTACGTATCTTTTAAATATATGGCAAGTTGTGCTCCACGTATGGTGTAGGAAGCAAAGTATATCTCATTCCAGTTATATATGTAATATGACTTTTCTTAAATGTCTTTGTTCTGACAGTAGGGATGTTTAAGTGATTAATAGATTTGTTAGATCTCTAAGAAGATCCCTTCCTGACTAAACATGTATTCTGGATTAATGGAATTTGTTTCATGTCAAAGAGGAAGAAAAAACATTGAAATAACAATGAAGTACTGTTAGCTTGAGTTCAGATACAAGTGTTAACAAAAGTACCTATGTTCTCCTGCATGTCCAAAGTGTTTTGTTTTGTCTGGATTATTTGTGATTTGGAACTCAGTAGCATTTCTCTTTTGCAGTGCCATTAGCTCCACCCCAGAATTTGACCATTATCAACTACACCGCAGATTCTGTGTGGCTAAAATGGGATCCAAGTCCCCAGTCAAATGGTGTTATTATGAGATACAGTTTTAAGATTTATCAAAACAACACTGGAAAACTATTTTTTTTGGTATGTTTTTAATTGAGTGTATAATTTTAAAAAATATTTTTTCATGCTTTAGGAAGAAAAGATAAATGTCTGTTATGCTCCTAGAATTATGAAGCTCTTATAAATTCCTATTTGCTAAGACAGTTTAATTCCCTTCCCACCGCACCTGTAATTCAATTTTTCACATTAAACAGAAAAAAATAGTTAGATTTTAACTTGCTTTGAGCTTCTAGTGTTTCACTATCTGTGAGATTTATTAATCTTAATTTGTATTTTAGTGTAAGCTTGGTGTTAGAAAATAACAGAAGTTACTTGCTTTGTGGCTACCTTTGTTTAGCTATTTAGTATCTATGGACTTTCAAGATTCAAAAAGACAGTAATTCCTAGTCATCTTATAAAGTAGTAAAAACTGTTCAGAGGTCTTCATTTTTTAAAAAAAAATTGCAGAATAGGAACAACTGAATAAATTGTAACTGAAATAGATGCTATATAAATGTTGAGGTTCAAATATGCCTTGCATGCTCTGGGAAAAACAGGTCCAAGGAATTGAGCGGTAGGTTTTAGCTTTTTTTTTTATTAAAAAAGTCTTCATCAATCTATGTGTCTAGTTGAGGTAAAGTAAAAGAAATTAGAAGCTATCTCTTCCACTGCAGAGGTATAGTAAGGAAGTAGAAGGTGAGAGGGATTGATGTGAAGCTGGAAAGAGTTTTCAGAATTTGACTGAAAGCTACTCAGAGTGGAAGAGGCAAAACTATGGCTGGAAATCTTCTGTTCATTTCAGTAGGTTCCAGGTGAAGCCCACAAGGTTTCTAGAGATTAATTGTGTACTAATAATTTTTCCTTCCCTAAGAACATTTCAGGTTCAAACCATGAGGCGAACTTTGTTGGATTAGAACCATACAGCCCCTATTTTATCAGCGTCTCTGCATTTACCAAGCTTGGGAATGGCAATCAGTTCAGTAATGCTGTCCAATTTACAACGATGGAATCAGGTTAGATGTGACTTTTTCTAAGCTGCAGTTCTGTTTAAATATATTTATATTTATTTTCCTTGTATGGCTGAACAAGTCTTCCTCTTCTCTCCAAAGAAAATATAACCTAACACTGTCTGATTGTCTCTTGCCTGTGTAGCACCGATTCACATTCCTGTTGTAGACTGGGTTTGAAGTTTGATTTCGGAAGTGTAGAATTAAAAATGTCCTCATCCGAAATGAGAGGCTTATATGACTACTATAAATCTTTTAATAGCAACACAGATAAAGGGAGGAAAATTAGATAGGTATCAGTCTTTGCAGATCAAAGCGATAATTCAGATCCCTGTGAAAATAACTGAAACATTAGCGGTATCAAAAGCAGCTGGATAAAAGATTGCCAAATGAACTGGAAATTGTATTAGACAAATAGAAATTTTAAATTTTTTTTATATAATTTATTTTAGGATGCAAGCTAGCCACTAAAAGTGAAATACCTAACTTTTGCTAAAGAGAGCCTGTGGGTTTGTGAAACTGGCCATCGTGCATGTAGCTCCTTTGCCAGGTTGGAGCAACCCCCAGGCTCTGTAAGGGCTGTCAGTGCCAGGGGACTAGTGTGGGTTAGGGGGCTCCCAGGTTCCTTTACACTGTTAGCAAAGGGAGCAGAAAAAATATCAAAAGATCCCATACGATGACTACAGCTTTGCTAAGATCATGCTTCCAGTGAGAGATTCTTTCCAGAACTGGTAAAGCAGAGGTTCTGGGAAAAGGTTATTTTTATGCTGTTTATTGTACCCAAGAGTTACACCACCATCCAAAATCTGGACCATCACTAAGCTGGTTCAGTTTGGCTGTTGGACCCGTGCAGCTGAAGGTGGTCCTGCTCAAGATCTGTGGTCATCCATCAGTTGTTTCATTTCATCACTGACATTCCATACTTGTGGTACTTTATTCAGTTCCCTTTAACCATTTGTTCATAAATAATTGCTCTATGATTATATTATTTTCTACCTTCATTAATTTTTTATGAGCATTTAAAAAATTTCTTCTGCTGGAACCAGCAAATAGATGGGGAACAGTAAGATAAAAGGATTGATATGAAAGCTCTGAAACCTGCCCAGTGACTTCTGTACAGAGAAGTGTGATATAGTGCCTGAAAGAAATAAGGGTGACAGATAAATAAGGGACTTCTGCTGTTGATGCTGTTGCTATGTATATGGAGTATGTATATTGTGTATGTTATAAACACTGTTTAAAAAAACATGGGGAAAATACAAGCAAAAAGTTTTGTTGGGAAAACAAAACTGAAGCACACAACTAGGAAAAAGCCAGATAGATGGCCTCTTCTGTCTCAAGTACTAACATCAGTCATATTTATAGTAGTTGGAAATGAACAATCTAATGAGGACAAAGCCATATTTTTGTTCTTTCAATGTGTTTCTTTTATTAATTTGTCTGACACTGCAGTGTTCAACTCTTGCTATGAATATTGGGTCTGCTTCTCTAGTGATATTGTTCTGTGATTACAATTTTAATTGTGTATGCATGTTAATCTTTGGTGCACGTGTATCTTTTAAGTGCCAGATGCTGTACAGAATGTTCATTGTATTGCAACGAGTTGGCAATCGATCCTAGTGCAGTGGGACCCTCCTGCTTCAGCCAATGGTGTAATTACACATTACATCGTAACAGTTGAAGGAAATTCTACAAATTTTTCATCTTATGATACACTGCATACTTTTAGAAATCTGCTTTCCAATATTACTTATCAAATTAAAATAAAAGCTGCAACATCTGCTGGTGATGGTGAAGAACAGATATGCAATGCTAGCACCCTTCCAGAAAAAGGTAACTAATTATTCAAGTTAATTTTTTTGTTTAATTTAAATGATGGCTATGAAACAAGCAGGCATGAAAAACTGCTTCAATACAGGCAGTTAAATCATTCTGTTGTTTAAATTTCTTGCTAATAGTGAATGAAGAGAAACAAGGCTTCCTCTTTCTCCTGTTTTAGAGCACACTCAGTGATGAGAATAAACTGCCATTTTAAAAAGCATAGAGAGAACACCTTTTTCTGTGTGTTTGAATAGTTATTTTATTGATTTATGATCACCTATCATTTTTTGTCATATAGTATCTGCCTTGTTCCTAGTGTATTTAGCATATTTGAGACTGTAAGTCTGAAAAAATTTTTGGGAGTGAAATTTTTGTTGTTTTGCTTTTACTAACTGACAGTGGTATGAATTTGTTGACAATAAAGCTGTTTAGAATTCAGGAAATTGAGAAGAATTTAGCTTCTACAAGCAGACTTTGTCATAACTTTTGATGGATAGGATTTTTTAAACAAGAAAGAAAATTGTAGCTAAATCCAAAGAAAAATGTAGACAGGTTTTCTGGCATTGAAGTGAAAAATCGTTACCCAAAATCTGTCTTCATTTCTCTCTCCACACACACACTTCACCTAATTTTGGCTGTGCTTTCACTTGATGTGTGAAACATGGAGATGATACTCTGTGCAAAATACAGTGTTAATTCTGTGTGAACAGCTATGCACTTATCTTCTAAACTGAAAGTGGAGAGGAGTTCAAATCTCCATCCAGGAAGCCAAGGCCTGTTTCAGTCCTGTTCTTCAGTCAGGGATGATTCCTACTCTTGGGACTATTTACTGGGTTTTTTTTCTTCTTTGGTGGTAGTTTAATATAAAAATAATAATCTTTCTTGCTAAACATATTTTTTTTATTATTTTTATTATTTTTCTTCTTTGGTGGTAGTTTAATATAAAAATAATAAAAAAAATATGTTTAGCAAGAAAGATTTAGAAAAGATTTCACTTTTCTACTAAATTACAGGAGCAATTACTGCATTTAGCTCTTTTTTTTGTGTTAAGTGATATCAATTTATGCAATGGAGTTGAGGAGGTCTCTATTTCAGAAAAGCTGGATAATTAGGAAACACAGGGGTGGGATAAAGGACCACAGCTGTGCTCCTCAAGGCTTAGAAACAAAACCTAGCTTTTGTAATACTTTATTACTAAGATATTCAATGACTTAAAAGATGAGTTGCAGCACTCATTCTCATATATACTTCAACTAAAAGAGTGGGTTTTCTCAGACCTGTCAAATAGTAAACACAAGAATCTGTGTCAGCAAGGTTTTGGTTCAGGATGACAAGTGGAGGGGAGCAGCTCTGCTGTGCAGACTTGAGTCAGACATTGAACTTGGAGGAGATCAGACTTACTCTTACTCTTAGACTTCCTGTTGCTAGCTTCCTGAGTAGCATGTACCTCCATTGGATCCCTCCCGTCCACAAAACCTTGGTGCCCCATTATGAGCTTTGATTTCCACAGTTCTTAAAATTAGACTTGTGATGGGCATATCTGAAGGAATCTAAACCACGTCTGTGCTGTCAGCTGAACTACTGCTGCTTTGGTTCCAGATCAAATGGATGAGCTCCAAATGAGGACAAGCAGGGCCTCCACTTGCTGGCATATTTTGGCCAACGCTGTGGAAATAGCCAGGATTGTACTTTGATGACTGCCCCTCCTCATGATACAATCTATCCCACTAAAGCCTGGCCATGTCTCTTATTTGAACTATGACGTGGCACATTCATACGCATTTCTGATGAAAATTTTTTAAATTGGCTTCCTCATCAACTGCTTGCCTAGATATGCTGCCAGTTTGTGGTCCCTCCTGGTCCCTTTCTGTCCAGAACCTTGGCAATTTAAGACTTCTGCCTGGGTCATCTTATTTGCTCAAGAAACTTCTGTTCATCAGTAGGGCTCAAAATCCAGTTTTGAAAACATAAAGGCATTGTTTAAGTATTAGACGCGAGCATACACAACATTTTACAGTGTTGGCTGGAAATAATGTAGTGAGCTTAGCTGCTGTGCTTGATGTGGATGCATGTGCTCACGCATTTCCATTTTCTTAAATGCAGTCAGAACTCTCAAAGCTTTCTTTTATATCATGGCTGCTGAACAGCCAACCCTCAGAACAAGAGCAAGACTGAACCTGGGGATGGAGTTCAGACTTGGAGATAGTCATATAGGAGGGATGTTACCCTCTGCTAACAGAGGAGAATAGGAGGTTTCCCAGGTGCTTCACATCTTGGAGGATGGGGGAAAGGCTTCTGGTAGTGTTAAAGAAGCCTGACACCTGAGAAAGTTAATTGTTGGGATTTCTAAGAAATTTGGGATTGGCTTTTAATTAGTCTTTGAGGAAAGACTGAGAAAGCTGTAGATTAAGCCTGGGCTTGAGGGAGAGACTGGTGTTGCTGTAGAGCCAGGAACGGAGAGATGTAGCAACACACAAATCCAGCGAAAGAATGAATTATTTATTGATTTTACAATCATTTTTATATAGTCTAGTTCCATAAAGCGATTGGACAGTGTTCACACTCCTCCGAGGGTGATTGGTTAAGGTTCTATCACATCCACGGTAAAACATTTCTCAGTGTACCATAAACAGAACCTAGCAAAACACCAGATGTGAATATTGTTTACACAAACTATTTTACTGTTTTCATATCTTGCGTGAGAAAGGAAAGGTTCTCAAAGAATTAATGCAAGAAGCTGGAAAATTCATCTGCTAGCAGCATTTCGGTATCCACAGACTGGTAGTGTCTTGTGGTCCATGTTATAAAGAGTTGTGCTAGCAGGGAAAAAGCCCAAACCAGTCTTTATTTTGTAACAACATTTGTTTCATGTGTCTTATCACTGGGAGTTTTCCTAAGTGAAGGATTTATACTACAACACATGTACTTTTTGCCACATACGCTGCACAGTCCCTTTCTTGCTTTGTCGTTGCTTAGTCATATTTACAACAAACTAGTTATTGCTAGGACATTTCCTTAGCTGTGTGTTTGCATGAGTTGTTTTGTAGTGACTGGATACTAGGAATCCAAGATTCATGGATGGGAATGGAAACAGTTTTATAGCTGTTGTCAGCTTCTTATTTATGGTGGTCTAAGATTAGTCACAGAATATGTAGCCAGCACTGAGTCACTGACAATGCATTTATTTCTGACACAAAGTGTAATCGGATTTGGCCCAGTGTCTCACTGCATAGCATTTGACCTTTAAATTCTTGGCAAGATTATTTGTCTTTTTTTGAGGTAAATTTGTTCATATCTGGGTACAATTAAACATGAATCATGAAGCTTAAATTTATGAGGAGATTAGTAGTGTTTTGTGTCTAATCTAGCTCCATTGTCATGGTAAACCACCTGTGCCAGGCTGCAGTATGTTATAAAAGCCGTCAGCTTTGTAGTGGTAATATTAGTTTGTGATTAAATACATTATAAAGGATATGAAAGACAATATAGTGTACATACACATGCATAAATGAGTTAGGATTTTATAACTGAATAGGTATCCTTGGATTATTTTCAAGATAATGCACATACAAAAATGAAATTTCATTAAAGCTGAGTGAATTTTTAGAAGCACAAGAGAGCCATAAAATAGTCGGAAACTTCTCCAAAAGGCACACTAAAGCTGTGAATATTCAGCTAACTCACAAACCTGGGACAAGTGTAACAGTCATTTAGTTTAAAAGAAAAATAGAACAATTAAAAAGCCTCTTGCGGGTATTCAAAGCATGAATAGTAGAAAGAAAACTGCTTCTGCTTTAAATTTTTTTAATTTAGATTTTTCTTTATAGAATTTTCATTGTTTTCTAACATTATTAATCATATTGATTGTGGTATTAAGACACACAGAGTAATTCCCCCACTTCTCCCCCTTACTGCTAGTCATACTTCATACTATACCTGAACACAGCCTTAGAAAAGGTTGAGGCCTCCATTGTACTCTGGAGGCAGTCCTTACCATTTGTTTTCTGCTAAACAGAAATTCATTCATATCTTACATTTAAAAGAAATATGGCTAGAAATTTGTCCAAGAAGCATTTTTAAATTTAATCTGGGCTTCATTTTCCTGGCCATTCCTAATTTGTAGCTATACACAGAAGTATGCCTTGTGAATAAAGTAGTGCCTAAAGGAATTGGTGATGGGAAAGTTTCTCAGGTCTTTTGGTGTGGATGTGGCAAATTAACATCATCTTTTGTTATGTGTGCACAAAATGTCTTTACTCTCTGCATAAGGAACACTTAAAAGATTCTGGATTTGTATCTCCAGTATGGAGATTCCCATTGGAAAATGTGGGCTTTTTTTATCAAGACCTTTGAGAAGCACAAAACACAGCAAGAGTTTAAAGCCTCCTTCATATCCAGGAAATGGTGTTTCCTTCACCATAAATCCTTTTCTCAGGATCTGGCAGTTCATGACAGCTCTGAGTTGGAGTTACGTGATTTTCCTCATTAAATAGTGAAGAAAACAACAGATGACCGTGATGTACTGGAAGAATATTTAAACCCATAGCCTCAAGTGGTTCTTAGGGCTGCAAGGAAGATGTGCAGTGCAGTGTGTTGGCCTGGTTATCCTGAGGAATCAGGGTGCTGTGGAGCCACTGTACTGGAAATGACAGAGCTTTGGTGTCCCCTGTCACTAATACAAATAAGAGCTGTGTGTTTTGCATGTTCAATCCATGCTGCAAGTTCACATTTCCAAATTGTATTGAAGTAAAATCATCTAAAAATTGCCAAGTGAATTAGGAATAAGAATCTTTCAAACACTTCTTTCCAAGATGACTAATTTTTTTCCCAGACCTAATTTTCTTTATGCAATGTGGAGTTTTTACATTTTCTGATTAGTTGTTTGGTCCAAATTTAAGTTAATGGCTTTGATGTGATGGTAAATCTTCACTAGAAAAATGCAGTGATCACTTGGTTGCTGCCAGTGAAATTGTACTGGTGTTATTTTTATAAGAAGGTTGATAAAAATAGATTATTCATATGGTATAGGATAAAGGAATTTTTTTTCTTTTTTTGTAGGGACTAGGTCAACTGTGCGTTAATATATAAGAAATGGTAGTGACATATACGTATGAAGCTGACATGGATAGCATTTACAGGTCAAATACAATGTTTACTGAAAAGTAGAATGTGTTTTAGTTTAATGGAAAGATTAACATTTAAGACTTGACTATAGACAGCTTTTCGGTGCATCTCTTTTTAGCTTAAAGGAGTGCATTTCTCTCTAGATTTTCAGGATTTGATTTTTCAGTACTTAGATCCCACTGTTGGAGACTGAGTTTTCTAATGTGCTAAGGACTGAGAAACATGGTCCAGAGAGGCTCTTTTAAGATGTGCTCTCAACTATGCAATTTCCTTAAAACATGTCTGATAATGTCAGTCCCAAGTCATGGGAAAAATAGTCTACAGTGTTTTACATTTTTATGTCAGCAAAATAATTTGGGTCCTATTCTTGATGTTCTTATTCACACTGAGCAGGACTTTCTATCATGATGAATCCCCTTGAAGTTAGCAGTCTGTACTAGATTAGTATTTGGTATGATCAGGGTTATCAGCTTAACCCATGGAACTCATTTGTGTAACTAAGCTTTCAAAATTTAATAGAGATAATCAGTGCAGAATATTTATTTTCTTTTCAGTTACTTCTATTTTCTGAAGACTTTTTTTGGTGTGTGCCCACTGCTGTCGGTTCTACTTTGTTCTTCACTTTCCTCCTATTGATGCTCTTAATACCACCCAACAGACTTCTAGGCTGCCGCAGTTCTTTTAATCCAAACTCCAGCTACAAGCAGCTGTTCTGTAGGCAGACTTTTTTTTATTAACTTTGATAGGAACTATGCTGTATCATATTACCGTCTTCTCTTCGCGGCCCGTGCAGCTGTAGTTGTTGCTTTCCACAAAAGTTTTCACAGAAAGCCATAACCTCTCTTTTCTCAGTAGATTTGTGTGTGTATCCTTTGCTGCCCTTAGGTTATCTTTGCATTGTGAATAAGGTTTTTTTCTACCAAGTGTTTTTGTTAGTTTCTACCAAGTGTTTTTGTTAGTTTAAGCCAGTTCCACTGGCCAATTTCAACTTGATATGAGTCTTTGCACTGTGCTAGTGCTTTTTCTACCAAGAATTTCCTTTCGTTTAGGTTCTCAAATAAAAACTTAGTCTCAGAGCAGTCCACCAGTTTTAGAAGGGCTGATTAGCATTGCAGCCAGGCAAGCATAGGGCCAAGATCTGCCAAAGTAACTTCTATTTAGGTTTTTAACCTTCTGTCAACTTCAGTGAGAGTTCAGGCATGTAAATTAGGGTTTAGGAGCTTAAAATCCCATGTGGATCTGACTTCAGTTACTTTTCATTGAAATTTAGGCATCATATGAACAATGCTAGATGAACCTGAAAATACCTCGTTCCTCTTCCAGTCCAGAAACTGAATTCACTAGCATTTCGTGGCTAGCCTCTCTGCTAGCTCCCTGGCTGGCTCTCAGAAGCTAAATTAGAAGCTATTAAATGGAAAATTAGGTGGAGTACGTTGCACCAAATGTTTCAGACTTAGAAAAACTCTCTATTCCCAGGCATAGTTGAATTATAGCAAATGCAACATAATACAATAGCAAAAGACTGTGAGATGTGTGACAACACTTAAGGGATCCTATGTATGATTCTTGGGAAATTCAAATTTGGGATTAGGATGAGAATTCCCACTAGCTAATCAGAGCACAGTCCTCAGCAATTAGTGTCTTACAATATCACACTCACAACCTTTTTCATGCCTTTTCTTTCAGTACACCTTTCTGGAAATTTGGATTAATAATAAAGTTCCCGTTAGGTACATATCAAAGTGTCAGTGTATAAGAATAGATAATAAGTCTTTATACAGTTCCAGTGTAACCTGAAATAACAATTGACAAAGATGCAATTTCTGGCTTCCATAATTTTTAGTGTGAACAGTGATCACTTCATCATAGTTAAGTCACGTTTAGAAAATTTAGACAAGCTGCATGATTACTCTAGGAAGCATGGAATGGTTTGTTCAAATCAGTACCATCTGTGGACAGAAAAAGTTGGGAGCATTTTAGTCATTCTTGAGGAATGGAAATCTGATTCTCCATGCTAGAGTAATTGTAATCCTCTTTGTATCTGTAACCCAATAGCATAGCTGTCTTGAAATTGTCTCTGAACACAATCATCAAGTTCAAGAGATACTGTGCCACTGGGTGTCACTGCTCTTCACTGTGGCCCTAGGATCAAACCTCTTTGATCTGCTCCGGATTCAGATCACATCTTTTCATTTGTTCTAATGAGTGATTACGTTTATGTTTGCTTTGTCTATGTAAGGAAGGAGACAAAATTAGCTTGATTTTAAACTGACTAACATTTAAGGCTCTGATTCCATTTTAAAGGTATGTCTAGGCACTGAGAGAAAATTTTACTGTAAATTCTGCTGACTGACCCTTGATCTTGTGGGTTCAAAGTATTTTTTTATATAGGTCTTCATAAAATGGAAAAATGACAACATAAAATAGCTATCAAAGCTATTTGATGCAATTTGATTTTACACAAAGCTCTTTGTGTAAAAGAAGAAATGCTTGTCTGATTGTCTGCTATCAGGATACCTGCAGGTTTATCTTTTAAAATGGTGATTTTCGTGTAGTGTTGCTTACTGGGATATTCACAGACGTTATCTTCAGCCTTGTGAAGATAATGTGTATGGGCTCCCTCAGTAGTCAGTGGGAAAAAGGACATATAGAAAGAGAAACATCATTTCTCCACTGTCCATTCTTTCCCTCACTTTCATTGAGTTTGTCTCTTTTCCAAATACAAGGAAAGCATATGGAGGCTGGATTTATTAGAATTCTGTTTGTCTGTGGGAGAGGACACAAATCAGAGCCATCATCATTTTGCCTGATATAATTTCTAGTTCTGTGAAAGCCAAGTGTCTTTTCCTTCTTTATTGCACAATTGCTAACTCTCAGTTATTTTTGATGTCATCATCTGTGTTGAAACTAAGGGAACAAGGTACTCTCCTTAAGAAGGAAAGGCCACCATGGTGTCTAAACCATGGGCACTGCTCTTTCTGTATCTGTGACTATCCTCTTTAACCTGCCTTGTTTAAGGTGCAGAGACTGCAGTTGTGCCAGCCAGAGCTTAACCAGCTGCACATTGGAGCAAGTGAAGGTATATATTTCCACATTCCTACTGACACCCTGAAAACAACCAATTGCTATCTGCTTTATGGCAAAACCCAGTTTCTGTATTGGAATGTAGCCCAATAGTTAGTCTTCTATTCTATTCCACATTTTATCATTATCATATTTGAATGTGTAAGAATTCATATTTTTGTATTATCTTAACAGGTATTGATAGCTTACATTATAATAGAGTGGAGGATTTATAGAGGAAAAATACAGGTGTTTCCTACTGTTTTCTAATCATTTGGCATTTCTCTGCCTTTATTTTGCATAAACTAATAGTCAAACTACCCGTTTCTTGTAATTTTCACAAATAGCTAACACATTTAATAGAGTTTTTATGAAAATATTGCAGTGCTTAATTTTTTTGAAAGTGAAAGAACTGAGTATTGCATCTACAAATCTGAGCAAGGAAGAATGGTACTGCATGTTTTGAGGCTATTTACTACTTTCTGTACTTATTTTCATGTTAATAACAACAAAGCAAAACAACTTTAATTTTGATAGCATGGAGTATAATGATGGAAGTTGTCTTTAGCAAAGATTTTTTTTCATATAATTTGCTCTTGTTCTGTGTCTGCTTAGTGTGTAGCAAGGTGGGAGCCTATGGGGCTGTTGCATGCTGTGGTGTTGTGTACTTGTGTGTGAGAGCTGAGTGGAAGAATGGGAAGGGCCGTGGTTCTCTGCCTACTCCCTCTCTTGAAGACTCCACCTGCTTTGGGCTCATTTGAAGGGGTTTTAATTTCTCAACTTTTTCATCAACACAGCTTTGTCTGACTCAGAATTTACATTTCTTGTTAAACATCCATATTTAATGGAAAGTTTCAGCTTATTATGTTGTGATGGTTTTAATAAACAAATTGTTGCGGACAAAAGCAAAGATCAGATATTCCCGAAAGGTTGAAAGAAAAGAAAAGAAAAAGGAGTGTTTTCTCTGTTCTTCCCCAGTAATGTTGGTCTGAGATCCTTTTTTTCTTTATGTAAGCCTTGGGACTTCTTCAGTTTCAGTTTGAGGATGTATCATCTGTTTTTCTTTTACCAGTGATACCTCTTCCCCCAAAGACTCTAAAGCACTCTTTAAAGCTAAGTGCACACGATGATTTCTGAGCTGATTTCTCTGCACAGTTTTTGCCATAGAGAGTATTAGTATTATCTTACAGAGTCTTAGAGATAATATTAGCTTTCTCTATGACTATATGATATAGCACAAAACCATATGTTTATGATATAGCACAAAACCATATGTTGCATCTAGTCTGTGAAAGCTGGGAGTACACTGCTGACTCAATACAGACAGGGTAAATGTGCGTACATATGTATATATATATCTATGTACGTATATGTATCTATGTACATATATGCACTGCTTCTGTCTCATGGACATGAATGTAGCCTGTATATAAATAAATGGAAGCAAAGTTTATGGGAAGTTTCTTTTTTATCTGTTTTTCAGCTCTTTCTCTTAGCATTCTTGTAAAGCACTTATATAATGCTAGACAAACATATTGCTTGTATTGATACTTTTCATTCAGAAGGTGAAAGAGGAGACTTACGAAACTTACCTAGATGTGTTGTGTGAGGATTTCATATATTACCAAGAGAGAGGGAGACAAATGAGTATTTCTAAATGAGAGGTAAAGAATCCCGGTTAGAACCCACAGTAAAAGATACTATGGGTAAGCCAAAAATAACTTTGCCTAATATTTCCTGCCTTAGCTGAGACATAGCCCCAAAAGTAGCAATAAAAATGTCACACCTCTCAAAGCTGGTCCATGCCCAAAAGAATTTTTCTTTATTTCAAGAACTATAGTAAATGTATGCCACCTATATATGTACAGTGTGATTTATGCCATTGGAATTATTGTTTATTAAACATATGAAGTTGAATCTTGGTCTTTAGATATGCTTATTAAAATACTTTTTCAATACTGGATAAAAGTATTATAGTTGCAACCACTTTTCATTCAAATTAAGATATCTTACAAGTGTTTTAATCTGTAGTTCCTAGTGCTCCCAGGGATATTGTTTTTTCCAACGTGCAATCAACAAGTGTGACCTTGCTTTGGAGATCACCAAAATCTATCCTTGGCTACTTTCAAAACTACAAGATTACCACACAACTACAATCCATCCACTGCAGTGACTGGGAAGATGTGGAATGTATTGAATATGAGATGCATCAGTATTTATATGAAAATGTCATGGATGACTGGATAGAAGACACAGTGTATGGACTAAAAAAATACAGATGGTACAGATTTGCAGTTGCTGCCAGTACAAATGTTGGTTATGGCAGTTCTTCACCTTGGATTTCGACACAAACCCTTCCTGGCTGTAAGTAAGGATGTCTGCTCTGTCTTATAATGCTATAACAATGTGATCTTCATCTAAATAAGCAAGAACACTTGGTAGAAGTTATTTCTTCATAGACCTAAAATACTGGTGAAGTCAATAAGGATTTATTGCAACTCTGGACCTATGATATATATATTTATATGATACAGATCGTGTAGTAGGTATACATACTTCACACTGCTTGATATTTCAATGCCTTCTGTATCTCTCTTGTATTTACTGCTTACCCAACAACAGTTTCAATCCTCAGCCATACTACATGTGTAGACTTGGGAAGTCTGAATTTTTGCTAGTTTGGTTTGATACGCTGTTTTTCAATACAATTTCAGATGTTGGGTGTGTCAATGAAAAAAAGTAGTTTTTTAATTCTTTGACTAAAAGTCTGCTCATTAACATTGTAAAACTTTCCTGAAATTCTGTTGTACGTCCTTCGCAAGAGAATTTAAGCAATAGTTTCAGAGGAATTAAGATTTCTTTCCAATACCATATCCACCTACAGAGTTTACTAATCAGAGTAGCCATGTAACATGTACAGGATTGCCTTGACACATATTTGTACTCTCATGACTCAGCTGAGGATTTACGTTTCCAAGTAAGAGAAGAGGTAATTGTCGTAAATAAGTCACCACTAAATGTTTGAGAGAAGGGGACACGAAACATAAATTATTTAGGCAGTTGTCATGGGAATATATGGCCTTCCCTACCAGTTTGCAGCCATCCTAGGATAGAGAATATCTGAGATCTGGCCTATAGCCTCTGTAGAAAAACTGAGAATCAACATGAGTTGCCCAACTTAATCACAGCTCTTTCAGTCATTTCCCCTTACAAAGTAATAATAATAGAGATACGAAGTACTTAAACGGCTGTGTACCAAGGACTATTCAATGGTGCAGATACTTACCTTGTCCCACTCGTTTTTTTATAATCATGTGATGTGAACACAGGAGGCTTTGAACACTGTAAGAGTAAACATCACAACAGCCTGTTTTTTTAATAAAGCACAGAAGCAGTCCTTTGTATTGAGAAGTGCTGGAATCAGCTGCAGAGTCATTCTCATGTGCACTTACTTTCTTTGTCCAGTGACTCTTATGGGGAAGCTCTGCCTGTAAATCATTGCAACATTTTAAATGAAGGAGAAGGAAAATAAAACAACAAACTTGGATGGAGCAGAAAATAGATAACAAAAGTTGTGCAACTCTTGAGCCAGCAGCTCTGGGGAGATTTCTTACTATTAAATTGATAAAACTCAGCTGCTGACATATGCAAATACTTCTTTTCAAAAAATTGTTGGAGTTTAAAATAGTTAGGGATTTAAACTGGATGGAGAAGCAGATAATGAAAACACATATAATTGCATAAAGTTAGGATACTTTTTATGATTTCCTCTCTGGACGGTGATAATTTGGCTTAAGAGAGAACTAGTTTCCTATCCAGTCCCACTGAGAAGATGGTAGTTAAAAGTATAAACATCTCAATAGACTGCATAAGCCCTTTCCATGCCAGTTCAGTGTCATTCTCAGCAGTAGGTCCTCTGTGTGTTCTATTAGATAGTTCAAAAGTGGTGGGGTAGAAGTTTAAAAAGTTCTGCCAGTTCTTCCAGCCCAAGTATCTGCTGACCTGTATCTGTGGTGATGGAAGTAGGCAGCAACGAGTCTCCTGTGAGCTAAATTGGTGATACATCAGGAGATAAGCTGCCTATAAAACACACTGCTGTGGAGTCAAGGAAGCATGGGCACTATTCCAAATGTCATGGCTGGGCGCTGGTCTTTTTCCTGGGGTGAGGGCAATCAGCTGAGGAGGAAAAAAAGAGGAAGGTGACATGACACAGCTGGGAAGCCAGCTGGCAGCTCCACTGTGCTTCAGTGCTGGGAGCCTCCCTGAGCAGTGGATCATTAGCAAGGGCAGGTTTCTAGATACCTCATACTTTTCAAAGCCTAGTTTTTAGAATTACTGTTAAAAACTCCCTCCGTTCCCCTCTTTCTTTTGCAAAGGCTACAGCCTGTAGCAGGAAAAAGAAATTTAGAATACACCAAACAGGTTCGGCACTCTGGGCAGCCTTGCAAAGTGTATGCAGAAAACAGGTGTTGATCCCCCTCTCCTTTCTTTCATGGACAGGGCCAAGCATCCTCTGGATTAGCCTGCTGATACATAGCCAATATACATGGTCTGTTAGGGCTTAAGAGTGCTTAGCTGCTATGTAAAATACCCTGAGTACTTAGCCCATAAAATCAATGGGAGTTGTGTTTGCATGTTTGAGGGCAGAAGTTAGGCATCGTTTCACTTGATTTTCAAGAAGTGCCTCTGTAAGACATTGCTTCTACCAAAGTTAAAGTTACCTTCATTGTGAAATAATAGTTAAAGGATTTTTTCATCATAATTCATTGGGTTCTCAGAAATTTGTGCTTCTCTCAAGCCTAAAAAAACTATTAAAGTATTATATTCAGGAGATTACAGCATTTAAACTGAAAACTGTTAGACTCATTTCCCAGAATATAAAGAGAAGAAACTTCAGTGGCAGCAAAAATTAAAGAAATCCTAAATATTTTTTACAAATTTTGAGGATTTGATTGTTGTGCTAAAGCCGAAATACCTAATAATTCTGACTATCCAGTGAATAAGCTCAAGATCTTAGCTGTTTATTTCAGTTGTTCATTATGAAGACAAATGTAAGGCTATAGGAATTTTCACGATTCTTTAACTCACTTGCAAGTTTCAAACAAAAGATAATGGCAGTGTTCTGTACTGATAGTGGTTATAGAGTTACACTATTGAAAATATTATGGATTGTTAGTACAGTCCAGTTCTCACATCACACAGATGAACTATTCAGCCTTCTGTCTTGCAGATTATCCTCACAGGAATTGTCTTACTGTCTCATAAAGTAGTGTGATGGCACCATTATTACTTAGCTGATAGATTACCCAAGAGCCAAATCTATTCTAAAAGATTAAATATGTTCATCATAGCTTAGATTTATACAGTTACCAACACGGAAGATCACAGTGTGTGTCACAGTAAGGGAAAGGACAAGAAATACTTTCCATAGCTATGGAAATTCTTTTCCCCTCACACCTACACTTACCCTCAGTTTCGTTCTTACATTTGTAAGGAGAATAACATTGGCTGAACTTATGTTTTCTGAGAGAAAAATAATCGTGGAGGGTCAGTGTTAGATGGAAAATGAATGACAGTGAGATCACTGACCTCATTTTGGATCTCATACAGTTACACAATACAATGCTTTTTGGTAAACTGCCAAGTCCCCTAATGCCAGGATATACGGAGGTACAAAGGAAAATCCCAGATGTTTGAATGTCCCATGAAGGCTAGGACATAGAAGCATGGGGCAGAGGGTTATGCTTCTCTTTTCAGCGCCTTCTTTCCCAATCCCTGCTGATACTCAGTTGCTTGGAACTATTAAAGAAATGTTTCTGTGTGATGAAAAGTAATGAGATTTCACGTCTTGTTATGTGTTCTTTCTTCTGGAAGGCTTTGCCTGAGAGAACTTGTTTTTCTTTGTTTGTTACATTTCCTCAAAACTAAACATTGGAAAATAATTATGGACTAATACAAGATATAACTGTTTAAAATTACATAAAAATTACCTAGATGATTAAAAATTAAACAACCGAAGCACACACTTAATTTTTGTTGGGAAAAGGAAAAAAAGAGCTGATCCTAACCAAACTGGCAAGCATGAATTTCTGTTAGAAGACTGGAGTATTCACTCTTATTTTTGAGGATTATGCTAAATGATGGGCTATCCAGACTTATCTTCAAACTAACACACTTAACTAGTGCCTTAGCATCAGGACACAGATGGATGGGAAAGATGACCCTGACCTCCATAAGACCCACATTCCTGTGCAAGGATAGAAGCATGATAATCAGGAAATGATGGTTATTAGTTACAGAAAATGCATTATTGTGAAAACCAGGAGAAAAGTGCTTATGAGAGGAAGTGATTGGATTATGGGGGAATGAGAGAATAAGACTAGGTCATTTCTCCAGAGTAAATTGCTGTGATTTATAAGAGAAAGGGGGTAGTGATATCATGGCTTCATATTGACCAGATTCATTTCACAAACAAACCTAAATCAGAATGCAGCAGTTATCCACTGACTCAAACACAGTTTTTAAAAAGATGGTTTTTTTAAGACATGAGACACATCGGATACCTTTCATTTTGTAGTTTTGTCCCCAGTTATACATGTTATTTCAGAAAATATTCCTGCATTTCAGTATGATTTGGTTAATGTCGGATATTTTACTTTTCATTATGAAAATAAACCAGGTATTAATGCTTCGATGTACTTTAGATAAGTATCTTAAATATAGCATACAATCAGAATTTTCTTGCGAATATCTAAAAATGCATCAAGTATAAACTGCATATGGAAATTAACCATATAAGTAACTGCAGACTGGATAATTTGTAGATTAGATTATGCTTTAAAATTATTTCACACCATCATTTTCTAATTCATAACTGCAGAGTGGCTTTTGAAAAAAATACTGAGCGACTAAATGCTCCATTAGTTATATAAAAAAACAATGGAAAATTGTCTTTGGAAACTTGGTTGGTTTGAAAACTAAGGCTCAAGAAGCTGTATACAAATAATTTTCTACTGTTTTTCAGAAATTTCATTTTGCGATAAAGCTAGTAGATATCACTGCCATAGTTACTGAAAGCACTGATTACACTGAAAGACACTGTTTGGCAACAAGCTTGACGTGCATTACCTGAAAAATAAAATTTGTGCTTATTCTAATTTTCACGGAACTTGCTTGCCTTTGTATTTTGTTTTATCTGTTGTAGCTCCCCACTTGACGGCCAGACTTCTCTAAGCACTCTCCTATTTTACTGCCCCTCATGTGCACTCACAGCTCATTCAGTTACACTCTTCATTCAGTTGTTCCATGCTATTCAGTATTTCTGGGGACTGCTTCCAATGGTTGAATTTGATCTTGCCTATAAAGTCTTGTATACTCCTGCTAATCCCAGCACAGGAATCTAATTCCTGTATCTAACACCCTAAACTCACTATAGCACCTTACGTAATCCCAAATACTTCTGTTTTATTCTGCAATGATGATGCCAAATTTTCACCTCCATAGTGCTAAATTATATTATTTTCCTCATTAATCTTAACACATAATTGCAACAGCTACATACTTCTTTCCATGTTCTTTTCCTTTTCCTACCCTGTGTTCTTCCTGAAGAACTAAGTAGTCTTGTATATCCTCCAATTTTTTTCCTCATTTAGCCCTCTTACCTAATGATTAATGGTGGCAAACTACATATTCATGTGTTAATCTTGTTTGAGAAAAGAGACTGCATTTTCTGATTAGCATAGGTATGATCACTTTAGTATTTTTTTTTATAATGTGCTGTTAACTGATATGTATATTTTTGTGGTAGATTAAAAAGGCACCATGAAGTCAAGTTCTGGAAATATGTACAAATATGTTGTTGTTTTATAACAGGCTGTTTAGTGATACTTACCACAGTTGTCTTTTTTTTTGTATTAGAGCCAAAAACAAGGCACCCTGGAGCCAAGTTCTGTAATTATCTACAAATCTGTTGTCATTCTATACCAAATTTTTTTTCCTGAAATTTAAAAGGTTATTATGAAAAAATAATACCACTTACTGAGAAATGCTGAGTTGTTATTATGATTTCATTGATTTCTTGTTCATGAATAAGAAATAACTAGGTTAATTCACATATCACCCTGACAAATGGAAATTTTAGGGAAATCCCATTTCTTAATGTGAACATTCTTGCCCCCTTTCAATTCTTACCACTTCTTTTGTTTGGGTTTTCAATAGTTTCTCAGCATGTTAAGAATAAATTGAAAGGAAATATAGAAAATGATTTCTACTTGTACTTTCCAATACTGCTGGAAATTTTTTCTAGCATGCAGAATATGATGTCTTTTCACAATTTCTTGTTCTTTGAATGATTCATTTGTCATAAACAAATGTATTATGCTTGTCTATTTGTATAAATATTTGCATATATTTTGCTTGTGTCGTGTGAAATACTTATAAAGAACTTGTAATTAAATGACCCTATAATCTCAATTTAAGATGAAGCTGTAGGTAGTCCATACTGTACAAAAATTGTAGTGGTTGCAATGAAAGATGTTTTTCTAAATCACAGGATGTGCCTTACATATGAAAAAAAAAAGGAAAAATTTATAGTTATTTAAGCAGTGTATAACCTTTAATGTGTGAAAAAGCTTTATTTTCAAATCTCTACTAGCCATTAAAATTACTGGGTTATTTTTTGTGCACTTCTTTCGCCATGGTTCACATATACAGTTTTTTCTACAGCTCCAGATGGTCCTCCAAAAAATGTGACTGTTGTAGCTACATCGCCTCACAGTATTAATGTCAGCTGGAGCGAACCTGCCATCATTACGGGACCAACGAGCTACCTCATAGATGTTACCTCAGTAAGGCAACTCTGATTTACTGTTAGTGGTTATACAGATGTTTGGGGATATCAATACCAGAGCAGATATTCTTATAGAAATTGCAAGACGGATATAACTGGATTGAAAACCATATCGTTGTGTCTATTTCCATGTAAATTCCTCATAAGAATTAATTGTACATTTATTAATTTATTAATGGGAGATAAATTAATTACTTCATATTAAAAAACATGCGAATAAGAGGTCTTGGAGGAAAAAAAGTGCCTATAAATGTACACAGGAAAACAGTAGTTGAGCTTTGTGAAAGTGTACCTCTTTTTAACCATAATGACATTTTTTTCTTCAAATGAAGGAAAGGTTCTTAGTAGTGATTCTACAAATGAAAGTGGAGAGCCTAGCAAAAGGAAATTACTTGCACAAAGTTACATGGCACCACAGGGCAAACTTTAAAGTCAAACTAGATTTCCCACTTTGCATTTGGTGCTCTGTCCATCAGATTAGCTGTATTTTGGTAGCACAGTAATAACACTTCTTTCTCCTTGATCTTTATAACCAAAAAAAACTGACATAGGAGAAAAACTCTGGTGGCTTTTCTCTTTTCATCCTCTACTACATTTCCAAAACTTCCTAAAGCCACCATAAATAAACCTCATTTCCTGCCCTGTGGCAAGATAGGCAACTTTCTAAGTTCAAGCACAAGAGAAGTAGGATATAGGTTCCCTGCTCTGCCAGAAATTACACAGACAGGGCTATAAGTGAAAATAGGAAGTAGTTTATGAGACTTAACCCAGGAAAAGTTGCTGTTTGCAGTTTCAAAAATTCTGAATCAGTTTGTTAAATAGTAGGAAAAAAATTAAAGGCTACTTCAAACTATTTAAGGCCTTTAAACACAAAGGTTCTTTAAGATTTCTGAGAAGAGAGTTAAGACTGTGTGTATATTAAATTTTTCTGAATCTGTCATAAGAATTAAATATCTGCTAATATATTAATGCTGAGATATGTCTGCAATCAAAATTTCTAAGGAGATCAGTAAAAAATACCAAATATTTTCAAGCTACTCAGAAAAGTTACGAGAGAGGAATGTGTAGTCCTGCAATTTTCTCTTCCTCTAAGTTCATTGTACAACATGTAGAGTGAAATCTGCTCATTTCTGAACATGCTTACTGCAGCAGTAGAATGGCAGGATGAAGGATGTACAACAAGGGGAGGACATACAGGGATGATTCCTTGGCCCAATAGGTAGGTTGCTAAAAACTACACAGCAAGTTTTATTTCCCCTCTAATAAAGTTAGGGAAAGCTTCTTCCTTGTGAAAAATTCCTGTCATTTTTGACTACACAGCATTATAGTGCATCAGCAGAAAAACAATTCATGGTTTTCGTAAAACTTAAAAATTCAGTTTTCAAAGCTTGATTTTTTTGGGTTTAATATTTTATCAATTTGTATTGAAACAGTTTTCTCTCTGTCTGATAATTCCAAAATTTTAAATTATATAATCTCAATCTACACTCTGAAAATATTATAAATACCTTATCAATATAAGTTATAATAAAACTCCTGAAGCAGGATGAACTATGGAATGTTCCAGGTGAATTTGCCAGCATTTGAAAGGAACTTCAAAAACTGTTTTAAATCTTCTAGTTTGGAGGACTAGTTTTGTTTTTACAAAGTGAGTTTTTTGGGGTTTTTTTCCAAATATATTTCAGATAACCAGCTTTGTGTTTATGGATTCCTTGTAATTAGATGTTGTCTGTCTGATGATCAGTAACTACAGATGCCAGTTCTGTAGAACTTTAGTAGACAAATCTATTCCTTCGTAAAGATCAATAAAGCTGTCACAATCTTTTTCAGTGAAATTTTTAGTATATATTTTATTGTCCCAGTGGGAAATTTTTATGAAGAATCCAAATTCCACAAACTTCCAGTATGCATAAGTTTACTCATTTTTATTCTCAATTGAGTATCTTTGAATATTTATAAAAATAACATCATAGGACAGAATAATTCAGGTTTCTACTCTGTTATATACTAAAAGTTAATAATTAGTATTCATAACTGAATGTATTAGGGTTCTGCTTAAATTGCTAGGGTGTTCCTTGCAGTTTTAAAGATCAGAAAAACTAAAAAGTACTCTTTCATTATTGTTCCTCCAAGTAATTTTTTAGTTTGTCTTACTGCCTACTATAATTAGAAGTAGTTCTGAATAAAATATTCCTGGAAATGGGTAAGGAAAATGAAACTTAACCATTAAACTTCATGAAAAATAGAAATACATTTAATGATGTAGTGCTGTGATTGTACTTTAGCTGTCGAATAAATATTTATATGCCAGATTTTTGATAGTCAGATAGAAGAAATTGTTTCAGCTCTTGATGGCCTTCCCAGGAAATGAATGTCTGTTTAATTCATCAGAAAGTTTAGTTCAGGTTAATTCTCAGTGGGGATATATGCCTATCCATCAAATAAAAGATATGCTTGAGTTATTCTAATGTTTTATCAGCTGCATTTGATACAGATTTTGTTCAATGGGAAAACTACTGTACAGCTACCTAATCCTCTTTTCAAATTACACACTGAAGAAACAATAATAAAAACATTATTAACTGAAGCAGTGGGAATATACATAAATAGAATTTTGTAAATGATACTTGATGAAACACTAGAAAAGCACTAATTTTTCCTTTTTTTCATTTTTGAAACTACCAGTAGAAATTATTAGTTGAATATAAAGTCTAACACTGGAGATTTTTCTCCAGAACTACAGATTATTT
Source organism: Eulacestoma nigropectus (assembly GCA_013397775.1). Lineage (NCBI taxonomy): Eukaryota > Metazoa > Chordata > Aves > Passeriformes > Eulacestoma > Eulacestoma nigropectus. The sequence continues at coordinate 56,056 of VZTE01004041.1, read as the reverse complement.
GAGATGTAAGGATGATAAGTATCCACAATGTAATCCAACACATAACCTGCTCTAACACAGAAACAAGTGTACGTGAAATATTCCTCACAAATTATTCATTACCTTTTCCCAGTGCTGAAAATTGCTCAGCAACCCTCAATAGATTATTTTAATGTATAACTAAATTAATAGTCATAGTTTTAGTTACTTTCTTAGGTATATCATTGCAGATTGTGTAATTTTTAATTTCAGTTGGGTTTTGTGCAAGTAAAATTTCTATTTGTATTTTTGTGAACACTGTAAACAGGAGGTTATCTTCAATTTATTAATATCCTTTTTTTATATTTTAAACTTATTACTAGGTCTCCTATAATCTTCCCTTTTTTTAGATTGAACCCTAAAGCTTTCCAGCTTTTCTAGTGAGAGAATTACTCCTTCCCAACTCTCTCATAAAAAAGAGCTTCTATGAATATATCCAAAGAAGAATCCCACTTTCTGCTGTAGTATCAACATTATATATTGCTGCCCAATTTTCTAATTGTATTCCAAACAATCTTCTGCTACACAGCTGCTCATCTTCTGAGTCTTTGCCTAGTTTGATTCCCATTTCAGGTCACTACAGTTGCCCTGGCCCAGTGCCTCCAAATTGGTTCATGTTTGCTTGGTGTGAGACAGCACCAACCAAACAGCTCATTCCCTTAACCACATAGTACATGAAATCCCACAGAGGCAACATATGGGTGAGATGGGAATGTATTCCCCAGCACAGCTTTATACTCTTGGTATCTAGAGACTTCTTGTGAAACCTTCTATGTAACTAGTTAGAAAACTGGAAGAATAAAATTTAAATAAGATGTTCAAATAATAATTTCCTGCTTTTGCCTATTTCAAGCCTTGTAACAACTTTTTTTAAAATTATACTATTTTTTACAGGTAGATAATGACAACTATAAAGCTCAGTTTTTGAAGACAAATGAGGAGGATAAAGTCTTAGAAATTTCTGATTTAAAAGCATTTACAAGGTATTCTGTAGTAATCATTGCCTTTACAGGGGATGTTAATGCTGCACTCCTAGAAGGCAAGGCTAGTTCCCCAGTAATTGTCTCCACTTTTGAAGCAGGTTTGTATTTTTTCTACTTCATACAGATCAAACTTCACAGTTTTACTTTAATTTGACAAATGAATGAGAATTTTGAACAGAAAATGGGCTTTTAATACAGATTTGTCCTCACAATATTTTTTCTTTAATATTTAAAGGTGTCAGACAACAAAAAAGGGATGGTTATAAATACTAAGATTTACCTTTTGTTATGCAGGGATCCTACCTTGCTCCATGTAAAATTTGGATATATGGAACACAGCCATCTAGATAACTTCTATAGCCAGTGAAGAGAGAGGTTGTATCTATATTAGCATGTGTATATAAGATATCTGTCTTAGGCAGTCATGACTCCCTTGTGGAGGTGCCTGTTTTTCTTAAGACTACTGAAAACTCTATACAACATCCTTGGTTTTGGTGCAAGATTTAAACATAGAAAATTAAGTGAAGTGAATCCTACCATTTATAAATGGGATCTGTGCTGCCTTGATGACATTATCTGTGTATTCTCAGTGGAAGGAAATTGCTAGTGAAGGCCCACAAGAACCTCTGCTTGAGTCAGCTGTTTCATAGGTTCAGAACAATCTGGAGAATGAGCTAGATTTTAAGGTTACAAAAGTAGATGATGCTGTGAAGTTACTCAGAGAAATAAAACTGAGAGATGAGATGTTACAGAAAAGTAGATAGCATTTGCATTTGCTTAGAAAAATATAGATGTACATGGGGAAGATACAGTCCTAACTTTACATACATAGATTGTAGTTATACTGTGTCTACTATCTTTGCTGGTTTTGAATTGTTTTCAATTTTTTAGACAAACAAACAGGCAAAACACTAAAAATATTTTCTCAAGGGGTATTAAAGTTTTGTTTCATTCGAACTAATTATCACTTTTGTATAATGAACAATTCCCTTATCTCTAGTGAGGTCCGCTGCAGAACAACTTTTTTAGTTACATACTCAGGTTAATTTCATATTTAAATGTACTACACAGTGATTTTATTTATCATTTATCCTTCTTTTGATGTATGAAAATCCAAGGTCCCTATTGATATGATATATACACACATACATGTATATATGTGTATGTATCTCCAATGCTTTAAATAAGTTAAATTCTAAGGTTTTCATGACCTATTTCTATCCCTGGAAGCTGATATGGTTTTTTAATGTGGAAAAGTTAAAAGAGTAAACTATGTGGTAGCTGAGTTTATTCTGAGAGACAGCATCCTGTGGTGCCTTTTCTGGTAGCCCTTTTCCTTATGTAAATCTGTGATAGATTAGGAAGTGCAGTAACTTTAGAGAGGAACAGTTATTTTTTTCCATCTCATCTTGTTTCATCCAGTTTGTACAGCTTAGCATATGGCTTAGTTAGGACCAGTTTACACAGACTTACTCCAGAGAAGCCTGATTAAGCATTTGTTGGCTGGTATAAAAAACCTGGGAAATAAGACAACTGCATCTAAATCCTTGGTTGAGGGAATGTGTTTACCTTCCATTGCTTGATCTCACTATTTAGAGGTCATGCTACATACTTGTCTGCTCAGGTGGAGCAATAAATATTTAGCTGCCTGGAAAGAATGTTACAGCCTTTTCTTTCAGACAGGGACATTGGGAAAATGATTTATACCTTTGCTGTCTTGAGAATAAGCTACTGGAATAAGCGTTTGACAAGAAACTGCCTCCGGGAAAAATGCGTGTTGTGCTTGTGTCTGAGCATCCGTTAGTGGGAAAATTTTTCCTAAAGATTTAGTTGTGATAAGCAGAGACTCTTAGGAGCACAGTGGCTTGTTTATATGTTGGGAGGGAGCTTGCTGTCAACAACAGAGGGCTTTCAGAAAGGAATACTCACTGACTCTTGCTTCTTGCCTGTCAATCCATGCAAGGATTTGTTTAGCCCAGATGTGTTTCAAGGTATAATGATGCTTTCAGGCTTTCTCAGTAGATAATAGGAAAAAAAATTTCTGAGTAGAGACTACTGAGTGTTATCTAATCATTATTTTTAAAGTTTGTAGCATCCAGTGCCGTTAAGAATTCAGTGCTGTAAGAATAGGATTGCAGTAGATATTTGTCTTTTTATTGTGTTTATGAATATTTACATATGCAATAAGTATTTGAGAATTTTTAATAAAAACCATCTATCATTGATAGAAAATATCAATGAAATAATACTGCTATACAAAAAGTATGATTTTAATTTTTCAGGTTTTACTCTAATAGTAATAGTAGTAAACTGATTAAGTGGGTCATTGAAATATTTATTTCAGTCCCTGAAGACCCACCTAACAACATAACTTTTCAGAAGATACCAGATGAAGTAACAAAGTTCCAAGTAACATTTGTGCCACCATCTGAACCAAATGGAAATATTCAAGTGTATCAAGCTATGGTTTACAATGAAGATAACCCTGCTGCCATCCAGATCCACAACCTTAGTGTCATTGAAAAAAAGGATCAGTCAGTCACTGCCATGATAGAAGGACTAAAAGGAGGACATACCTATAATGTCAGCGTAAGAACTGCTACACTGGGGTGG